>SNQJ01S0011145.1:77171-112177 GCA_010110895.2 Picea sitchensis
ATTAATTAATTACTCCTATTTCCCTCACCCACCTAAAAGCATTCCTAGAATTGCTCCTAGGTGTCCCCATATTCCCTTACACATTTTAATGACTTACCCCCTTACTAATTTACTAGTTGAGTTTAATTTAGAAAGTTCTTAAATGATAGATAGCTTACTAAGTTAGTCATTATGCTTTTTCCTTGTGTTTCCCTTTTCTTTTTATGTTTCCCGCTTTTTCCTAGTTTCCTAATTCTTCTAAATTCCCTCTTTCCCTTTTCATTTAAAAATCAAATTGGCAAGTGTAGAAATTTACCTTTTTCCCCTTTTCCCTTTTTTTTTTAATTAATAATTTTTTAATTAGCATAAGTAGAAAAGCAATTATTACCCCTTTTTCCCCCTTTTTAAATTTTATCCCCAAAATATTTTTTTATAAATTAATTGAATTACTTACCCCCTTTTCGTCACGTGATTAATGATGATTATCATTATTATTATATATATATATATATATCACAAGCATCACTTAGACCTAGAATTTATTTTCCTAGGCTGGGCAACATTTATTAGGGAAATTGTTTCAATTCTTTCTCATCACATTATTTGTTCTAAGTCCATATAGGTTTATTCATTTATTATTTAATAGCACGACGTGCCCTTCAGGACGCACTCTGTGCTCCAAGGGTGCCACTCACCTCTTGACTAACTTGGTAAACATCAAAACCCCTGGAGTCAATACTCCGCTAGGTGATCTTGTGGGAGACTAAGGGCCTCTAAGTAATAAGGTCCTTGCCTTATTGTGCACCCCTTAGAATCATCATGAGAGACTATCACATTCTTCTCTCATGACATCATGGGTCTTCTCGAATTAGGTAATCGTTAACCTATAGTTCAAGCCACGATGAGAGTACTAGTAGGTTGTGGCAGGGTTGTTGTCCACACCTTTCCCTCAACATCTTTGGTAGGCATGTAGGACCCCTCTACTCCACATGTGAGTCTGGTCGGCATGCTATTGTCATCCTGCATCATCAAGAATGATGTAAGAATAAAATCCATAATCATACTATCTAATCAGATGCACAAATGTCATATATATACAACAATCAAACCCCAATAGTCTACTCCCTGACTCGATGCAGAGTCCAAGGGTTCCGTCGATGCCTCAACATCCTCGAGGCCCAAATCTTGCACACTCAGGAGAACCGAGTCAATAACACTTTTGTGGGTCCATCAGGTACATGCGAAATGTGTCTTCCAAGATTTGGTTTGCTCATTCGGTCTGCCCTTTAGTCTCCATGTGATACGCAGTACTAAATTTAAGTTGGGTTCCCAAGGCCTCTTCGAAGCTAGTCCAAAATCGTCTAGTAAACACCAATCCTCGAACAGATATAATACTCTTAGGTATGCCATGAAGTCTCACAATATCACTGATGAAAACTCTAGCTATGTCAATTGCATGATGCATCGTATGCATAGGAATAAATGAGCACTCTTATTTAGAGTGTCGAATACTACAAAAATCGAGTCGTGTCTCCTTGCCGTCAGTGGCAATCCAACAATGAAACCCATCGAAATAACCTTCCATTTCAATTCTAGAATTGCATGTGGTTGTAGTAATCCTGTTGGATGTCTAGGTTAAGCATTTACCTGATGACATTCTAGACATCTGGCCACATAGTTAACTATGCCTACCTTCATTCCCTTCTAGAAGAATAAGGGTTTAAGGTATGCCCTCATCTTCATGACTCCTGGGTGAGCCATGTACACTGCTCTATGAGCCTCGTTTAGGATCAAACTCCTCAACTCATTGTTCGGTGGTACGTAAATTCAATTTTTAAATCTTAGTAGTTCATCGTCGCCCAACGTAAATCCTTCAAATATTGGTACCATCATTGTGTTTTTTCCAATAAAATCCTTGAACTCTTGTACCATTCATCATTGCACTGTAAAGTTAGAATATTTTCACGTAGATTCCTATGAAGAGGCAACACCGAAAATATGCGAGGTCTCTGGCACAATGCATCTGCCACTCAGTTCACTATTCCTTTTATGTAAGGAATCTCAAACCCGTATTCGCTAAGAAATTCTGACCAACGCCATCGTCACGTGTTCATGTCGCTTTGCATAAATATGTGTTGTAGTCCAACAAGGTAGTGTCTTTAGTTCAACATTTTTTCCAACAAGGTAGTGTCTCCAAACCTTCAAGGAATAAACAATTGCTAACAACTCCAAATCGTGCGTCACATAGTTCTCCTCATGCCTTCTCAATCTCCTCGAGATGTAAGCAATCACTGGACTGTCTTGCATCAAGACTCCTCCTAAGCCTTCCTTGGATGCGTCAGTGCATACCAAGAAGTCTGTGTCCATGTTAGGGACCTTTAGTATCGGTGTTGTTGTCAAAAAATCTTTGAGCCTCCGAAATGATTCCACACATTTCTTAATCCAAACAAATTTCTTGTTCTTCTTCTGCCATTCTGTGATCGGATTTTCTATCTTCAAAAATCCCTCAACGAATCATCAATAGTATCCTGCTAAACCCATGAAGCTACACACTTCCGAGACATTTTTCGACATAGGCCATTCCATAATAGCCTTGACCTTTGGTGGATCCATGACGATACCTTGGCTAGAGATGACATGCCCTAAGTAGTGAATCATCGATTGATAAAATAAGCATTTGGACATCTTCCCACACAATTTATGCTCTCGTAGACACTGTAGTACCTAGCGCAAGTGCTCATCATGCTCCTCCGTTATTCGAGAGTAAATCAAAAAGTCGTCAATGAATACTTGGACGAACTTGTCCAAGTACTCGCGGAACACTCCATTCATCAAACTCATAAATACCCCTGGGGCATTTTTCAGTCCAAACCATAAAACAATAAACTAATAATGACCATACCTCATCTTAAAGTGGTCTTAGGGACGTCATCCTCCTTGATCCGTAACTGGTGATACCCTAATCACAAATTGATCCTTGAAAAACCTGTCGCACCATTCATCTGATCGAACAAATCATTAATCGTCGGTAATGGATATTGATTCTCAATCATTTCCTTGTTCAATTGATGGTGGTCATGCAGATTCTCCATGACCCATCCTTCTTTCGTATGAATATAGCAGGTGCGCCCCACGGTGACACACTTGGTCATATAAGTCCTAGGTCCAACACCTCCTTCAGTTGCATTCTCAACTCCTGTAACTCTAGGGTCAACATATGATAAGGCATTCTTGCTATCGGTGAAGTCCACGGTTTCAGATCTATGGTAAACTCCAATTGCCTATTCTATGGCATCCCAGGTAGCTCCTCCAAAAAGACGTTTGCAAACTCTCTCACCACTAGAAGGCGTTCTAGACCTTTCGCTACTCCCTTCTAGTTTAATGAAAGGATCGCATAAATCTTACATCCCTTGCGCATTATCTTCTGTAGCTGGAAGGAAGAGATGAACCTCAGGGAAAATCCATGGTTCCATCCTACAATCACGCATCTCTGTCCCTCATCATCGACCAAAATCACCATTTCGTCTTACAGTTGAGTATCGCCTCATGTGATTCCAACCAGTCCATACTGATTACGACATCATAAGATCCTAAGATCATGATGTACAGGTCAAGCCTAGTGAAAAAATCTCCTAGGTTAAGGCTACAGCCTGTACGCTTTCCTCCAACCTTCTGTTTGGCTCCCAAAGCCATCTCTACAAAGCTAATCTCATCCTATTCAACTACCTTTAACTTAATCCCTTTTAGTGTTGCACCAGAAATGAAACTCTCGGTAGAAACTAGATGTATCAAATACTAAGGGCATGGTCAACGAAGACACCTGACATCTCGAGCACAGACGACTGATGCTCTTCTTGGCGGTTATTCACCGGTGTATGAATCCGATGGGCCTTGCCCAAAACTCCCACGGTAGTGAGTCCGGCTGATCCAAATGCTCCAGCTCTTTCCTCTGGGCAGAAATGTTGGTAATGTGGCTCCCCACAATCCAGCACACTTCCTTCATTCCAGTAATACTGGTACCCAAAGTAGAAGCCAAATTCTAACAATAAGGATAAACTCAAACTTCTTGACCTTAAGTTTCTGGGTAATTTGGTGCAAAGTATACTGAAGAAGATCCAAAATGGGCCTCGTACTTGGGCACCGTACCTCCAAGGATACCTCTCCTAGAACCCTTCCTTGAACAATTCCCATGACACATTGTCAAAGGCCATGTTCAAAGTGGCAGAAGCGTCTTCCACCATAGAAGAGTGCTCCCTTTCAGTTGAAATACCACCATGCAGACCTTCATGCTGGAGGTAAAAATCACGAAGCATGAAGCACAATGCCTTTCTCTACAATTGTGCCTTGACAACACAACCATCCACGACACTCGTGGACTCAAGAACTCAACTCTCTCATGTTCTCAATGAATGCTAACGGTACTCGATAGGGCGTGTTGTGGACCCTCAGGGGTACAGGTGCCCTGGCCTCATCTCAACACCGATGGTGAATCAAGGCCCTTTGACATTACCTGGAAGGGCCTTGTCAGACCATCATCATCCCCTACAACAAGAGAATCCATCCCAAGGACTGGTTCTTCCCCTTATGGGTTCGACTCCAAGGGTGCAAGAACTTTTGGAGGTGTCGCACCTCCTTCAATGACACTAAATTTTGAACCTCTGTGGCATCCTCTAAATGAGATCACCTCATGGAGACATTAAGGTTTTTAATTAACACAAGGGTTAAAACTCACAGGTTTACTGCAGTGGAAATCCTGGCAATCCACCATCACAGGGTTGAACTAGCTTTGATACCATATGTCCGTTACTACAACCGAAAGTAGTAATATTTTTTTTTTTTGTTGGTATCGCTAGACATGAAAATTCTTGCTTTATTGATCTTGTCATCTCTTAGGAAGTAACACATGTTCTTAACCATTAGGCCCATTCAAGGTATACCGGTGGCACCTAAAATTAATGTGCGTGAAAACCCAACGCGCATAAAACCCGATTATGCCTAAATCCAAAGAACAAAACATCCCTTACATTTCTTCCCTTTCTAGTGAGAAAATAAAAAGATAGATTGCACTAGTGGGAGCTAGTCAATGAGAAGGGGCTAAAGTGAAGAAGCAACCCCATCAACCCAATCCTCTAAAATCACGACAACCACAAGGACCCTAACTCCTTCAAGAATTTAGAATGTTCCAACTCCTCTTAAATGGTGAAAGAAGGGTTCTTAACCCAACCAAAAAGGAATACAATCGTTACACAAAGTGAGATGCATGAAGGTGGCTCCTACAAGTGAAACAAACCTTTCAACTAAAAATTCTAACAGATTAAGTTCTAGCAAAGGGAATTTAAGATATTAAATGAGGGAACAACTAGATGAAAACACGTTCTTAGAATTAAACGAAGTGGAAGGCGATGAAAACAAGTTTTGAAAACGTAAAAAATTGAAAATCCTTGACACATACCATAGTGATTTAGAAGGATCAAGTTATGGACATACAACCTTCAAGCATAAATGAAATGTAATGAGATCCATTTTTTTCAATTTTAAATTACAATCGTTTAAAATGTGCTTTAACCAAAAACTTTATAACAACATTAAAACCTGGGTGATCATAGTGGTAGGCCACCTACGTATGCCCAATCAATGCTAAACAATAGGGGAACGTAACATCGCTATCAGAATTATAAATAATATATATATATTTTAAATCTGTGTTTATCAAGTTACTATCCATTCTCAAACTTCAAACAATAAACTCATTTTAATAACTTGAAAAATCATTTTATAATTTTGCTGTCATTCTTATATAGAAAACGCGTTTTTAATATCTCTATGGGTTTTAATTATCGCTGTTGTTTTTGTACATGAAACCTATTTAAATATCATTGTTATTAAATCTAGAACTGTCTTTATTCTATAAGCATTGTCTACTAAAGTACTGTCTATAAAATGTATGGGACGGTGGTATATTAAACATGTTAAATCTGTCTATCCAATGTAATGGATGACAACGCAGTCCACACAATAGAAGTCAAACACAAACAATTACAACACACTAATACAACATCCCAAAAACGCAGCTACTACACCGTCTCAAATGCAACACTGCACAGTCATAGTGCAACTATAAATTCCCCTTCCTTCCATTTTATAAACTCGTAGAGGTTTTTACCATTGAGGAATATGTAAAATACTGGATTTTGTTATCTAGAATATAAGAGGTCATTGTCTACAGAATTAAACACAATCATAAGATATTTCCTTCTAAATATTTTACAGTTATCCATGCACCATAATGATATGGTAATTATCCTGTCTATTTAATAAAATTGTAATTGTCCCCGGGGTGTAGGACAATCGGTGACAAAGTGTATTGTTAAGGCACTCCGTGATCTTAAAGTCACTGGTTTGAGACCTGCAAGGACAAAAAATCCAGCCATGTTAATGGTTAGTGTGGCTCAGGCTGAGTGCGATCATTGGGTGATTTTGATGGCTTAACTGCCCCTAAGTCACGGTTTCTTAGCCATAGGTTAGTCCCACATGTCACGGACAAACTAACAAAAAAAATTAAAAAATTACAATTAAAAAAAATGCATTCCAAGGTATTGCCAGACATTACAGATTAGAATGCGGTTTAAACATTCCAAATATTTTTAGTCAAATGCTATTTAATTATATTAACAAATCTTAATTCGCAGTTTAAATTATATATGGCGACAGGGTAAATACCAAACCACAATTTATATGGGTAAATTTGTTGTCAGTTCAGGTTGATTTCTCTATCATTTAAATGTAAAACAAAAATAGGTATACATTACAAGGACATTCGCTGAGCTAAGTATAAAGGATTCACAATCCAACTATCAATCAATAAAAAAGAAAAACGTCTCCACATAAAATCGTTGTGTAATAAAAATAATGGCAAATGCTAAGTAAGGACTGGAAAATGATGTAAATAAAATAATGTTATCGAAATAACATCGCAATCAGTAAAATGTAATTGTAGTCCATAATCCACTTGCGTTGATATTGGTGTAGTAACACAAACACATAAAAAAAATGCAGATAAGCATTAAAAGAAACATAGAGGTAAGAATGCAAAGAATAATGCCATCAATAAAACAATCATGTAGTTAAGTTGCAGGGAGGGATCACAATGAAGATTTAAGTTTCTAGCAATATGTAAAAACAAAGAGTTGATTTATCTAGCAAAAATGTAGAGTTAAATTCATCCGGCAATATTTAAAAATGCATATAATACCAAACACAGTCTTCATATGCTGAGAATGATGAAGATGCATAGGTGATATAACACGCGGAGACCTAGGCAAGGCAGAGATCAACACATAGATAAGAAGGGGTAAACACATCCTTTTCTCATCATCCATGCACATAAAAGCAGGGCATTAGAATCTATAGGTCATTGTGCACCGAAGTGACGACTGTCAATTCGGCTCTTGGCCAACTGCTCATGCATGGAATGAAGAGTTAAGAATGAGGACAAAAAGCACAAATCTTCACAACAATCAACAAACCAAAGGACAGTCTCAACATGCAGCGATCAAAAGCCAAGGGAATCAGGTCAAACAACGAGCTTAAGGCTTACGGGAAAATTAAGTTCTTGGTTGAAATGCTAAGTCCACATTTTCTTTACCCAATAAAAATACAGAGATAAAAGCGTAAAGTATAATAAAAATCTACCATGCAGAAATAAAGGAAGCGTATCGTAGCCCAAGTCGCCCACTCTGAGTCATTGTCCCATGCACTCTGTGATTCTCCCGATTGTTGATCTATGAGACTTCACCGGTACCTCCCAACCAACGCTAGGAGTACTCTTCTTCCCTCTTATCCCCCCAAGCCACAAAAGGGCCACATGCACCAAACCAGAGAATCAACTAGCTCCCATCTCACCTCGCAAGGCTGAGCTACCACTCCTCACTGAGTTGGGTATCCCAACTCCCACAAGATAAGTCATTCAAGTCTAAAATTCTACATCGTAACGTTACACATCACAGAAGAGATCCATCCTCCTCCTCCTCCTCCCTTCTTTATATAGAGTTTCTAAGTCATTTACTTTTCCAAAATCCCATTTAATTTATTGTTCAATAATTTAATTCACTAAAAATCCTCCCCGTACATGTGTTACCCATCCCCTTCATTTCAACATAAATTAATTTCATTAATTAATTAATTACTCCTATTTCCCTCAACCACCTAAAAGCATTCCTAGAATCGCTCCTAGGTGTCCCCATATTCCCTTACACATTTTAATGACTTATCCCCTTACTAATTTACTAGTTGAGTTTAATTTAGAAAGTTCTTAAATCCTAGATACCTTACTAAGTTGGTCTTTCTACTTCTTCCTTGTGTTTCTCCTTTCTTTTTGTGTTTCCCATTTTTTCCTAGTTTCTTAATTCTATTAAATTCCCTCTTTCCCTTTTCATTTAAAAATTAAATTGACAAGTGTAGAAATTTACCTTTTCCCCCTTTTCCCTTTTTTTTAATTAATAAATTTTTAATTAGCATAAGTAACAAAACAATTATTTCCCCTTTTTCCCCCTTTTTAAATTTTATCCCCCAAAAGATTTTTTTAGAAATTAAATGAATTACTTACCCCCTTTTCGTCACATAATTAATGATGATTATCATTATTATTTATTTATTTTTATATAAATATATATATATTTATCACAAGTATCACTTAGACCTAGACTTTATTTTCCTAGGTTGGGCAACATTTTATTAGGGAAATTGTTTCAAATATTTCTTATCTCATTATTCATTCTAAGGCCATATAGGTTTACTCATTTATTATTTAATAACACAACGTGCCCTTTAGGATGCACTAGGTGCTCCAAGGGTGCCACTCACCTCATTTTGTTTCCCTTGCATGATGTGCCCTTTAGGATGCACTTTGTTCTCTAAGGGTGTCACTCACCTCATTCTGTTTCCCTTGTGTGACGTGCCCTTCAAGACGCAGTCCGTGATCCAAGGGTGCCACTTGCCTCTTGACTGACTTTGTAAACATCAAAACCCTGGAGTCAATACTCCGCAAGGTGATAGTATGGGAGACTAAGGGCCTCTAAGGGATAAGCCCCCTGCCTTATTGTGTGCCCCTTAGAATCATCATGAGCAATTGTCGCAGTCTTCCCTCACGACATTATGGGTATTCTCGAACTAGGTAATCGTTAACCTATAGTTTGAGCCACGATGGGAGTGCTAGTAGGTTGTGGCAAGGTTGTTGTCCACACCTCTCCCTCAACATATCTAGTAGTCGTGCGTGACCCCTCTACTCCACATGTGAGTCTAGTCGGCATGCTATTGTCATCCTACATCATCATGAATCATATAAGAATAAAATCCATAATCATAACATCTAATCAGATGCACAAATGTCATATATATACAACAATCAAACCCCAATAGTCCACTCCCTAACTCGATCCGGAGTCCAAGGGTTCTGTCGATGCCTCAGCATCCTCGAGGTCCAAATATTGCACACTCAGGAGAACCGAGTCAATAACACTTGTCTATGTCAATATAGTAAAATAACATGTCATCATATCCATAATGCCTCCTAAATATAATTAAACACCCAATAGTAAAATAATTCGGATCACTTGCAAGCAAGTGTCCTTAAAGAATAAGTTCTCTTAGTGCACGCAAGAGAGGGATGTTACATAATGAAAAATAAATAAAAAATGGAGGCTAATATGGACAATCTTAACTAAACAATCTAGGAATTAAGTCAAACCATGACATAACCATTATAGTTTAGCAGTAACTCAACACAATTCATTGGTACATTAAAAAACACTTATCTATTTAGAAATTATTCACCAAGTGGTTGTAGAAGAGGGACGTTCCACCCAACCATAGGATCCTTGTTGCATCAACTATGTATACAATATATTCCACACTTGAGTTGACGCTATGAATCTAAGAGGGAAAAATCTTCCCATGGATTCCTCTAATTCTCTTGTGAGAACACAATTCTCAGGCTCATGGTCATTAATTATGTTAGCACTCAACAAATTTGTTCGGATGATAAACATACGAAGAAGGTAACTTTTTAAACCAACTTTGAGTCCCGAAACTAGCATTTCAGACCTGGAGAGGGATCTCTCAGGAGACTTTGTCTCCGTGCGGGATATGGATTTAAAGAAGTGGATAAATTTAACACCTTTGATATAAAGGGTTTTGGTTATATTGGTGCAAGAAAATAAGACTTTGGGTAATGGAGTCGATTCGAGGAAACAACGAAAAAAAATGAATCGGTGACTAAACATTGAGAGGATAAAGGCTAAGTGAGAAACAATATTCAATGCAAAATAGTAATGTGTGGTAGAGATAAATTACAGGAAGTAACTTGGAGCACTGCTATAGCTGAATTCAGATTTACATTTTAGAAGAAAAATGTTTTGTCTAAGTGGCATGAACAAGGGGCTCTACCCAACGAATGTACAGGTTTGAAAATTTGTTCTGAATTAGATAGAAAAAGATATGAGTAAAGATAACAAGATGCACATGCACAAGAAAAGGAAAACAATACATCCAACTGCTAGAATTATAATATTTTCATGAAAGTTACAAGAATTTTGAATTAATTTTTGGTCGAACTCAAATTACATACAATAGCTATTGTCTATACCAATTTTTTCAACTAAACTGGCTTACATCGAAAAGATAAAATATATAAATGAGGACGCCGCTTGGGCTACCCTAATCTTCTAACTGTTATCTCTACAAACTAGGGAACAGACTGTTCTGCATTACAAAACTCTTCGCATGACGTTTTCCAAAAATAAACAAAAGATACATTTGGCTACATCATGATTGTCGTAATATACCACAAGGATTCAGTTGTCGATCACGTATCTGGTTGTACAAGTGTCTATCAGAGTCTTGTTGTCTGCTGTAACGGCTTTGATTTTCTGTCACACGCTCATTTGCTAGGAGAAGTGTGCATGAAAAGTGGCTGTAGAAATTAATGACCATTATTGAAATGGTGAAATGTCTTGGGCGATGTCTCCTTCAAAATGGTCAAAATTTTCCTTCTGTTTTCAAATATAGGAACATAATCAGCTAATCTTGTTTCTTCTCTCACTAGCGAGAGTTGCGCAAGCTATTTCTTCTACCACTTCACATTCTATGGAGTGTTTGGCATACCTTTCTTCCGCCAACCACTATGCTTCATGCAGTTATACAATCGTATCCTGCACCTCTCTAAGCTGTCTTTTTAGACACATCATGTTCCCTTTGTGACCTTGTGCTGCATATTCTTCTATGGTCCTTGTCGTCAACTGTTGCCTCAACTCCCTGTTCTCTTGGTACAATTTGACAATGGCTAGCTTGGCTTGTTTCATTTGTTGAAATGTCTCTTGACTATTTGCACCAGCGACATCCGTCCTCCTCGTTCTTCTCCCACTTTCTCAGCTGGTACCTTCCAAAGGCTCCAGGATGAAGGAACACATAAGTAATTTCTCAGTGATTGGTCGTGCACATGACTCATCTGAAATTTGAGTTTCCCCAACTTCATTGTTCTTTCTTGGTATTCCCCTTCTCCAAGGTATTTGTTGTTGTTGAGATAGGGCTTCCACTACCCTTCCTTCCTGTGTGGTTCCTTCCACTCCATGATCTGTGTGATGCGATGTCGCCATTCTCGTGGGTAAAGGAAAAATCCCTCTTTTATCCTTGGGGATGCCTGTTGTGAGTGAGAATGAATCCCAATCACTTTGGGATTTGGGTCTGGCGATTCTGCCACTTCACACACCCTTATTTATGATTTGAGAGGTCACCATGGCATGACCAGTGTTTATCCTACGAATGGTAGATCCGACGAATGCCCAAGATGGAGAATTCGATCAACTTGGGCCTATGAGAAAACTTACAGATAGAGTCTGAATCTTATTTCGTGAATATCATGGGTGCAGGATATCTGGGATTTATAAAAAATTGGGCAGAATGAGGAATCGTGCCAAGGAATAGTGAATTCATGACGAATGGATTTTTCGAATCAAATTGCAAATTTTCCATGGCACATCCCTGTGTGTAAAGTACAAGTGATAAGGGCTGTAGGGAATACATGATACGAATGCTGCAATTTTTAATTTCCTTGACCTTCATAATGAGCTTATAATAGTTTCTGCACTTGTCAACACGACTTTCATTAACTACTTGACTTGACCTAGGGCATGTAGAAGATAATTTTTAACAGGACCTGACTCTTTGGGAACAACATACCCATACCATTACGCATGTTTTGACTTTGACATCCCTTCCCGCTTCCAAGGGCCAACCGACCACTTGTTAATTTTGACCCCTTCACTTTTACGTATCTGAATTCACATGTTAGGACATATGGGCCATAGCCCGACTAAAAAATGACTCTAACTAAAAGAAAAATGGAAGCTCTAATAGTTAGCTCCAATGGGGATGCTATCCTCCCTGCAAGGTAGCAAAGAACACTAGACCAAGTGCCTAACCATTGGGCCTTATTTAGACTCTTTGACACTGCAACATGAAAAACATGATGCAACCTAAACCTATCAACATAGTTTCTAAAAGACTCAGCATAAAACTCAGGGCCTTCACTTCGGGTTTCAATTTTCTGCTAACCTACTGACTTGACACAAAAAATAAAACGACTATTTACAACAACAAATGACTAAACGAAATTTATTTCGTTAGATAATGTTTGAGGAACTTGCCATTTACAGGCCCCCAACCAACGCACTCCCCATTCAGTTCTTCCAGAAAATAAGCATTATTTCTGTGATGTGCACCGATTCTGAAAGGACCCATCCACATGTTATCGAACTTTTTGTGCTTTCCTTTGTCCTCATTTATCGCCTCCCATCTCAACACTAGATCACCCAACTGGAAATCCTCTGGCTTGGAACACTTGTGAAAGGCTTTCTTCATCTTTTCATGGTGGATATGTGATCGATTGTACACTTGTTCCCTCATCTGTTGTGTGTGAACCAATTGATTTATCCTTCTCTGCACGTCATTTGGCTCGGCCTCCTGCTCTTATTGTCTTGCAGGATCCTTTTGATGATCTAGGTTAGGTTTTTATTCGAGGATTATTCTAACCCGTTTCCTTGTGGGTAGTACACTATGGAATGCCCCAGGGTTATGATGTAATCCTGACAAAACTTTTCCATCCTATTAGACTTGAATGTAGCTACATTATCTATTATGATCTTGACGGGGCATCCAAACCTCGACAAAATGTTTGTCTCCAGGAATTGGATGATGACTGCATTGATAGCTTGCTTCATGGGGATCACTTCTATTCATTTCGTGAAGTAGTCGGTGCCCATGAGTATCCATTTTTGTTGTGCCAAGGATGGAATATTTATCTCCCCTATGAAATCCAAACCCCACTGCATGAATGGTTCCTTGACTGAGATCGTCTTTAGTGGCAGGGGCTGTAGCTTTCTCCTCCTGTCCAAAATCTGACATTCATGGCATCTGGAGACTTCTTTGTACACGTCTACAAATATTATAGGCCAATAGTAACCCTCCCTAAGGATTTTTTCCACAGTGTTTTTCCAGTAATGGTGTCTCCCACGGTCTCCCTTGTGAAATTATTCTATGGCTCGCTTTGCGTCATTCTCCAACAAATAGCTCAACAACATTCCCCCAGGATCTTTCCAGTAGAGTGAGTTTTCCATGATGTAGAAATTCACTACTTTGAGCTTGAGAAATCTAGCCTTAGTCTTAATTACATTCAGAGGGGGCTGGAGATTCTTCAAAACATGGATGATATCTGCATACCAAGACGAATCGACGAACTCCTGGGACACTTGCAYAGTCGTTTCTTCTTGAGGTCTTTCTGACAGATCAACGATGAAATTTATTCCCACATTGTCACAGTCCGACTGTGCCATTAGTTTCGCRAGGCCCTGACCCTTAATTAGTTTTTTTGTCTTGATCTTTAGGTCATATTCCAACATGGCCACTATCCATTTTCCTCTCCTCCCTTTGGGGTCGGGTTGAGTTAGGATATCCTTATATGAATTGTTGGKCACATAAGAAATAATGTGGGAGTGAAATATGTATGTCATGAACTCCTTCAAGGCTTTCACTAAGGCATATGCTTGTTTTTCCATAATGTCATACCTTAGTGGAGAATCTCACAACGTCCTGCTGAAATAAGCTATAGGMTTCTAGAATTTCTCCTCGTCTTTATGTAGCAGCACACTGTCGATTGTATGCTCCGAAGAAAATGAAAAGATGATGAAATCTTTCACGAAGTATGGACTGGCTAGCACAGGAGCTCTAGTTAGTGCCACCTTGATATCTTCAAACAAATTCTTGGATTTCGAGTTCCACTTGATCTCATTTCCTTTTCTGAGCATACATGTGATATGCTTTATAATCCTTTCCAGGTTCAGGATGAATCTGCTCAAGAAATTTACTTTTCCTAGGAAGGATTGCACTTCTTTTTTACTGCGCAGAGTGTCGATTTTCAGGATTCCTTCAACCTTGCTGGGGTCTATCTTAATGCCTTCTTTCAAGATAATATGTCCCAACAACTTCCCTTCTTCTACCCCGAAATGTGGTTTCTTTGGATTCAGTGATATGTTGAGCTTCCTACACTTCTGGAGAACTTTCTTCAGATGCTCAAAATTTTGTTCGTTAGAGGCAGAGTATACCGTGATTTCATCCAGATAGATCACAATGGACCTATCCTTTTTGTCAGAAAACACGATATCCATTTCCCTCTAGAAAGTAGCTCTAGCGTTCATCAGGCCGAAAGGCATCTTGGCATACATGAGCGTTCCCCATGGAGTTGTGAAATCTATTTTTTCTCTATTGTTTGGGTGGACCATGATCTGATTATACCTGAAAAAACCATCCATCATGGACATCTTCTAGTACCCCACCACCCTTTCCAAGATATAGTCCATTTTACGGAGAGGGTAGTGGTCCTTTAGGGACACTTTGTTTAATTTTCAAAAGTGCACACACAGTCATATCTCGCCGCTCTTCATTCTTATAGGTACCAAATTATCTACCCATTTCGATAATCTTAAAGAAACGATAATCTTAGCTTCGAACAATTTCTCTACCTCTTTCTCGATCAAAGACAGTAGCAGGGGATTTATTTGTCGCAGCTTCTTCTTGAATGGATCCTGGTCCTCTTTGAGAGGGATGACATGCTAAATTAATTTAGTGCCATACACCTTCAAATTGGCATAGCTCCATGCGAAGACATCAGGGAAATCCTTCATGAGATTAACATAGTCTTGCTTGACCTTTGGACTGAGTGTTTTCGATAATTTTATCATTTTTGGTTTCTCCTCGGTCCCGATGTTCCATTCTTCCATGCCCTCTTCACTTGCAGTGATCTTGGGATTTTTAGCCACGTCTTTTTCATCAAACATCTTTTCCAGTGGCACTAACCCCTTTAGAATGATGTTATTTTTTATTTATTATGTCCCTTCCCACAATCTGGTTCTAGAAAGGGTTTTCATTACTACACACATCCGTGCTCCCATCTTCGTCGCAACAACCTTCATCATAAGTGTTTATGTTAGCGAACTGGTTGCTCATCTGAAGAAATATTTCCACATGCTTATCATCTTGAAACACCTGCCAGTATTTTATATTATCATGCACTGTCAGCCTGTGTTTTACCTTAATCTCGTATTTTTTTTGGGGAATATGGGGGTTTTAAAATCTTAGGCTAAGGTGGCCAACGCATCGGTGATTTGATTTTTCTCCCTAAGGATAGCAGATATGTCATAGTCAAAAAATTCCTCAAGGAGATCCAATGCTAAGTTTCTTTATGTCCTCAACCTGGGATGCTTTGTTTGATACACGCCTTTAACCTGGTATATGACCATCTCAGAGTCTTCATGCACTGCTATCCTCTCTGTGCATAATTCTTTCAACACCTTCAGGACCAGAATCAGTGCCTCATACTTGACCGTGTTGTTTGTGCATTCGAACACAAGATTGTATGAGCACAGCTTTCTGCCTACTTTAGGGGGGCTTAACCATACGTTGGCCCCAACCCATTCTTTGCTGACTACACCATCGAAACTCATGTTCCATATCTTGTTTTCCATGTGGTCCTCCGAGTCAGTGCACTTTGCTACTTTCTGCATGGTTTCCTCATCGGCTGTCATGATGGATGTCGAATCTTCCTCTTTGAAACTCAAGTCATTCTAGAAAATAGAAGAACCAACCTCAGTGTCAATGGAGTATATGGGGTGGTTGTTTGGCTACGTTTTACTTCTTACCTTGTATTTCAGCAACACTTCCCTGTACAACCATCTGTCCTGGCCAAAGATAGGAATGGTGGTGTATGAAATGTCCATTTGTAGGGTCCCCTTTAACTTCGCATCCCATGATCTGGATAACAACATGCCAAACTTAGGGGGTATGTCCACCACGACCACATCAATAACCATGTTCTTTGAAGGAATTTGGGCCAAGGAGAAAACCAAATCCTTGATGAGACCCAAACACTTGACTTTCCTTGAATCAAAGAGAAAAGGTCCTTATAGGGTCTAGTCATATCCAAACCCAGTTCATCCATGATCACCTTTGGCATGAGGTTGTGTGACGCACCGGAATCCAGCATGGCATTATGCAGGGCCATGTCATGAACCTTCAGATTGATGTAGAATGAAGATATGTCCTCAGTATCACTTGTCTCCTCAATGCACAGACCAAACAGAATAACAGGGTGATCATCTTGTACATTTAAAGTATCAGGGGCCCCTCCAATTTTCAACATTTTAATAATCTGCTCCCGATACTCGCCCTTTCTGATAAGTTCATTGAACAGGATAGATATTTTTATTTTATCCATTTCATGCTCAAAGTTAAAATGAGGGTAGACTTTCTCTACCTCTTTTCCACCCGCTTCTCGGCTTGTTTCCGGAGTTTTCTTCAGGGCGTCTTCCTTTGCATTTTCCTCACGGGATTTGTATCTTGAGGCTCGATAGACGCTTCCTTTGTCCCGAGGTTGTATCTTTTCTGAAACTGCATGATGGAATTTTGATAACCTTTTATGAACTCTTCCATCTCCCAGGACAACGCATCATCAGTTTCCCCAATCCATGCATCGTCCGTCTCCAACACAAAATCGTCGTTTCTTCTTATGTACCGATCATGTTAGCTCTTTTTCAAAAACACACGCAGGTTCTTGTCATCGTATTAATGCATTTGTTCTTCGAACATATGGTCAAAGTATTCATCTGCGTAGTTGTTTTGGAAAGGAGGCCTTGTCTGTTGGTCGCATCAATCTCTTTTTTCCCTCTGTCTGATCTGAGGAGCTTGACCCCTCCTAAGGTTTTGAGTCTTGGGATGGGGGTCCTGATGTTCCAGAGAAATGGGTCTATTTCCCACAGACATTTTCTCCATTAGCTTCTGGGCCGAAACGCTCCCTTAGCAACGTTGTTCGATGCTTTTGGGCCAAAACACTCCCTTCAACATCGTAGAGATTAATCCTCTGGTTGTAATTTTGGGGCAAATCATGAAGTTGGTCAAGCAGAATGAGGGGGGTGAATATGGTGGCCATGGGACTAGGAGGGCTTGGGACTTGATGGATATTATTATACACTAGGGCTTGGAATCTCTTCTAGTCGAAAACTATCTCATCCAAGCTGGTTTCCAACTTAGACCTAAATAGGGTTTGCTYGAATAAATCCTCAAACTCTAAGTCATCAATTMTTTGTGTGTTGTCTTTAGGTAAGCACAGGATTCTATCTAGGTAATAGAACARCTTCARCGCTTTCTCTCTAGTCTTGCGCAGAATCATCTCGRGGTCATACACAGGCTCTCTAGGGTTTGGGTCAAGATTTTCTCTACTATAGATCATCTTTGGAGCTAGGGTTCCTCAACTATGCTACTTGTTTCTACTGGTCTTTTTTAATGGAGTCGCCAGGGTAAAGGTTTCAGTCGGTACAAATTTTTATCCCTCTATTATCCTCAGGGGTCAAACTGAAATGTTAGTTTTTCTCCCAAGGAAAATCTATTCAATTTCATCCCCGACAATGGCGCCAGAATGTTAACACTCCGTAAATCTATTCGGCTGATAAAAAGATGAAAAATGTAACTTTTTCAACCAACTTTGAGGTCCAAAACTAATCTTTCGGACTTGTAGAGGGCTCTCTCGGGAGACTCTCTCTCCGCGCGGGATATGTCTTTAGAGTAGTGGCTACATTTAACACCTTTTATATAATGGGTTCTGGTTATATTGGCGCAATAAAATAAGACTTTTGGATATGGAGTCGATTCGATGAAACAATGAAAACAAATGACTCGGTGACTGGACTTTGAGAGGATAAAGGCTAAGCGAGCAACAATCTTTAGTGAAAAATGGTAATGTCTGGTGAAGAGAAATTACAAATAGTAACTCATAGCACCGTTGTAGGTGAATTCAGAGTTAACTCTTAGAAGAAAAACGTTTTGTCTAAGTGGCACGAACAAGGGCAGTTGCGAAGTGAACCCACAGGGTTTAAAATTCATTTTGATTTACACAGAAAATGATATGAGTAAAGATAACAACAAGCACATATGCAAGAAAATGAAAACAATACATCCAACTCCTACAATTAGAATCTTTTCATCAAAGTTACATGACTTTTGCATTAAGTTTCGGTCGAAGTCAAATTACGTACAATAGTTATTGTCTATACAAAATTTTCCAACCAACCTAGTTTACATCGAAAATATCAAATATATAAATGAGGGCGCCACTTGGGCTACCCTACTCTTATAAATTCTATCTCTACAAAATAGGGAACTGATTATTTTGCGTTACAAAACTCTTCGCATGAATTTTTCCAAAAATAGACAAAAGATACATCTGGCTACATCATGATTGTCGTAATCCACCATGGGGATTCGACTGACGATTAGGTATTTGGGTGGACAAGTGTCTGTTAGAGTCCTACTATCTTTTGTAACTACTTTGATTTTTTGTCACATGCTCATTTGTTAGGAGAAGTATTCGTGGCAACTTGTTGTAGACAGTCACAACCATTATTGAAATGGAAAAATGTCTTGGGCGATGTCTCCTTAACAATGGTCAAAATTTGCCTTATGTTTGCGAATACAGGAACAAACTCGACTAATCTTGTTTCTTATGCTTGTTGGCGAGAGCTGCACAGGATATTTCTTCGGCCGCTTCACATTCTATGGAGTGTTTGGCATACCTTTCTTCCACCAGCCGCTATACTTCACACAATTGTACAATCATATCTTGCAGCTCTCTGAGTTTTCTTTTTAGCCACGTCACGTTCCCTTCGCGACCTTGTGCTGTTGATGCTTTCGTGGTCTTTGTTGCCAACTGTTGCCTTAGATCCCTGTTCTCTTGGTAAAGTTCAACAATGGATAGCCTCACTTTCTTCAGCTGTTGAGATGTATCTTGAATATTTACACCCACGACATCCATCCTCCTCGTTCTGCTCCCAGTTTCTTGGGTGGTACCTTCCAAAGGGTCTAGGCAGACGATGCACATAAGTAATTTCTCATCGATTGGTCGTGCACGTGACTCATATGAAATTCAATTTCCCCAACTTCCTTTTTCTTCCTTGGTATTCCCCTTCTTCGAGGTATCCACTATTGGGGAGACATGGTTTCCACTGTCCTTCCTTCCACTCCATGTTGTGCGCAGTGTGATGTCGTCGTTTCCATGAGTAAAGGAAAAAACCCTCTTTTATCCTTGGGGATGCTTGTTGTGAGTGAGAATGAATCCCATTCACTTTGGGGTTTAGGTTTGGTGATTCTGCCACTTCACGCACCCTTTGTTATGCTTTGAGAGGTCACCATGGCATGACCATTGTTTATCCTATGTGCGGTGGATCCAACGGATGCCCAAGATGGAGAATTATATCGACTTGAGCCTATGATAAAACTTACAAATAGAGCCTGTATCTGATTTTGCGAATAACATGGGTGCAAGAGCTATGGGATTTATAACAAATCAGGTGGAAGGAGGAATCGTGCCAAGGAATAGTGAATTCATGGTGACTGGATGTTCTGAATCAAATTGTAGATTTTCCATGGCACATCCCCATGTATAAGGTACAGGTGGTAAGGGCTGCAGGGCACACGTGATATGAATGCCATGATTTTTCATTTCCTCGACCTTCATAATGAGCTGATAATAGTTTTTTCACTCGCCGATGCGACTTTCATTAACTACTTGACTCGACTTGGGGCACGTAGAAGCTACTTTTTAACAGGACCCGACTTTGTGGGAACAACATAATCACACCATTACGCATGTTTCGACTTTGACAACCCTTCCCTCTTCCAAGGGCCAACCGACCACTTGTTGATTTGCACCCCTTCATTGTTACGTACCTGCCTTCACATGTTTGGACACATGGGCCATAGCTCAACCGAAAACTGACTCTAACTGAAAGAAAAATGGCGGTGCTAACAAATTACACTTACAAAAATTCAAATACAAACCATCTTCCCATCAACCTACAAAACCCAAGACATGGGATCCACTTCCCTATTTGTTGGTCCCTTGGGATATCCCACTTCCCTTGGGGTATCTAGCATAGGATGGCAAAGAAACCTCACTTCTGGGAATCTAGGGAATTCTTAACAATATTGAATTTCCTCAATGACAACCATTATCATTTCATATAGCCATAATTCTCACTTAATTCATGGTTGTATCTTTCCATAACTCATTTATAGCATTCTCATGGCAATTTCATCAAGGAAATTTCTCTTGATTTTCCCAAACAAAGGATAGTTCATAGGGTAATTCAAACTTTGAATAGTTTGACTCTTTGATAATTTGAATGGGACCATAAATTTGAACTCTCTTACATTTACTTCGACCTAAATAATAGTTCACTTGCATGGGGAAAATGTCAATACTTAATTTTCATAGCATGAAGGGGCCATGCAACTTTACAAAGGCCTACATTCCATCTTCATGTACTAAACCCTCCCCCCCAAGGCTTAATTAAAAAATAATTAGATAATAATCAAGGGATATAATTAAATTTACAAAGACTTTGAGTTAAATCTCTTACTAATATCCTTTCTTTAACCTACTTAATTCCTATTGTATTTCGCATCCTGTGGAGTCATAGCCCCCTTTATTTTTTCATTCTTTTCTGTAGTTGGTGATGTACTTTTGTTTTACATTCAAAGTTCGGTTACAAATAAAATAATTCATCTTTTATCCATCCATCATATGCATACAAAATAATGAATCAAAGATAAAAATTGGGCTATTATAGTAACATAAAGAAAATGAGGTTGGCATATGTTGAGGAACTCATTAACAAAATCAATGAACAAGACAATGTTGATATCAACACCATTTATGAGAAAATTTAATTCCTAGGTTTTAAATTTTGTATTTCCTAGATATTTGATTTGTTTCTAGCTTTTAAAATTATATATATATATAGAAATTAAAATTTTATAATTTTAAGCAAGGGAAATATCTAACCCACAATAAGATCACACCACATTGAACAACTCAAAGAAATTAATTGATAGTTGCAACAACATCTACTTTGATGAGAATTTATTAGATAACATGGATACAACTAAAATCAAGGAAATGGGATTCACGATGCACGATCACACATTTTGAGATAAAGTAAATGTGATGGTAAAAAACTATTTGAAACATAAATCTATCATAATACAAGCTCAAATGTTATGTATATTTTTAAAGTACAAAACTATAAGAGGTATAGTTAAATTATTCGGCATTAAAAGTGCTAAAGAGGCTAAGGTAAATGAGGCATTATAGAAAAAAAAAAAAGAGCTTGGTCCTTTCCTCACTTGGGAAAATGTAATCCAAAAATGCCAAAGGATACTCTTAGATCATTAATAATAGATTCATATGCAAAAGGAATTGCATTAAGTTATTTGATTCCAATGAGTGTATAAGTGTTAGAAAAAATAGATGAGTATGGTGAACTTACATGTTGGGATATTATTTGGAGGTATCCCTACCAAAATAAAATTCCAGAGAATGTGAGGGCTATGGTGCAATATTTTTTTCTTTTAAATTCTTGTGTTTCACCAATTGAAAAGGACAGGACATGATGCAATGTCATATGTCAAGAGGAGAGTACAAAATGCATGCCAATCATATAATATGGGTTACTCAGGAATATTTTCACAATTTTAAAAAAGAATAATATTGATGTGAATATTTCCCTTACCACATTTGAGAAGCTTAAACCACGACATGTCAAGCCCATCATTTTTTTGGAACATATTTTTGTTAGTGCCATGTATCATTTCATTTGTATTATGAGACATTTCTAGATTTTGACATATAATATTGGTCAAATGACATCCCTTGTTCTATTGTTCGATAATTTTTATCCATAATATTATGTGCATGAAAAAATTATGAGTTAGTTTATAAGAAATAATGTGTTGGTGCTGAAAATGAATAGAATGTTATGATTTGGCACTATTTAGTACTAAGTATCCTATAGATATTAATTGTTATTCATTGTCAAATATCACTATGATGAGTAAGAGATATGAAAATTTTAGGTACACTCATATCACAAATTCAACTACAAAGGAAAAAGTGTTTTACTTGAAGAAAATCTTATGGTGGTAGATTGCATGAAGAAGTTCAGAGATAAAATATATAGATGTATTAAGAACTCTCATACAACATAGTGGTAGGACATACACTCCAATAAATCATGTCACATTTTTCAGAAAGGAACAACATTACTAGTGATTGATTTTGTTGAGAATTACACTTTCACTGCACAAAATGAGATATAACAAAAGTATTATCATTCAAACTAGGTTGACAGATCAATTCCACATAACTATGTTGAAGTACCTAGATATAAGTATTTACACTCCATTAGGAATAATATAGGAATAATATAATGAGAAAAATATAATCAATTGAGAAACATAATTACTCTTTCTTTTTTCTTTTTTATTGGTGATGTGGAATCAACTTATGAGTGTCAAAACCAAATTAACGAATGTTTTTAAACCATGGAAACACATGAAGAAATGATAACATTACCACCATTGATAAATGAAGATATGGACATTGAAGAGGCTATAATCAACAAGGATTTTGACTATGTTTTTTATATAGTTAAATAAGGTGATCTATTCGAAGTCTTTGCATAAAAAAATAATGCGTAAAAAGTGCACTATTATTGAATGTGATGCACTAGGTCAAAAATCACATTGATGCAGGAGTTAAAGATCCCTCAAATTATACATAAAAAAATGGTTCAATGACTTTAATGAGGCATATTAAAGTCATTTCTTTGAAGAAGTCGGTAAATTTAATGACCCCATTCTTTTTCAAGACTATCGTCTAAATGTTATATGTGACTAGCATAGTCATTTGATCATAGCAGTACATTTGCACTTGAAATAATTCAAGTGTGGAAAACAATGTCGAAGTGACAATGGAAATTTTCAATAAAATATATGAAACCATTCTTGAGAATGGCCACTAACACATTCATATGAATTGAAACATTTCTCAATGAATGTTTCTTTGCTCTGGTCAGAACATAGAATTGTTATATATTGGACTTTATTGGCTATATTTAATTCATTTCAGTGAATTTTGGCTCTAATGGATCTATGAATTGCTTCATGTTTAATACATCCCTTGTGTTAAAACAAACTATTATCTTCATCTTTCTTTACACGTTTTATTGTTTATGAAGAGAATAATAAATTCATTGGTTGATATTTTCTTCCACACATCTGTTATTCATTTTTTACACCTTCAACCTAATCTAGCATAACCTATCCTAATTTTCCCTACCCTTTACTTGAATTTTAATAACTATTGAAGATATCCAAGGTGGATTTCCCCCTTATTTACTTGTGACTCCAATTTTGTTTTGTATCTTTTACTTGTTTTGGTCGAATTTTCATGCTTCTCCCAAGTGCATGCATCTCAACCTTGAAAATTGGACCATACTTTTGATTTTAGTACCTACAAGATTCACATAAATGTTAGTCTAAATCACTTCTTTTAAATCCATTTTTTTTTTAAATTCTCATATATTATAAAATAAGATTGAGGAGCTTGGAAGCCTAGAATATAGATGCAACACACCCAACCACCTTGCAATACTGTTGAGGTCATGGGATCTTCCATTTCCTCATTTTAGCTTAAATTTCTTCTTTGATACCATTATATCACATACCCATTAACGTTTTTGCAGTATTGAGGCTACAGGGTACCTAAAAAAAACCATAATCTCTTGCTTTTAAACTCAATGTAAATGAAACCATTGATCTACAATCACTTTAAACTAATAACAAATAAATCTACATTAGATATGTAGCAACCTACCATATCCATAGAAACTACTATAAGTCTAATAAACAACCTATATATCTTCAAGTAGGATCTAGGTATTTGATATTTTTGGTGGGTGAGTTCATTTTGATGTAAGTCTTCCCTCTTCAAAACATCATGTTGAGCCATATTACATATTTTGAATTACAGACAAATCATTGTATACATCATCTATAAGGGATCCGTAGAAACAACAATCTAACTAATAAAGGCTTTAGATATATTCTAATAAAAACTACTACTTAGGAAATGAATAACAAAAGGACTATACATTAAATAATTATTCAAAATAATTCAAGTGAGTGCATACTAAATACCATAATAATATGCACTTATAAAAGTCACTAGGAAGAAAAACATGCACCTACATAAAACAAATTATGGAATTCAAGTTTTCAAGTGGAAACCTCTTAACATATCAATAGGATATTTTCTAAAGTTCATATATTTGATATTAGGAATATTTATAAAGAAGAGRAATCCTTTTTTCACACGGCTCGTTGGTTAAACACTTAGTGTACATACTTTTCCAATGAATTTCCATACACAAGGACATAATATAACATATAAAGTTCATATATTTGATATTAGGAATATTTATAAAGAAGAGAAATCCTTTTTTCACACGACTCGTTGGTTAAACACTTAGTGTACATACTTTTCCAATGAATTTCCATACACAAGGACATAATATAACATAAATTGATTTCATAGCCTCATAGTTACATTAAAAAAACAAAACAAAARACACAACACCCTAAACATTCAATTAATATCTCAATACATATACCTAATCCTCCATAATAAAATTCAAAGTAGAAACACTTTAGTAAATTCATAACATGAACATTAATAATTTATACACAATTATAATACAACATAAGAACACTTATATGTAATTCACCACCAATTGATTGCAAAAGAAGGAAATTCCTCCTAGACATATGATTTATGTCATACTAGTACTCTTTATGTCAGACATCACTCCTAAGTTGAATTTATGATTTCAAAAAGGTAAATTTGCAAATTTTGGAACTCTAATATTCATCACTCAACAAATTTATAGACTTTACAAACAATTAAACTCTCCAACAACCATCCCAATTAATGAAACCTCTTCTCCCTCAATGTGTATAACACCAGGAATTGAATTCTTTTTTTAGCTAAATAGTCCCTCGTGCTATCCCACTCCCTCTAGTGCTTCAACACATTTTGGCTAAAAAAATCTCTATGTTGGAGTTCTAAGGATAATCAATTCTAACCAAAGTAATTCTAACCAAAGTAATAATGTAACTATGCTATGGTAGAATATTTTTTTTGTAATATATACTTAGTTTATTCTTGTCAATTGAAATACAACTAATTTTACAATATTTTATCATGAAAGAGTTGGATCAAAACATATCCTTCAACTTGAAATAAAAAGGAATTCTTCAAATTTCATCACTAATTACGAGGGGTGCAATTATTTATTTTAATAGTAATGAGTGTGATTCAACAAAGGTGGGACCTATCATGTCCAAAAATGATGAACCAGAAAGTGGCGAGGTTAGATGCCGATGATAGTAATGGGGCCATTATATTTGAAACAATGAACGAGAAAGTGGTAATGGGCCATTATATTATATTATATTTGTTACTCTTGGTTTCTATAGATTATACTTTAATTTTTATCTTATGAAATATAGGAATATGTGGAATTATAAAAAAATGTATTTTATATTTTTAATTGATTGAAAATTTTTGATAAATATTTGTCAAATCAGAGAATATTTGTTTAATCCAAGTTTTTTATCTATTAAAAAAAATAAAAATATCTAATTGTGGTTAATTATGATACTATTAAATATTTAGCATATACTTATTATTTTTAGAATAAATATTATTATATTTTCTATATTTATACAACTTGGTTGTTTTATAGGATGAATAATTAGAAGAATATATATATTTTTCATTTATAGTAAATGAATATTTGTAATCTTGAAATGATTATGAAATAAGATGTTCATATTAAATTTAGTGTAAGAAACAAGAAAGATGAGTTTAAATCTTTTTTTTCTTAATTAATAAAATTTCTGTGTTTGACAATACTTCCCTAACTTAATGGTACCAAAGTTTGCTATTATGTTAATGTTGAAGAGACCATTACACTAATGAAGAATGAAGATCTTGGAATACTATGTAGTTTTTTTTCCCGTTAATTAATAAAATTTGAATTTGTGTGTTTGAAAACTTTTAGGTATCATAGTGGTATCAAAGCTTGCTATTATGTAGATGTTGAAGAGGAGAGTCCAGTGGTGAAGATCTTGGAATACTCTGCAGCATTGGATAGTTTGGTGCATTTCTTGTCCAATTTTGTTTAGGATAAGTAAATTTAATTTTATGCTCCAAATTATTGTTAATCTATAGATTGAAGTTCTAGATCTGTATATTGGAGAATCGGTAAATTAGAGGGAAGACACATCTTGCACTGTAGAACTATTCTTCTGTCACTTGGCTCGAAAATTATGTTCTTTCAAAGAGAAATACTTGTAAGAAATATTTCTTTGAAATTGTCTATTACTCCTTTGTTGTAAGGATTTTCTCTTATATCATATTGATATCGGAAATACTCGTATGTAGTTTGATTTGTAATGATTATATGAAGATGAAATATTGTATGTCCACCATAAAAACAAACTCTAAAGAATGTGTACAGTATAAGAACAATTGATGCAGGTGTTTTTTACATAGAAACAAGAGAATACATAAACACACAACAATGCCATTGACAAAGATACAAACAAACAAGAATTATTTCCATGAAATCCAACATGACCTTTGTTATCTCAATTACTTTGCACCGATCTGTAGCAACGAACTCTTCTTCCTCCAAGGTTTTCACAGAGAATGACTGGGGTGGGATTAGATCCCATGACAAGACGTTGATGAAGGCCTCACAACTTTAACCCTCTATGCTCAAATATCCACATGGCCAAGAGCATAGTCAAGGAAACAATAAATAAAAAATACCTCCAAATTGTAATTATTAATCTAGAAGAGACAAAGAATTGAGAAATATTACATGTAGATGATGTAATAGAGTTGGTCATTATGCATAAGATTTGTTCCTAAGTTTAAGAAACATTCAACTTCAACTTAGTATGAAAATACCAATCATATAGATGATGATCAAAATGGTGTTGAGTATGTGTTCAATGCATTTCAAGAATCAAAGATAAGAGCTTTAGTGGTCTCCAACTACTCTTTTTGAAGTGAATATGAAGATGCTTATATATTCAATATAGGTGCAAATCAACACATGACTTTTAGAAAATACTTATTTTGGTCTTTTCATAAATGTAAATTATATTCAATTTTTTTTGGCTAATGACACCACACATACACCACATGGAAAATGTTATGTAAAAAAATTTCTCCTATGGGTTGGAGAGAAAATGATTTCAAATATTTGGTATGAATCAACATTTACAAAAAAAATGTTGTCTTTAGCATTGATTAGACAAGTAGGGAATCAAATTATGATCAAAGATGGGTTGGTTAAAATCAAATCAACAAAAGAAAATCTCAAAACAATAATGACATATTATGAAGATGGAAAGCTTCTCAATATGATAGGGAGAGTCATTTCTTGGAAGAAAGGTTTTGCAAGAGAAATTGATTCAAGAATTTCACCTATAAGATTGTGGCATGTTTGAATCATATGGACATTTGAATTTAGATAGTCTTTCCCAACTTCAAAAATAGGTAATGGTCAAAGGGATATGAACCTTTAAAAGAAACAATACAAGATGCGAATATTGTATTTATGGAAAACAAAATCGAGAAGCATTCTATATTGGATCATGGACAACAAACATATGTTTGAAATTCATCCAGAGTGACATTTGTGGAACTATAGAAACATATCTTGGAGGATGTACACATTTTTTACTTTCATTGATGATTTCAGTCGAATGACTTGGGTATGTTTCTTAAAAGAAAAGTTAGAGGAACTTGAAAATTCAAAGTTTTTCATCATCTAGTTGGAAAATAAACCGAAGAAAAGATAGCTACATTGAGGATAGATAATGGAGGGGAATTCACCTCCAATGAATTCCAAAATTATTGCAAGGATAAAGGAATAAGAAGGAAATTAACAAATTACTACACTACATAGAAGAAAGGAATGAAAGAAAGAATGAATAGAAATTTGATGGGCATGGAGAAATCTGTATTGAAATTCAAAGCCTTAAGTTCCTCCTACTCGGTAGATGCAATTCATAATATAGTTTACTTAAGGAATATAACTTACACTGCTTCGTTGGATGGCATCACACCATTTGAAGATTGGTATGGTTTTAAACTAAAATTCAAGCATATTCAAGTCTTTGGTTTTGTCTTCTATGCTTTAGTTCCTAAGGAAAAGAGAACTAAGATAGACTCTCAAAGTATGAAGTATATGTTGATTGGATATTTCAATTAAAATAAGGGATATAAACTCTTATCTAATGATAATTTTTTTGTGAATCGATATACTATCTTTGATGAAACAAAAAGTAAAGATGTTATTGTGATTGAAATCCTTTTCGATAAATTGGAACAAAAATTTGATAAAGAGGAAATCGAGATGAAAAGTAAACCAAGGAATAAAAAATGGTTTGAAATGGATAGTTCTTAACTAGAAAATGAAAATGGTGAAAAACCTTCTCATGATAGTTCTTCTACACATGAATATTTAGAAGAACAAACTTCAACTTCAATTGAATATGATCATAGGATGTCTAAGTGGGGCAATCAACTTTTAAAGGATGTTAGATCCAACGAATGGAACAAAATAGGTACAATAAATTCCACTAGAATGCAGTAATATTTTTCCTTGATAACCAATGATTTTACTAATCCTTCCATACTTAAAGAGATTGTAAAACATGAGCATTGGTAATAGGATATGATTTATGAGTAAAAATCAATGATTGAAAATGACACTTGGAAACTTGTAGACCGTCCTCAAAATTTGAAACCTATTGGATGCAAATGGGTTTATAGAATTAAGTACAAGATAAATGGAATGATTGAAAAATATAGAGAAAGACTGATAGCCAAGGGTTTTGCTCAATAATAAGGAATTGATTATGAAGAAATGTCTATTCCTACAACAAAATGGAATATGATAGGAATGGGCATTTCTTTAGTAGTGAAAAATGGATGGAAGTTACATGAAATGGATGCTAAAAGTGCATTCTTCAATGGAGAATCACAAGAAGAAGTCTACATGACTTACCCTCTAGGTTTTTATCTCTAATGATAGGAACATAAATTTTGCAAATTGATTAAATCATTGTATGGTTTGAAGCAAGCTCCTAGAGCTTGGTATGCAAAGATGGATGAATACCTTTGCAAAGTTGGTTTTAAGAGAATTGAATCTAATGGTACTTTGTTTATGCATCTATAGGGTAAAGACATGGTAATGTTAGTAATGTATGCCCATCACTTGATTATCACTAGGAACAATAATGATCATATTAGACAATTTAAACATGAATTACAAGCTATAATTAAAATGATTGATTTGGGATTACTTCACTACTATATTGGAGAAAAAATATTCCAATAACCAAATAACATTTTCATTAATCAATGCAAGTATGCTTCTGAACTATTGAATTTTTTTGGCATGGGAGAATACAAGTCTTTTCTCACCCTCATGAAGAGAAATTTAAAACTTTCAAAATTTGAATGGGGAGAACTCATAAATACTATTGGTTACATATACTTGATTGGAAACTTGATTTATTTGACAACCACTCATCCATATTTTTCATCTTCAATCAATGTAGCTAAGAGGTTTCTTAGGTACATACAAGGTATACAAGATTATGGACTTCTAAAGAAGATGAATAAGAGTTTTGTACTTATTGGATTCAGATGAAAATTTTGTTGGAACTGTTGATGGTGTGTCATTGACATCGGGTTATTTAATGCATATGGGATAAGAAACAGTTTCATGGAGTTGCAATAAGTAGGCTATAGTGAAAAATTATTTAGTAGAAGAAAAATACATTTCAACATGGGAAGCAACATTCGAGATTATCTAGTTATGTAGAGTTTTACAGAATCTTGGAGCTCGTTGAGCATAAGCCACTTCCTCAACCCTCAATTAGTGATAAGGTTTGGAACTTATAGAATATTCTTAAAATTACACATGTGGTCATCCCCATGCATTTTAGTAATGGGAGCTCATGTGGAATCCACTCATATCATGGTGGTCAACATGGTAGGTCAACTTGCAAGGGGCATAACTTTCACATACAAACTCAGATTGAGGTTGTTATTTCACTGTTGGAAAGGTATTAAGTGTTTAAGATATGGAATATTCCTTCGAAGTAGGTTTTGGACCTAAAAAAATATCGTTTGATGCATCAAAATGGCTCCAAAATATTTTGGACAATTTCTAACCCCAATTTTCCAAGTTGGGACCTACCGCTAAAATGGCTATACAAGTTGATTCCTCCAATTTTTTTAATCTAGAAAGTACCAAGATAGATGAAAAATTATATAATGATCCAATCTGTATGTTGGGGGTTGAAACCATCCAAAATATTCTAGATCCATTTTTAGGCATCAACCAACATTTTTGGGGTCCAAAACCTTCTTTGGCAGAAGATGCCATATTCTACACACCAAGACCTTTTCAACGGTGAAAGAATCACCTCAATTAGAGTTCATATAGAAAAAATGTATGCCTCCTACAAGTTGACCTATTGTGTTGACCACCATGGTGTGAGTGGATGCCATGCCCAACCCCATAACTCAAATGTATGTGGCTAGCCATGTGTGTACTTTCAAAAAGATTCTAAAAGGTCCAAAATTTATCACTAATTGATGGTTGAGAAAGTAGAAATCCTAACCCTAGATGGCTATTAGGTTATGTTAAATATTAGACCACTAGGATGAGAAGGGGTTCCATTCTTTATCATGGTACGTGTTCCTTAGTTGGGAAGATCATATATGAGTGGTATTTTGAGAGCATAAGAAAGGAGGAAAAGACTCTATAACATCCATACAAGCCTCAATGTCAAAGACAACTCCATAGTGAGTGCCTCTTTCTTTGTATCTGCATTTCTATAATTGAAGAAAAGAGAGTAGAACATAGGGCTCACCTTATAGGTATGTTTTCTCCCTTATTGTGTTTCCTGGGAGACTTTTTTCATTCGTTTGTGTATGGATGTTTTCTTTATTTTGATAATTTTTTCATTTTTTTATTTAGTTATTTTCATAAATATGAAAAATAGGCTTGTAATAACTAACATAGGATCTAAGGAAATAAATTTCATAATATAAGTTTTTAGAATAACATTTAAGATATGTTGTGAATAACTCTTCCAATGGAATATCCATGACAATTTACATGTTATATTGGTATAATAGTAGTTTTTTGGGGCGTATTTGTGGAAAGTTGCAATATCTAGGAATTGTCTTAAGAAGAAAGTCACAAAACCTTAGCCATAAGGAATGATTATGTTCATAACAACCCCTAAGATCTAGCAAAAGAGGATTTGTGAGGGTGGAAGAGAAATTCATTGATCTCTCTTACAATACGACTATCCTCATGGTGGCTCTAGAAGTCAATCTCAGACCATTCAGGGAGGTCAAAGGCTCTAACTCAGAGATCAGATCAGAAAGGAAACCAAGAGATAATGAATACCCATAAAAGGAGTCAAGGGAAAAGCTCGAGAAAGAGAAAGCAAATTCGAGTTCCATTACCCTTTCACATTATCTATTTAAAAGGGAATAAAAAATGGATATCAAGCCATACCAAGGTCATATTGATGTAGTAAACTTGAATAATTGGTTGCAATAGTTAGAGGTATATTCCAGGGTCCACCATATAGAATAAGAAAAGAATATTTTGTTTAGCAAACTGAAATTAAGGGGTCATGCATGAACCTAGTGGGAAAGTCACACATAAAAACTTATTTTAGAGGGTGATCCACTAGTAAATACGTGGGAGCATTTAAAAAACCTTATTAACTCATATTTATACCATATTGGGTATGTAGAGGACCAATGGATCAGTTGGAATTACTTCAAGAAAAGGTGGGGCTAGAGTGTTCAAGAGTACACCACCAAATTCAAAAACATGGCTATGATTTTAGGTATATATCCCAAGAACTTAGATGTACTCCTCAATTACTTGGGGGGTATACAGAGTTATTTGCAAAAGAAAGTGATGTTCTTAAACCCTAGGACAATTGATGAGGCATGTGTGCAAGAAAAATATCTAGAAAATATAGGCCTCAAAAAGGAAATCCAAGTGGTTCCAAACAAAAAGAGAACCAAGATGGTTCCAAGGAGGGAAATAATAAGTGGAAAGGGAAGAAAATAAGATGACAACCATAGAACATCAATGCAAGGATCCATGTAACCAATGTAACCATTGCAATATCGATGGTCACACTGAAGAAAAATCATGGAAACTACATCCAGAGATGAACTATAAGAACCATAAGAAGGATGACAAGAAGAATAAGATTCTATCGATAGATTCAAGCAATAAGGTAGAGAGAATCTTAGATGCCAATGAGAATATTTCTAGCACTTCAGTGTAGAAGGAGATGAATTTGAGTAATCTTCATCACAAGGAAGATAAAGAGATGCCAAAACTCTTCCATATCAAGATCCAAGTAAAGGATACCAAGGTAGATGCTCTATTCAATCCTAGTTCATGGTGCAATCGCATAGCATTTGATCTGGTTATCAAGCATGAGTTGGAGGTTCATGATCATCCCATCCCATATCCAATGGGCTATGTAAACAAGGGTGTAGAGGTCAAGGTCATAAAATAATGTAAGATCAAATTTGTTCAAATGCATATTTTATTGATGAAGTCGAGTTAGTTGTAGTAACCCTCGACATGTGTGGAGTGTTGTTTTGAAGCCCATACATGTATATGAGGGATGAAATCTTCGTGAGGAGAGAAAACCAATACCGCTAGATAAAGGATGAGAAGTATTTCATCTTTAATGCTCATAAAGGTAAATCAAGGATCTTATTGGTAAGTGTCAATTAGGCCAAAATTTTTCTTCGTTCAATTAAGAAGTATGGTGATGAATCAATAAGAGTAAAGGAAAATAAGTAAGGTGATGAATCAATAAGAGTAAAGGAAAATCAGTAAGGTGATGAATCAATAAGAGTAAAGGAAAATTAGTAAGGTGATAAATCAATAAGAGTAAAGGAAAATAAGAAACTACAATTGGAGGATTTGATGCAGATACAAAGGAGTGTTCCATAATCCTAAAGGGATACCACTTAAGAAACACAATTACCAACTTAACGTGAATTGTGACCTCAAAACAAGAACTCTAGCAAAAACCCCTCATTTTTGGATTAAAAACACCAAAATCAATCCTCGAATCAAAAAGTGGTGCTAAGGATAGCACCATTTTCGGGATGAGTGAAAATTATGGATTGTTTGAAATTGCAGCATTGAAAAAAACTTAAAATCTTAAAATTAACCCTCGAATTGAAAAACGATGCTACAACTTGCACCAATGTATTTTTTGAGTTCAAAATACTTCTTAATTGAAACAATATCCTTGAAAAATGATACCATCACAAATTAAAAACTCAAAATAGTTTTTAAATTTACATAAAAAAATAAATAAATAGAAAAATTTATTTGCAAACAAGTTAAATTTTTTAAAATATTTTTCTTTTGGAAAAACAACACTTTAAAAAAATCATAACCCAATTAAAAAAATTATAAACTTAAAACACACACACACACACACACATATATATATATATATATATATAAACAACCATAATAAAGCAATTCCTTGAAAAAAATTAAAAAAATAAAAATAAAATAACTAAATTAAAACAAAATTATTAAAAAAACGCAATAAAACAAACAAAATTATTTAAAAACGAATCAACCCGAAAATGTTAAAAAATATAAAACAATTAAAAAGAAACAAACTAAACAATTATTTTAAAAAAATTAAACAGAAAACCATTAAAAACAAAAACAAACAAATAAAAAATTAAAAAACGTTTTAAAAAATATAATTCTAAATGGGATTGTAGGGGAGGGTGGATCTTGGAATCACCCTAACTCGACCCACATTTCATTCCTCTCCACTCGACTCCATAAGAAAGGAGGAAAATATTATGTAGTAGTCATACATGGTATATGTTATAGTTTCAAAGGCAGATCCATGTAGTGAGTTTTTTTTTCTTTATATTTATATGTTTATAATTAAAAAAAATAAAGTATATGTCTTACTTTTTAGATGTGTTTTTTCTTGTATTAATTTTTTTAATATATATTTTGTGTTCATTTGTGTAAATGGTGTATTTCTTTTTCTCATTTATTTTATTTTCATATTCATTTATTTTTATAATTATGAAAAATAAAATAATAATAATTAATATAGAATCTAAGAAAATAAATATCATAATCTAAATTTCTAAATTTTCTTAATACTATAATATCTATTGTGACAAATTGTTTTAGTAGAATATCCATTATAATTTCCATATCATATTGATATCATTTATAAAAAGTTACAAAAATGATGAATTGTATTAATAAGAAATTTAGAGTACCCTAGCCATGGTGAATGATTTTATTCACAAGAGTCCTCAATATCTAGTAAATGTAGCTCTGGAAGAATAGAAGAGAAATCCATTGATTTAAAATAATTTTGTTTGTTTTAAT
>SNQJ01S0011145.1:112768-127260 GCA_010110895.2 Picea sitchensis
ACAACTATTTAATTGTTGTAGTATTTTGTGGGAGGTTTACTTTCTAGGTGGAAAAATTTGGAGGAATCAACTTACAGGGCCATTTTAGCAAGAAGTCCCAATATGGAAAATTGTGGTTAGAAACTATTTGAAATATTTTGGAGTTATTTTGAGGTATAAAATGATTTTTTTTTGTGTCCAAAACCCACATTGGAGGAAGATGCCATATTCTACACATCAAGACCTTTCTGATAATGCAAAATTCTCCTCAATCAAAGTTTGTATGTGAAAGTTATGCCTCCGACAAGTTTACCTACCATATTGATCACCATGGTACAAATGGATTCGATGTCAACCCCCATTACACAAAAATATGGGGCTAGCCGCATGTGTAATTTCAAGAAGATTCTAGAAGGTCCAAAACTTATCACTAATTAAGGGTTGAGGAAGTGAAAACCATAACCCAAGATGAATATCAGGATATGTTAAATACTAGGCTGCTAGGAGAAGGTTTTCCATTCTTTAGTACATGGTACTTATTCCACAACTCAATAGATAATCTAGGAGTTGTATTTTGAGAGCATAACAAAGAAGGAAAATATTATGTAGTAGTCATAGATGCTACAGTTTTGAGTTCCTCTTTCTTTATATTTTCATGTCCATAAGTAAAGAAATTAGAGTAAAGCATAGGCCTCACGCTCTAGATGGGTTTTCTCCCGTATTAGTTTTCCCAATATATATCTTGTGTTCATTTGTGTGTGGATGGTGTACTAATATAGGATCTAAAGAAATAAATGTCATAATCTAAGTTTTTGTAACACTATAATATCTATTCTTCCAAATTGTTCTAGTGGAATATCCACTATAGTTTCCATATCATATTGGTATCATAACAATTTTGTTTCAGGTAATTATGGAAAGTTACAAGATTGATAAATTATATTAATGAGAAATTCACAGTACCATAACCATGGTGAATTATTCTATTCACAAGAGCCCTCAATATCTAAAAAACTATAGTTTTGGAAGGATACAAGAGAAATCCATTGATTTAAAACAATTTTGCTTGTTTTAATGTTTTTATTTAATATTTTGTTATAGTTGAATTGAATTTAATGTTATATTTAAAATTTATGATGATGATGATGATGATGATGATTAACGTCTACTAAGACTGAATTGGTCTATCGTACCTTAAGAGGGTAAGTGATTACTTGTGATTCTTTAGAATTTTGTTTTTGTCCTTGAAAAGCATTAAGAGAAGCTTTCCAAGATCACCATACTTTTGTTGAGTTAAGAGGTTAGGAAGGTTGATAGTGTGATAACTATTTTGAAAATGATATCTAATATAGGTATAGGTTGGACAATCTAAGAGAAAGTGCTTTTCATCTTCAACCTTCTTAGTGTCACAAAAGTGACATACTCTTTCATCCCATGGCATTTTAGGAATTGACCAATGCCCAATTTCACTATGGAGCTCGTGAGAATTTGTTCTTATCTTAGCAATTCTTATGTAGTCCAACCATTTATTTATTTTTTTCTTTTTATTTTTTTGGTCTTTTCTAAGGTCTTTGTAATTTATGCTTTATTTTATTTTGTTTTGTTTGTTTTGTCTTTTCTACGATAGTTTTATTTTATTTTACAATTATTTTTTAAGGGTTGTGTAATATTTTTTTAATTTATTTTAAAAACAATTTAGATTATGTATTTTAAAAAAGGGGGGTGTATTTAAAAAAAATAATTGTATTTCTATTTATTTGTTTTTTTATTTAAATTACTAATAAATTAAACTTAATTAATAAACAAATTTTTAAAAAGTGGATTTTGAGTTTTTGATCTATAATAATATCGATTTTTGAGGTCATGATATCAATTAAGTAATAATTTGATATCAAAAAATAAAATGGTGCTACCAGTAGCATCTCCTTCGATTCGAGGGTCAATTTTAAGGTTTTAATGTTCAAGGTCACAATTTCAAACAAGTTAGAATTTTGACCCACACTAGAAAAATGGTGCTACCAATAGCACCAATTTTTGATTTGGGGGTAAAAACAACATCTTAATACAACCTCTATGAAAATGATAACTCATAAGTGTTCTCGTTAAGTTGGTAACTTTGTTAGGAGGGAAGTGGAGCATGAGATACAATCATTTCCTTACTACACATTATCCAATATTGTGCTATATAGATAGTTCATTCTGGAAGAAAATGACGTGAAGAAACAATGGCAACAACTATTGGAGCATGGAGTAACTCGATAAATAACCTCACCTTGTGGGCCACCTATTATCACAGTATCCAAGTAGGATGGGACTTGGTGGATGTGTATCGATTACAGAGCTTCAAACAAGATTAGACTCAAGAATCAGTAACCTCTCCCTAGGATCAATGGTTTATTAGACTAGTTACAACATGTCAAGTACTTCACTAAGTTGGAACTAAAATCATGATACCACTATGTACATATTAAATAAGAATACACTTGTAATTCCACCTTAAAAATAAGGAAAGGTTTGTATGACTGGTTGGCCATTCCATTTGGTTTATGTAATGCACCAACTACATTTATGATAATGATGAATGATGTACTACACCCATATTTAGATTGATTTGTTATAGTATATTTTGATGATATATTGGTTTATATCTCTTCCTAGGAGGAACACATCTCACATCTCGTGCAGGTATTATGGACTACGTAGAGAAAGATCCAACTATTGGCTATCCTAAGAAAATGTGAGTTTGTTCAATAGTCATTAATGTATTTGGGGTATGTGATTGGTGGACGGGAGCTCAAGATAGATCTTGTAGAGATGGAGGCCATCATAAAATGGTTAGTCCCTCCTAATGTCACTRAACTTAGGAGAGTTTTTGGGGAAACACAATACCTACATAATTTGATAGCATATTTTTTAGCGGCATCTATACCACTCCATGCCATAACAACCAATGGTAAGAGTTTCCAATGGGAAAATAATTGGAAGAAATATTTCAATGAGTTGAAATTAAATATCAATCAAACACTGATTCTCACATTCTAACTTTTAGAAGCCCTTCGAAGTCGAGAGAAATCCAAGTGAGTATGCTATTGGAGTAGTTTTGATGCAAGGAGGTATGCTATAATTTTGAGATGTTTCATGGGGGAATATTAAAATACCCTGCATGTGATAAGAACTTGATACCATGGTTCAAGCTATTAAGAAGTGGAAGAACTATATAATGGGTAAAGAAACCATTATCCACATAGATCACCAAACACTACAACATTTGTAGGCCCAGGGTAAGCTTAAAAAAACTAGACATTACAAGTGGATGTGTTTTTTGCATCAATTTCATTTAGTCCAGTGTAAGAAAGGAAGAACTAACAATATGGTAGATATGATTTCAAGGCCATCCATGTCCAAGATTACAATTTCCAGAACTCTTATGCACATGGATCCTTTTACCCATGATGCATACAAAGAGGCATACACAGAAGATGAGGATTTCAAGGTGTTTAAATAGAAATAGGGCTAGATTCATATGGAAAAATGTGATAATAAGGTTAAATACCATCTTTAGAATGGGATACTCTACAAGCTAGACAATTTTTGTGTTCCTAAATATGAAAGATTGAAACTTGTCATAGAGGCTCAAACCTCAAAGGTTTTAGGAAATTTTGGTGTTGGGAAGATGATTCCTAACTCACAAAGGTATGTATATTGGCCTAGAATGTAAGAATATGTAACTCAGTGTATTAAATGATGTATTATTTATTGTACCAACAAGCCTAGTAATAGAAAATAAGGTCTATATGATCCCTTACTTACACCCACTCGACCTTAGAAAAGAATTTCCATAGGTTTTGTGCGAGGTTTACTGACAACTAGGAAGGGACACAACTATTTATTTGTTGTAGTATTCCGTGGGAGGTTTACTTTCTAGGTATAAAAATTTGGAGGAATCAACTTGTAGGGCCATTTTAGCGGCAGGTCCCAATATGGAAAATTGTGGTTAGAAACTATTTGACATATTTTGGAGTTATCTTGATGTATAAAATGAATTCTTTTTGGGTCCAAAACCCACATTGGAGGAAGATTTCATATTCTACACATCAATACCTTTCTAACAGTGAAAGATTCTCCTCAATCAAAGTTTGTATGTGAAATTTATGCCTCCCACAAGTTTACCTACCATATTGACCACCATGGTACAAATGGATTCCAATTCAACCCCCATTACCCAAAAATATGGGGTTATCCACATGTGTAATTTCAAGAAGATTCTAGAAGGTTCAAAAGTTATCACTAATTAAGGGTTGAGGAAGCCAAAACCATAACCAAAGATGAATATCAAGCTATGTTAAATACCATGTTGCTAGGAGAAGGTGTTCCACTCTTTAGTACATGGTACTTATTCCATAACTCAATAGAGAATCTATGAGTTGTATTTTGAGAGCATAACAGAGGAGGAAAATATTATGTAGTAGTCATATAGGCTAGAGTTTCAAAGGTAGATCCATGCAGTGAGTTTCTCTTTCTTTATATTTGCATGTCCACAACTAAAGAAAAGAGAGTAAATCATAGGCSTTACCTTCTAYATGAGTTTTCTCCCTTATTAGTTTTCCCAATATATATCTTGTGTTCATTTGTGTGTGGATGGTGTGCTTATTTTTCTCATTTATTKTATTTTCATATTCAGTTATTTTCATAATTATGAGAAATAAGATAGTAATAACTAATATAGGATCTAAGGAAATAAATGTCATAATCTAAGTTTTCATAATACTATAATATCTATTGTGCCAAACTTTTMTAGTGGAGTATCCACTATAGTTTCTATATCATATTGGTATCATAACAATTTTGTTTCASGTATTTATGGAAAGTTACAATATCTATGAATTGTATTAATAATAAATTCACAGTAACCTAGCCATGGTGAATGATTCTGTTCACAAGAGCCCTCAATATCTAGTAAAATATAGTTTTTGAAGGATACAAGAGAAATCCATTGATATCTCTTGCAATATGGCCCTCCTCATTTTGGATATAGCATGCAATATTGGACCATTCAGGGAGGTTGGAGGCTCTAACTTAGAGATATAGTCAAAGGGGAAATCAAGAGATAAATAAGACCTAGAAACATAGTCAAGGAAAGAGCTTGAGAATGAGCATTGAAGTTACAATGACATTACCCCTTCACAATATTTATTTAAAATGGAAGAAAAAGTGAATATCAAGCCATGCCAATGTGATATCAATGCAATAAATTTGAATAATTGGTTGCAATAGTTAAAGGTTCATTTTAGTGTCCACCATATAGAAGAAGAGTAGAAGATTTATTTTTCCAGACTGAAACTAGAGGGCCATGAATTACATGGTAGGAAACTCACACAAACAAATTTAGGCTAGAAGGTGATCCACCAATAAATTATGTGGGAGGATTTCAAAACCCTCGTTAAGTCCCAATTCTACCCTATTGGGTATGTACAGGACCAATGGATTCATTGGCATTACTTTATGCAAAGGTAGGGGAAAAGTGTGAAAGAGGACACTACCGAATTAAGAACATGGATATTATGTTGGGTATCTCTTTGAGGAACTTATATTTATTGCTCAAGTATTTTGGGACTATATAGAGTCATTTGTGAAATCAAGTGATTCTATTCAAGCCCAGGATAATTGATGATGTGTTTTTGCAAGCACATCCTATCGAAATGTAGGCCACAAAAGAGGATATCCAAGTGGTTACAAACAAAAAGATCACTAAGATGCTTCCAAGGAGGGAAAAAAAAGAGGAAAATAATAGACAAGAAGAAGAGAACCATTACACATCAATGAAATGATCCAAGTAACCATTGTAATATTGATGGTTACACTGAGAAAAAGTATTGGAACTACATCCATAGATTAACTCTAATAACCATAAGAAGGATGAAAAGAAGAATAACTTTTTAGTAATGGATTCAAGCAATCATGTAGAGAGAAACTAAGAAGTGGACGTGAATATTTCCTTCACTTCAGTGAAGAAGGAGGTGAATATGAGTAGACTTCATCAAAATGCAAAGAAGGAGATGATGAAACTCTTACATGTCAAGATCTATGTCAAGAATACTGATGTAGATGCTCTATTTGATTATTGTTGATAATCTAATCTCATAGCATCCAATCTGGTAAAAAATCTTGGGCTGGGGGTTTATGATCATCCTAGCCCATATCCATTGGGGTGGGTAAAAAAGGATGTAGATATCAAGGTCACAAAATAGTGTAAGATGAAATTTCTTGTAAGTGTAGATTTTATTGATGAAGTGGAGTTAGATGTAGCAACCCTTCATGTGTGTGGAGTAGTGTTTGAAAGCCCCTACATGTATATGAGGGATGCAATATTCATGAGGAGAGAAAAATAATACCACTCAATCAAGGATGGGAAGTATTTTATCATCAATGCACATAAAGGTAAATCAGATATCTCACTTGTAAGTTCCACCCAAGAAAAAAATCTGATTAGTCCTAGTAAGAAGTATTCTTTTGTTTTCTTATGAGATAATTAACTAGGTGATGAATCAATAATAGTAAAGGCATCCATGGAGGGATGTACTCAAAAGAAGAAGCAACACTTGGAGGAGTTTTTGCAGGAATACAGAGGATTGTTCCATGAGCCTAAAGGGATATCACCTACGAGGGAAGTGGAGTGAAATATACAGTTGTTTCATGTCTCCCCATTACCCAATACTGGGTTGTATAGGCAATCTATTATAAAAGAAGATGAAGTAAATAAATAGTTGTGACAAATGCTAAAGTAGGGAGTGATTTGAAAAAGAACCTCACCTTGTGGTTCACCTATTATCATAGTACTCAAGAAGGATGGGACTTGGTGGATGTGTATTGGTTATAGAGCTTTGAACAATATTACAGTCAAGAATCAGTAACCTCTGACCAGGATCGATGATTTGTCATACTAGTTGTAACATGCCATGTACTTCACAAATTTATATCTAAAATAGGATACTACTAGGTACATTTAAAATATAAATACACTTAGAAGACCACTTTCAAGACAAGGAAATATTTGTATTAGTGGATGGTCATGTCATTTGGTTTATGTGATGCACTAGCTACATTTATATGATTGATGAATGATGTATTGCATCGATATTTAGATTCATTTTATAGTGTATTTGAACGATATATTGGTTTATATATCTACCTAGGAGGATCACATATCACATTTGATGTAGATGTTATAAACTCTAAAAAAGCACCAGTTGCTAGCTAATCCCAAGAAATGTGTGTTTTCTCAACAATGATTAGGGTATTTGGGGTATGTGATCGGTGGAGGGGAGCTCAATATAGTTGTCACAAATATGGAGGCCATCATAAAATGACCAATTGCTACTAATGTTACTAAATTTAGGAGATTTATTGGGGCATTAGAGTACTTATTGAATATCATAGCACCTTTTTTAGTGGTAGTTTCACCACTCCAGGTGATAACAACCAGTTGTAAGAGTTTCCGGTGGGGAAAGAATCAATATAAATATTTCAACGACCCTAAATGAAAGATCATTCTAGCACCATTTCTCACATTACCTAAATTTCAAAATCCCTTCAAAGTGGAGACAGATGCAAGTGGGTATGCTATGGGAGTAGTTATTACGCAAGGATATAAGATAGTATACTATTATTCCAAAATGTTTCATAGGAAAGTATTAAGCTACCATACCTATGATAAGGAACTTTATGCCTTGGTTCAATTTATTAAGAAGTGGAAGCACTATATGTTGGGAAAGGAAACCATTACCCAAAAAAATCACCAACCACTATAGTATTTGCAGGCAAGCTTCAACAAACCAGACATTACAAGTGGGTGGGGTTTTTGTATAAATTTCATTTAGTCATCAAGTATAAGAAGGGAAGCACTAATAAGTTGGCAAACATGATTTCAAGGCCACCCACATCCAATATTACAACTTTGGGAAGTCTTGTGTGCTTGGAACCTTTTACTCATGATGCATACAAAGAGGCATACATAGAAGAGGACAACTTCAGGGAGTTGTTTCAACAACTACAAGGATGAATTCATGTAGAAGGTGAAAATAAGTTTGAACATCATCTCCCTAATGGGTTACTCTACAAGTTAGACAAGATCTATGCTATTGAAGGTGATATATTGCATCTTAGCAGAGAGGTTCAAATCTCCAAGCTTACAGGACATTTTGGTGTTGGTAAGATGATTTGTAACTTACAAAGGTGTGTGTATTAGCCAAGAATGCAAGCAGATTTAGCTCAGTATATTATAGGATGCATTCATTTTTGTATTGAAAATCCTAGTAATAAAAATGAAGTTCTATAAAATCCATTACATTTACTGACTTGAACATGGGAAAGCATTTCCATGGATTTTTTTGTAGGTTTACCAACAAATAGGAACATACATAACTATAACTATTTATTTCTGGTAGTTGATAGGTTCAACAATATGTGCATTCTTATGCCTTGTAAAAAGAGCATCATATGACAATAAGAAACAAATGTTTTCTTTGAACATCTCTTGGTACACTTTGGGATACCAAGGAGAATCATCTTAGATAGGGATACTAGATTTCCCAGTTCCTTCTGGACTACACTTTGGGAGAAGATGGACATGAATTTGAAGAGATCTACAACATTCCATTCAAAGACAGATGGGTAGATACAAGCAGTCAATATGAGTTTTGTGTAGCTTTTGAGGGGTTAAAAATAGAATCATATGAAGGTTTGGAATGGAAATATAAACTACATTCAACACTCTTATCATAGAGAAATCCATGCTTCTAATGGTAAGTCCCTTTTCGAAACTTTATTTGGGTATTTTTTTCCTTTGATGTTAGATGTTGTATATGGACAACAAGGAGGAGTGAGGGAAGACATCATAGAAGAATAATTGAAAGAAAGGAAATTTGTTGAAAATATTAGAAAAATCTATTTGCAAGCATAGGAGACACTAAATATTTCACAAGAAAAGTTTAAGTCTAGATATGATCAAAATAGAGATGAAAAGTCATTCAAAGTGTGAGACAATGTTTGGTAACATCTGAAAAAGGAAATACTACATGGTCCTGGTAAGAATATCAACGCTCTATTGTATGGCTTGTTTGAGGTATTGGAGAAGTTGGGAGATAACATATATCGAGTCAATCTACCCCCATACATGCACAATTTACTCAGTAGTGAATGTGGCAAATTTGAAACTCTATGAGCATTCAATGTTGGATCAGGAGGAGATGTTCCTACCTACAATAGAGGAATTAATGCTAAATTCTTAGGAAGAGTTGAAACAAGACACAGTTTTGTAGAGGAAGTCTAGAACTACAAGACATGGGAAACATGACCTTTTGTAGATTGGGTTGAAATGACAGTTCCAGGAAAAGCAAGATGTTCTCTAGAGAGAAGGAAGAGTAAAACATTAGACCCTTCATTAAATAAAGATTTTTGGGAACAAAATACTCCCTAACTCAGGAGGTATGACATGGATTGGACCAGTATATAACTTCTCATCTATATCAATACTTTCTAGGTGGAAACAATTGGAGGAATCAATTGACAAGTCCATTTTAGCGGTAGGTCCCAATATGGAAAATTAGGGTCAAAACTATCGAAAATATTATGGAGCCATTTTAGGAATCAAATGACATTTTTTGTAGGGTAAAAATCCTACTATGGATAAACATGTCATATTTGACACACCAAGGCCTTTCCAAGGGTGCAAGAATCACCTCAATTAGAGTTTGTTTGTGAAAGTTATGCCTCCCTGAAGTTGAACTACCGTATTGACCACCATGGTATGAGTGGATGCCATGTCAACCCCTATCACTGAAACATATGGGGTTATACACATGTGTAATTTAAATAATGTTCTAGAAGGTCCAAACCTCGTCACTAATTAAGGGCTGAGAAAGTCAAAATACTAACCCTAGATGACTATCGTGCTATGTTGAATACTAGGCCGATATGAGGAGAAGGGGTTCCATTCTTTATCATAATAGAAGATGAAAATATTATATAGTAGCCACATATGCCATAGTGTCAAAGGAAACTCCATATTGAGTGCTTCTTTCTTCGTATCTGTATTTCCATAATTGAAGTAGAGAGAGAAGAGCATATGCCTCACCTTCTAGTTTGGTTTTCTCTCGTATTTATTTTCATAGGATATATCTTATGTTCAATTGTGCGTAGACGGTGTGCTTATTTTTCTCATTTCTTTCATTTTCTTATTCAATTATTTTCATAAGTTTGAGCAATAAGATAGTAATAATAAATCTAGGATCGAAGGAAATAAATTGCATAATCTAAGTTTTCATAATAGTATAAGAGATGTTGGGATGAGAAATTCTAGTGGAACATCCATAGTAGTTTATAGGTTATGTAGAAAGCAAGGGAAATCCATTGGAATGTATCTAAGAGGGTTCTCAGGTATATCCAAGGTATAAAAGATTATGGTCTTCTATACAAGAAGAATAAGAATTTTGTACTTATTGGATATTCCAATGCATATTTTCCTGGAAATGTTGATGATAGGGAAACAACATCAGGTTATTTAATTCATATGGGATATACAATAGTTTCATGGATTTGAAAGAAGAAAGCTATAGTGAAAAGTTATTCAGTGGAAGAAGTATACATTTTAGCATCAGAAGCAACATGTGATATTTTCTAGTTACGCAAAGTTTTACGGGATCTTGGAGTTCTTCAAGTATAAGCCACAAAGGTCATCATCGAACTGAAATATTATCATTCTAAAGATCATATCTCATACATATTCATGAAATCCCTTGGTAGAATCAAATTTACCAAGTTTAGAATTGAGATTGGTATTTGTTCAAATGTACTTTTAGATCGAAGGGTGGATTGTTAGCCATGGTGATCCTAAAGTACTTAGTCTAGAATTATTATTTCTAGAATAAATATTGTTATATTTGATATACTTCTATAACTTACTTGTTGATTAGGATTAGTAATTACAAGAATAAATATATCCTTCGTTTATTATCACATGATTATGTGATAAGATGTTCATATTAAAATAAATTTAGTATAGAAAAAAAGAAATATGAACTTATAATATTTTATCTTCTCATATAAGAGCAATTAGAATTTTTTACCATTTGCATAAATTATATAAAGTTTATTTTCTTTAATTAATAAAAATTGTATACAAGAACACTTCAGTATTAATTTTAAAATTTAAAAAATGTTTTCTTTTTTATGTTTTAAGAATTCATTTCAATACATAACCAAAATATCAATCAATATAAAATTAATGAAATTTAACTTGTAATCAATCACTATGGTATAACAAGTGAGAGAGCAACGAAGAAGTAAGCAACTGCTAATGTTAATATTAAGTTTTGGATATGTAACAAGTTTTAATGTGCTTAGGAACATTCGTTGAAGTAATACAAATATCTCGTGCTAAAGTGCTCATGTTAAAGTGATATGGATTCATTTAAGTAACAAGGAGAGTTGAGAAGCAACAAGTCCTTGCCAAAGAAGGTGGAAGCACGTGTCAAAATCCGTATTCCTGATGATACAGTGCGATCAGATTGAAGGGTTTAACGATTAGATTGAAGTGTTTAATGTTTCTCAATTGATATTATGTGCTACATATAGATGATGTATCATTTTTTATTAGAAAACAATGAGTGTTCACATGGACACACTATTTATTCTAAGTGTTTGTGAAATCATGAGAACAAATCACTTGATGAGAATAGTAGATTAGCTAGTTTTTATTTGTGCGACCTTTTTCTCGGGTGCCTTTTGTTCAACAAGCTTATTTTCGGTTGGCTTTTTGTCATCTTCAGGCTTCTTCTCGACTTGATTTTTGTCAGCTTCAGGCTTCTTCTAGGAAATAGGGTTATTTAGAAGGTCTGATGCTCACCAACTATATAGATTACTACTGAAACCACCAAGCCAACAAGTGTGCAGAAGGTGTATTCAAAGAGAGAAGGTAGAACTTTGATATTCTGCCCACCAAGAGAGAGGAAGAAAGGGAGGGATATACCTAAACATGTGGTAAAGAGAGAGTTTGCCTCCTTAATGAACCTGATCCAGTGTTTGATCTACTGGTAGGAGAGAAGAATCAGATTGTTGGATGCTTGAACTGGATTTAACTCGAAGGTCTCTTAAGGCAAGTTACTAAGGATAAATATTACATGGAACCTATGGCCTTACTCGACAGCTTAAGACTAAGTCTATTCACCTTAATATATCGGCTTATGACAATGACTATGGAACTTACGGAGGCTAGTACTGATAATATCAAGTGCTAGTACTTATGGCTCAATAAGAAGCATAAATAAGAGGACTTTGGACGAGAGAAGAAAACAGTGCAAAGAAAACATTTTGAAATACTCCTTCACTTTAATAAATGTGTTCTCAAGTTATCATATCAAGTGGGGGAACTCAAGTGATGACAATAAGTGGGGGATTAAATATGGGATTTGAGACATGACATATCATGCGAGGCATAAGTTATGAATATCATAAACTATGTCCAGGCCAATAATACTAAACCCAAATCCATCAAAATAAAGCGTTCTAACAAAAAGACTAAAAAAAGAGAAACAATTTATGATTTCACAATAAAGAGCAATGGGAAAGGAAACAAAAAAGTACTCCGCAGGGTTTTATGGACATATTTTTCACTTTATGTTAATGATGATGATCTAGATCTTAATGCAACACCTAATTAGCCATACAATTGATGACTGAGCCATGATATTCTATCAGGCATATTAATACACGACTTGATTATCCATACAATTGATGACTGAGCCATGATATTCTATAAGGCATCTTAATGCACCACCTAATTAGCCATACAACTGATGATTGAGTCTTGATATTCTATCAGGCATCTTAATGCACCACCTAATTAGCCATACAATTGATGATTGAGCCACGATATTCCATCAGGCATCTTAATGCACCACCTAATTAGCCATACAATTGATTACTAAGCCATGATATTCTATCAAACATTTGAACATTTATGATTTTGTTTTTTAAATCCTTCACTATCTATGAAGTATGACCAGATAAAATTTTTAATGAAAAATTGTATTTCGTTACTTTATTACTTTGTCTGAATGACATTAGAAATCCAATTTTAACTCGAAATGGAAACCCTTTCTATATATAGAATGTTATGACTTGAATTTTATAACTTTATTGCATTGTTTGAATCACATTTTAAATTTGAAAGATAAGAAAATAGATTTTATTTGAAAACTTTTCTTCCCATCTCTGGAAAGTGCTCTTGGTATTCCCCCATTTTCTATCGCTTCTTAAAATGTTTACCTAGGTTTTATGATGCTTTTCCATGCCCATTTCCAGAAGGTCATTCTTGTCTCTTGTTTATCATACTTGAGGACCCAACGTGCATAAGGGTACAATTAATCTGGGTCCTTTTATGCCACCCTTGAGAAAATTGAAAGAGGCAGAACTCAAGAGGATGCTGTATGAACTGGATATTAGTCAGCATGAGTCTTTGTAGATTCTTGGACTGTGAGTAAAATATTCTTGAGGTTGCGGACAGGACCAACGATCCATATTTCATGGTTATGGATATGATTTCAAGGGTTAAAACTATTAAGAAAAGTGGAATCTTGCTTATAAGTTTTTCAAAAAGGAAAAAAAAGCCAAAGTCAGGAAACTATTGTGTTATGAGAAACCCAATGAAAATAAAATAAAAATAAAGGGGACTTGAGACCACAAAGTCAGAAAACTAGAACTGCATTGAAAATAAAATACATTGAACATGGAGTTGAGTGATCCAGGTGGATATCGGTGGCCACCCACCTTTTCCGACCAGCTTAAAACAGTTTTAGGGGAATTTTGAAAATTTACTATTTTTAGCAGTTTTTAATTTCCAGGGGCATTTTGAGGGCCCATATGAAGGTTTTTCGAGATCGAGGTTCTCAATGATAGCCGAAGGCATAATTGAGCCCCCAAAATGAATCTCCTCGACAATACCTTTCAAACTACTATTCCACCAAGAAAGTGTCGCAAGGTAGTATCTCATACTACAAAATTTAGCTTCTTCACAATCTATTCAAGAGGAGAACAAAAGGACACTGCAACCACTATAGCCCCGCCCCAAGCACCTTCTATCAAATAGAAGCAAGTCGACAAGGTTGCAACAAAGTGCAAAGATTCCTTCTACACATCGTCCTCTCATGTAGCCCGACTTGTTGAATGGTCTTAGCCTGAACAGGTTCATGACAAACTTCCACAAACTGAGCAGCACAACGTCTCCAGCAAGGCAAGCAACTCACCGAGATGCAGATTCAACAAATGCTTTTCCCTCTCCCCCGGGAGCTCAACGCAATGGAGACCATTTCTTCTTAAGGAGGGAGGATTGATCCAGGTGGATATCGGTGGCCACCCACCTTTTTCAACTAGCTTAAAACAATTTTTTGGCAATTTTGGAAATTTACTATTTTTAGCAGTTTTTAACTTCCGGGGCCATTTTGAGGGCCCAGATGAAG
>SNQJ01S0011145.1:152155-163534 GCA_010110895.2 Picea sitchensis
ATTTTAATCGCAGCATCCACCAATTCGACACCGTCTTCGTCAGGCAGAATGTCATCGAAAATAGGAAGCAAAGGTGGAGCAGCTCTGATTGCGGTGCTGTGTTTAGTGTTTTTTGGACGTATCTGACTCGAGTGATCTCGTTGCAAAACTGAAAACAGTGTTCTCTTCAGCTTGAGCAAGTTCACCTTCTTCACCTTCCGGGTTCTTCTGTATTTCTTGGTACAACGTTGTACTTTTCGGAGACGCATTTATACTCGTTTCCTTCTCTTCATCGCCGGCCTCAATGTGAAAAATTATTTCCTCCACATTGAATAAAATTGTTAGATTCTATTTCAATGTATTTTCTCATTTCTATTCTCATAGGATGGATAGATCTCCATAGCTTTTAAAGGTCTATATGTTTTGGATGGATGGATCTCCATAGCTTTTAAAGGCAGCTTTATGTACATCTATATGTTTTAAGAGATAAGGAGATAAGAACAAGTCAATACTTAATTATGGTATATGTTTTAAGAGATGAGGAGATAAGAAGAAGTCAATACTTAATTATGGTATGATAAATATTTAATTAAAAACAAGTGTTGTTTGGTAGTTTAGTCCCTGCCAAGTAGAATTGGGAATGTAGATGATAGTTGACACGTTGTAATTATTCATGATAATGTTTTTGGAAGATTGGGAGAAACCATAAATATTGTTAAAAAAACATCAATTAAAAGTATAGTAAGTAAAGGGTAATTAGAATAGATCTTTAACAATAAGCAAATGAAAGTTGAAATATGTAAAATTAAATGAAAAAAAACTAAAAAAAAAATATTAAAAAGTTATTTTCAATTGTTTTTTAGAAATGAAATGATAAGAAAATTGTAAATATTAAAAATTATATTGAAATTATGTTGAATAGTAATTTAAGATATAGCTTATATATTACTTTACAGTTAATAGATGGCAGGAACAAAGCAATTAGTATGAAATAGAATCTTCCCATAAAGTAATATGAAACCTAAGATGTGAAGAAGATATCTGATAATATAATCTGGCGTAAATCACATTTTAATGCGTTTTAATGGGCGATGTCCTCGAGGTTTTCACTTATTAATACCAATGCTTTCGAACATGTGTGGTGAGTTGTATGTAGTCAAAGCATAATTAATCTGCATTGGGAAAAGCCTGGAAGTGGCGGGGATAGAAGGTAGTGATAAATTCTTTGAAACTTTTTGTGAACCCGGGTAGAGTGAAGCTTGCAAGTTCGAATAATGCGGGGTGGAATTGTAGATCATGGAAGTTTTGGGTGCAAGATGTATATCACGGAACACGGGGAATGAGAATTCGATAATGCCAACTCTGGAACCCGCGACTATAAAATTGGCCAAGTATGGAAAGGAAGGGCAGTCGGTTGGACTCTCGTAAATCACAGTTTAATATCTATTAATGGTAGAAGTCCTCAAGGTTTTTGCGTAAATCACGGTTTAATGTGTTTTAATGGGACATGTCTTCGAGGTTTTTGCTTATTAATTCCAATCCTTTTGAACCTGTGTGGTGAGTTGTCACTAAGCATTGGCATATTTAATGTACATTGGGAAGGGCGCAAAGGTGGCGGGGATGGATGGGAGCAATAAATTATTTGAAATTTTTTGTGAACCCGGGTAGAGTGAAGCATGCGATTTCGAGTCTGGGGTGGAATTGTAGAGAACATAAGTTTTGGGTGCAAGATGTATATCACAAAACACAGGGAATGAGAGTTTGATAGCGCCAAGACGAGAACCCATGGCCATAAAATTCGCTAAGTATGGAAAGGAAGGGCGGTCGGTCAGACTCCCGTAAATCGCGGTTTAATGCTTATTAATGAGAGATGTCCTCGAGGTTTTCTCTTATTAATGCCAATTTTTTCGAACATGTGTGTTGAGTTGTCACTAGTAAAAGCGTAATAAATGTGCATTTGGAAGGGCGTGAAGGTGGCGGAGATGGAAGAGAGCGATAAATGTTTTGAAACATTTGTGAACCCGGGTAGAGTGAAGCTTGCAAGATGAAGGAATTGTAGACCACATAAGTTTTGGGTGAAAGATATATATCACGAAAGTTTTGGGTGCAAGATTTATAATAGCGCTAACCTGGGAACCGACGACCCTAAAATTGGCTAAGTATAGAATTGTAGATCACAAAACTTTTGGGTGAAATATGTATATCAAGGAACACGGAGAATGAGAGTTTGATTGTGTCAACCTAGGAACCGATGGCCATAGAATTGGCTAGGTATGAAAAGCAACGACGATCGGTCGGACTCCCATAAATCACGGTTTAGTGTGGTTTTTTCTTATTAATGTCAATAAATGAACCTGTGTGTTGAGTTGTCACTAGTAAAAGAATAATGAATGTGCATTTGGAAGGGCGGGAATGTGGTGGGGATTGAAGGGAGCGATAAATGGTTCGAAACTTTTGTGAACCCGGGTATAGTGAAGCTTGAGAGTTCCATGAGTCCGGGGTCGAATTGTAAATCAAGAAAGTGTTGGGTGCAAGATGTATATCATGAAACACGGGGAATAAGAATTCGATAATGCTAAGTCAGGACTCCGCGGTGAGATAATTGGCTAAGTGTTGAAAGGGACGCTAGTCGATCGGGCTCATGATCCAACGATATAGATGGAGATGATGATCTGTCAGTCCGCTAACCCAGAAACCGACGATTATAGAAATGAAACTAAGTCAGGTTCAAGGTTAAAGTGAATTTGTTTATATTTATTTCAGTAGTATTCATATTAATTTATGTTAATATATTATTTGTGGTCTAAATGTAAAGCATGCTCCAATTTGAAGGGTGTTCCAATTCAGGAGCTCGAGAAAGTGATTCAAGTTTAAAGAGATTTTGTTTATATTTATTTCAAATGTATTCATATTAATGTATCTTAATAGATTATTTGTGGTCCAATTGTAAACCATGTCCCAATTTGAAGTGTGTTTTCGGCTCACAAATTTTGCTCAAACCCATAAACAATAGAGAAAAAATATATGACTTCACATTTTGTATATGGAAGCATATTCTAAAATATAGGAAGCTGCAATATATGCACAATATTAAACAGGAACATTACTCCAACATGTACAGGGAATAGAGTTAATTTTTAAAAAATACAAAATTCAAAAAACAACAGTAAAGATTGAAAATCATCATACAAAAACCTCAAATATTTTATATTCAGATAAATTGGGTTACAAAATACATTTGAGAATATTTCTCAAAATAGTTGTCTTGGAATTTGTAAAAGCAATATATAGTTCAGTACATATTCTGTGAAATTTAAATGTGTTTTCCATAATGACTAGGATTGGGGCTCCCGCGGACTACAAAGCAAATATGTACAATAATCAAGCTTGTAGAAATAAGAAAGTTAGCGATGGAAAATAGCAAGACCTGACAAGAAGAAAGAGAAAATTGTTAGTCCTCAGTTAAAGCTTTGTATTTAAAGAGATAGAGTAATTGGATGAAGACATCGACAAAGACAAAATAATGTGATCAATATCAACTTACTATGATGTTGCTCCATGCCTTGTCATTTTCTCGCTGATGTCCTTTTATGGCTTTCCTTGACGGTTATGGGAACCATGTGAAGCGTTATTTTCCCTTCATTGGTAATCTTGTCGAAATCTTTTTTGAATCACTCTTCGATGTAGCTCATCATGGGTGCCATGTTGATTTCATGGCAGATTTTTATATTGAAGAATTCACTTTCCAAGTCCCTTAGATCAATAGAGAGGTTGTGCAATTCTTCTTGAATATCTTGGTTTTTAATCGAATAACTGACTAGCCAATTTTTGATGTCATCTTCACTATATTCAAGAATTCCATAGAAATTTTCAAATGATAGTCTTTTATAGATCTAAACTTGATCATCAAATGCTTGCTTGGTTAAACAAATGAGTTGAATATCAATTTCGGGTCTTGGACTTCATTGGTGCTACCCGCTAGATCTATCTCAGTTAGTTTCTTGAATAGTTTGTCTCTTCTAGATATGGCCTGGCTACATGCATGAACGATACCATCCAGGTTTTTTATCTTTTCTTTCCAGCATGCATTTAGTTGGTTTATTCGATCCGGGGAAGGGAGATCCTACTCTTTTCTTTTTAATTACGTCATACCAATAACTTTAAAACCAAAAGGTACAACATCATCGAGGTAGAAACCTTGCTCGTTCTTGAGATCTGTTTGCAGATACTCATGAAAAGCATGTTCTCTTGTTCCAAAAGAGACCATACTCTTTGACATCTCCCAAGTTTTTGTTATTAATTCCATTATTCTCTTTATATTCTTTTCCACATAGCCTCAGGCTGATGTGAGAAGGCTTGTTGATCCTTTTAAATTTACCACAGGTGCGGTGGGCCCGATCATTGCAAAGGAGTAGCAAACAGTGGAAGAGGCATTAGAGATCCCTCCAATTCTTTGATTCGCTCCTTTAACCTGATGTTCTCCGCTTCAAGGCTGCTAATAGAGTTATCTAGAGCATATCCAGTTGCTCGGTGTATATGGGAGATCTGGGAAGGACGCATGTTCCATAGGTTAATCTCTGAACGAGATTTCCCTTTCTTATTCTTTACATGTCGCTTTCCAATAACCAAATTTTTTGATTCGCTATAAAAAATAACGCTCTGAAATGCAAAAGACTCTTCTTCGTCCAAGGTATCGGTCCCAATTATTTCTATCTCAGGATTATGCAGAGCAGTGCTCTCTAGATGGTCGTTGTCGGGGAACATTTTGTCAATGTCAATGTCAATTTCTAGTTCCATATCTTTGAGGGAGAGATCGTGGATATTGATTTCTCCCCTCGGTCCCTCCTGTTCTTGCACTATTCGTTTTCGTATTTTTCTCACGGAAAGTTTGTGAGAACTTTCAATTTTTCTAGAAGGAGGGTTCTTATCTCCTCCTTCGCCTGAAGAACTATGTGTGACTTTATTTCTTGGGTAGTTCATTGGAGTGTTACTCCGAGATGTTGTAGTCTCGGGTGTGGCGGTCGTGGATTGGGCACTTTTCTCACCTGGGCCTTTTTGTTTCTTCTTGTACAAATCATTGGTGTTGGGTATTGTCTCCAGGTTTCCAGTGTCATGAGTAGGATTCTTGAGGCGTTATCTTCGTCTTCACTCAAGATAGTGTTAGTGAAAGAACTGTTGAAACCAACAACCAATAGGTGTTCTACAAAAATACCATCAGGGTCGAACCCTTTTACTTTTTCAACAGATTTCAAATTGAAGTTGTGTAAGTGGCACGCGTAACCGTCAATCTTGTTCATATTCCTGACTATGAAATCCCCGACTTTCCAAGGTAGAGGGATGAATTGCCTTTTTCTCTTTTCACGAAAAAAATGCAACCAGTAGGTGTACTGCCTTTCTATTTCAGCAAAAAATATTGTACCAGATATGTGACATGGAAGGAAGCAAGGATTTTTTTTGGACACAAAAATCCTTATAACATTATATTTCTCCATTTCTTCTATTGTGTCGTTCCTATCCAGGAACTTGGTCACCTGGTCAGACATCCGTGGAAAATCCTTTCCAAATATCAATCCTTTAAAAACCAAAACAAAATCATTAAAGACTTCATAAAAATGTTGGGAGGCGTCATGTCTCCATAATATATGGTATCAGAGGGTTACTGGGTCAAATTCATAGTTTACCTTCTTACACATAGATAATCTATGGAATGGACAACAATGCACTACCGTGAAAATTAAAAAAGATGACATAAATAATTTCTTCTTCCTTGTGTATTGAAATAACTGGGAAGAGATTTCAATGGAAATCAACTTGCCCTAATGGAATATGGCTTGTTCCTTCACCGTAAAATATAAAATATACAGAATCATCTGAGAGATGTTGAATGTACTTTCTTGTCCCGTTATCCCCGTGAAAATCCATGCAATTTCCCAAAAAGGATTTTTGAATGCACTAACCTGTAATCTTGTCATGTCCCTGGGACCAGTCGTTGGGTTCTTTAAGAACTCCGACAATAGGTCTAAGTCATTATCATGCTTCTTTAATAAATCTAAAATTCTCACCCTTGAAAGTAGGCGTTGGGTCGGGAAGTATTAACATCTTTCGAAATACTTGAGGCGATAGGGAGACTCGGGAATGGTCCTACAACTAGATAATCTGTTGGTTCAAAATATAGTTTTTGGTGCAGTAGGTGACCAACTCCTTACTGTCAAAAATTTTGGGGACACAACATGCTCGTGCAATTCCATATGTTAAGATAACCTCCTTCTAAGTAGAAGGCGACAAGTAGTAGTCATAAGCTCTGGACCACTGAAAACTCTAGTCCTCGTGCCTGGAAATATTCAAGGTATATCCAAAGAAATATTGTCAATCTGCAGCCATAAGGTGATGAGAACGTTCATTTTCTCCTGATAGTATTTAAAATGAACGCTAGAACATGATAATATAATCTCCTGAAAATATTGGTTTAATGCATTTTAATGGGAGATGTCCTCGACATTTTCTCCTATTAATGCCAATGTTTTCGATGTGTCTGGTGAGTTTCCACTAATAAAGGCATGATTAATGTGCATTGGGAAGCATGCAAAGGTGGCGGGGATGGATGAGAGAGAAAACTGCTTCGAAACTTTTGTAAACATGGGAGCTCGGGAACCTGTGAACATGTCACAAGAGGAGATGAAGAATCGACTAAGTATGGAAAGGTGCATTATAATGCCTTAAAAAAACTAAATTAAATAACAATTTTTCCAAACTCAAGATCCACAAAAAAAAAAATCAGATGCCATAATATTGACCTCTTCCAATTCAATAATAGGGAGGTTTAGTTGATGGATCCAAATATCCCTCAGTTTAGGCGATTGGGGTGCATGTTGGGTGCCTATGAGAAAGGCTAATGTTTTGATGAAGATTTGATTGTATTCCAACATGTGACAGTAATTTTGTGATAGTATTTAGAATGAACACTGGAGGATGGTAATAAAATCTCCCATAAATCTTGGTTTAATGAATTTTAATGGGAGATGTCCTCGAGATTTTCGCTCATTAATGCCAATTTTTTCAAACCTGTGTGGTGAATTGTCACTAATAAAAGTGTAATCAATTTTCAATGGGAAGTGTGCAAAGGTGGCATGGAAATCGACTAAGTATGAAAAGGTGGGGTGGTCATACGAACTTAGACAGACTCATCGTAGGTAGAGTGAAGCTTGCGAGTCTGAGGAGTCTTGGGTCAAATTGTAGATAACAGAAGTTTTGGGTGCAAGATGCATATCACAGAATAGGGGGCATGAGAGTTCGATGGCGCTAATCCGGGAACTCACGACCATAAACATTAACTATGGGAAAAACATTGTCAGCTATGTAATATACCTGGAGCTCGACAAACTCAAGTTCAAGTTAAAAGATATTTTGTTTATATTTACTTAAACAATGTTCATATTATTTTATTTTATTAGTATTTTTTGTGGCCCAAATGCAAACCATGTTCAAATTTAAAGGGTGAATTAACATTTTCATATGCAAGCATATTTTGAAATATGCGAAGCTGTAATATATGCACAATACTAAAGAGGGGCATCATGTCAACACCTTCGTAGATGACAGTGGGATATCACAATATCGAATTCTTGCTATGATGATGCCTAAAAGAACTAAAATAACCAACATTTTTTTGCCAATTCACGATTGGCACAAAAAAATTCATTAGATTCCATAATATTGTCTCATTAATGCATTTTAATGGGAGATGTCCTCCAACTTTCCGCTTATTAATGCCAATATTTTCGAACATCTGGGGTGATATGTCACTAGTAAAAGCATAATTAATGTGCATTGGAAAGGGCCGAAGGTGGCAGGGATGAAGGGGAGCGAAAAATGCTTTGAATATTTTGTGAACCTAGGAGTTTGTGAAACCGCAAAACTTTGAGAAATAGACTAAGTTTGGAAAGGCGGGGCAGTCAGACGGAGTCATCGTAGGTAGAATGAGGCTTGTGAATTCGAGTAGTCCGGTGTCGAATTGTAGATCACACATGTTTTGGGTGCAAGGTGTATACTCCGAACACGGGGAATGAGTGTTCAATAACGCTTACCCGGGAACCCGTGGCCATAAAATTGATTAAGTATGGAAATGAACGGTGGTCGATCGGACTCATGATGTGAAGATATATATAGATATATAATTTCCTAGTCCTCCACCCAGGAACCCGCGAGCATAGAAATGCGACTAAGTATAGAACAAAAAACATGTAACAAAAGGGAAGAAGAAAAGGGAAAAAGCGGTAAGTATAGCAGAGGAATAAAAAAGGGAGCAAAGAAATTTATGCATCACACAACAACACTTAGTCTGATAATTATCAAATGATAGAAACACATCAACTATGGAAAAAAAATTCTCAACCATGAAATATAGTTGGAGCTCAACAGACCCTAGTTCAAGTCCAAAGAGATGTTGTTTATATCTATTTCAACAAGCTCGTAGGTAGAGTGAGGCTTGCGAAATAGAGGAGTTTGGGGTCGAATTGTAGATCACTAAATTTTTGGTTGCAAGATGTATACCCAGAACACGAGGCATGAGAGTTTGATAGGGCCTAGCCGGGAACCTGCGACCATAAAATTGGCTAAGTATGGAAATGAATGATGGTCGTTCAGAATCGTGATGTGAAGATATAGATGGATATATATTTTCTAACTTTGTAACCCCGAGAACCCATGAGCATAGATATGTGACTAAGTATAGAACCTGAAACATATAATAAAGGGAAAGAAGAAAAGAGAAAAACAAGAAATTATAGAAGAGGAAAAAGAAATGGAGCAAAGAACTTTATGCGTCACACAACAACACTTGGTCTTAAATATGGAAAGCTGGGGTCGTCAGATGGAGTCATCATAGGTAGAGTGAGGCTTTTCAGTTCGAGGAGTCTGGGGTTTAATTGTAGATCAAAAAATTTTTGGGGTCAAGATTTATACTCCGGACACAGGGCATGAGAGTTCGATAGTGCCTATGCGGGAAACCGCAACCATAAAATTGACTAAGTATGGAAATGAACGGCGGTTAGTTGGGGCTCGTGATGTGAAGATATAGATGTATATAGAATTTCTCACTCCGCCACCCCGAGAACCCGCAAGCATAGATATGTGACTAAGTATAGAACCAGAAACAAATAATAGAGGGAAAGAAGAAAAGGGAAAAATGGGTAAGTATAGAAGAGGAAAAAGAAAGGGAGCAAAGAACTTTATGCCTCACAAAACAACACTTAGTATGATAATTATCAAGCAATAGAAACACATCAACTATGGGAAAACCATTCTCAACCATGAAATATAGCTGGATCTCAACAAACCGTGGTTCAAGATAGAAGAGATGGTGTTTATATCTATCTCAACAAGAAATAGACAAATTATATGACTTGGCATTCTTATATGCAAGCATTCAGACGAAGTCATCGTAGGTAGAGTGAGTATTAGGATTTTGAGGAGTCTAGGGTTGAATTGTAGATCACCAGAGTTTTGGGTGCAAGATGTATACCCCGAACACGGGGCATGAGAGTTCGATAGCGCCTATGCGGGAAACTGCAGCCATAAAATTGGCTGAGTATGGAAACAAAAGGCGGTTGGTCAGACTCGTGATGTGAATATATAGATGGATATAGAATTTCTCACTCTGCCACCCCGAGAACCTGGGAGCATCGATATGCGACTAAGTATAGAACAAAAAACAGATAATATAGGGGACGAAGAAAAGGGGAAAACGGGTAAGCATAGAAGAGGATAAAGAAAGGGAGAAAAGAAATTTATGCCTCACACAACAACACTTAATATGATAATTATCAAGTGATAAAAACACATCAAATATGGGAAAAAAATTCTCAGCCATGAAATATAGCGAGAGCTCAACAAACCCTGGTTCAAGTTAAAAGAGATGTTGTTTATATCTATTTCAACAAGCAATAGACAAAATATACGACTTGGCATCCTTACATTCAAGCATATTCTAAAATATGACAAGCTTCAATATATGCACAAATTGGATAATGTATGCAGATCAAAGTTTTGTAACTATACCTGTTAGTATATGGACCTTGTACTATGATGGAGTTTTCACTTCTACTTTCCGATAGTTCTTGTGAACTAAAAAATATGTGGTGTAAATGACATAAACATATTTACCATGGCATAGTAGAATAAATAACTGCGGATATTTGTTTCGTAAACATAGCAAGAGCGTAATCTATGAATCCTTACCTTTGACATTGTCGTTGTGTTGATGTTTGCGACAATTCACTGCTCATGCCCGTGTCACTTCTGAAACAGTGGCTATGAACATGTGTATATTGTTCATACTCCATATGGATGTGCATTAAGCATACACATTGTATTTGATGTTGCACCACTGTAGCCATACCTTTTGGAATATTGTACTCCATCTTTCTCAGCTGTGGCACATAAGGCTCTATCCTCGTGTTCAATTAGTCTATTGTTTTTTCAATGTAGCAATACAAAGAATACAATGGACATGAAGGCAAGTTTCTACGTAGGAACACATGAAAAAAAGATGGAGTACAAATTTATTTATTTCAAGGTAGCGACATAGAAAACACAGTTGACATGAAGATAAGTTAAGATACATGAAGATATGCAGTATCTAAGGAAAAAAACTAGAAGAGATGCAAACTAGTGGAATAAATATAGACAGAGTAAATGAAAAACATTTCGATATGGAATATGGGTAGAAGTATGCACCTTTGTATGTATTCTTCTACATTTCTGGTTAAGAGTTATTTACCTTGTCTAGTTTTCTTGTTTGTTTCAATGAAGGAAAGTACAAAACAAAATGAACATGAATGTAAGTTGATATGTAAGGAAAAAATAAGGAATATGTACATACAATAAATAAACTAGAATAAAAGGAACAGACTAACAGATAGTGTTATAAGAATGTACAGTTTTTTTTCTTCATCCATATATGTGTATATATAAAAAATTGTGTAAATTTTTTTTGTGTCCAAAATGAATTACAAACCAGGAAAAACTAAGAAGTTGGACAACTTGGTTATGTGCAACAAGCTAGACATATATGCTTTGAGACATAGAAATATGATTTTGCAATATGTTTGATGTATATTTCATAATTCAAGTGCAATACCAATTGTATCATGATTATACAAGTATGTGTCTAAGATGTTAATGTTTATGCCATTATTATAGTTCTTTGCATTTCAATAGATAAGAACAACATAAGAACAAGATCACTGAGAAATACACATTCATAAAAGACACAACATTTATCCTAGGAAACCCTCTAGGGGAAGAAAACCCAGCAAAAACTTCCTTATCATAAATTTCCAATACAATGTTCAAGAGATAACTCAAACCAATACAGATAGTCCTCCCCAAAATATGCGCCAC
>SNQJ01S0011146.1:43630-63097 GCA_010110895.2 Picea sitchensis
AGAACTTGATCAAAGGCTCATACTTGAAAGATGCAACATTATCAGTGATAATTCTACTAGGACAACCAAACCTTGTTATGATATCCTCTAGGAAGCTGATGGTTACCTTGTGTGAAGCACTCCTAGTGGGGATGGATTCTATCCATTTGGTGAAATAATCCATTGCAGTTAAGATCCATCTGTGTTGACCACTTGAAGAAGTATGAATCTCCCCAATGAAGTCCAACCCCCATTGTTGAAAGGGTGTTGAAGTTACTACAGGCTTCAGTGGAAAGGATTTGAGCTTCTGCTTTCCTGAGAATTTTTTACATTTGATGTAGGATCTGATCTCTTTACGGACATCAGTGAATAAAGTGGTCCAGTAGTACCCAACCCTGATAATTTTGTAGGATATGGTCTTCCAGAAATGATGTCCCCCACATAGGCTACTATGAAAATCAAACATAATTCTTTGGGCCTCCTATGGGTTTAGACATATCAGAAGCACTCTTAGAGGGTCCTTCCAATATAATACCTGGTCAATAAGGAATTATCTAACTGCTTTGAGCTTTAAATCTCTTGCATTGTTCTTCCCCATTCCATCGGGAGGCTTTAATTCTTGCAGAAAATATAATATGTCTCCATACCAAGTGCATTCTGCTAGTGGTAAGCTATCCTGAGAGATTTTACTAGACAACTCTGCCTGTTGATTTTCTGAGCAAACATTGGCAAATTTAACCCCCAAGGCTTTATAATTAGATTCGGCCAAGAGCTTGGCTAAACCCTGCCCTTTAACTAGCTTGGTGGGCTTTATTTCCAGATCAAACTCAAGGATTTTGGCAATCCATTTGCTCCTCTTCCCATCTATGTCAGGTTGAATAAGAATGTCCTTCACAGAAGTTGAAGGAACATACACAATGAACTTTGAGTGCAAGACATAGACTCTGAAATCTTTGAGAGCTTTCACCAGGGCATAAGATTTCTTTTCCATGATGTCATACCTGACCTCAGCATCCCTTAATTCTCTGATGAAAAAGGAAATAAGTTGCTCTAGCCCTGCATCATTCTTCTGTAGTAGGAAAACAACCACTGTGTCAAAGGAAGTGAAAGAAAATATCAGGAAGTCCTTGAAATAATCAGGACTGATGAGCATGGGTGCCTCCATCAAATCCTTTCTGATTTGGTCAAAGGATTCCCTGGGTTCAACAATCCACTTTACATCATTCCCCTTCCCGAGCATGGTTGTGATATTCTTTACCAACTCAACAAAATTTGAAACAAACCTTCTTAAAAAATTAATTTTACCCAAAAAAGACTGGACTTCTTTCCTGGACCTGGGAAGGGGTAGGGTTTTAATTGCCTCCACCCTGTTGGGATCAATCCTCACCCCCTCAGAAGATACTACATGCCTCAACAACTTTCCCTCCTTCATGGAAAACAAATATTTTTTGGGATTTAAGGAAAGACCAAACCTTCTGCATTTCAAGAAGACCTTCCTCAAATGACAACAATGTTCCTTGTCATATCTAGAAAAGACCGTTATGTCATCTAGATAGATCACCACAAACTGATCCCTTTCCCCAATGAAGGATATGTCCATGGCTCGTTGAAGTGTTGACCCTAGATTCATCAATCCAAAAGGCATTTTGGCATACATGAATGTGCCCCAAAGAGTGGTGAAGGTTTTTTTTTGTCTGTCCTTAGGCAGGATTGATATCTGATTGTAGCCCGAAAATCCATCAATCATGGATATACTTGATGCACTAGTTACCCTTTGTAATATATGATCCATCTTTGGCAGCGGGTAATTGTCCTTCTTTGAGCTCCTGTTCAGATTTATGAAGTCAACACAGAGCCTAATATCTCCATTCTTCTTCCTTACTGGGACCAGGATGTCTACCCATTCTGAATATCTCAGGGGGACAATGATCTGGGCATCCAATAACTTCTTTACCTCCTTCTCCATGATAGGTAGCAACATAGGATTTATCTATCTCAACTTCTGCCTAAAGGGTTTGGATCCTTGCTTCAATGGGAACTTATGTTTAATAACGTTGATGTCATATGTTCTGAGGTCTTCATCGGTCCAAGAAAAAACATCAGCAAATTCCATTAATAATTCATCATACTCGGTCCTCTTCTCTCTTGTCAAGTTGCTTGACAAATTGAAAAACTTTGGCTCCTTCTCTGTGCCGATGTTACACTCAGTTGTATCGACATTATCATTTGATATTTTACCCTTTACTACCACATCATTTCTATCAAAAAGCCTTTCCAAAGGAACCAGTCCCTTTGGAATGTGATTTCTAGGTAGATGAACAATATGATGATCAACAATCTTGTTCAGAAGATCATCAGCATAAGGGTCAGCTTCAGAAGAAGTGTCTTGATCAATGTGCAATGCAAAGAATTCATCAACAGTCTCCAGGAATCTTTTGATTTCAAGATTATCCTCAAAAACCTTCCAATGTTTGACATTGTTAGGTATGGAGGGTTTGTATTTCACTTCTATATCATACCTAAGCTTGGGTGGTAGAGGGACTCTGAAATTGCTCGCTGAAATAGCCAGGGAATCAACCACAGTGTTTTCTTCTCTTGGAATAAATGATATATTGAAATCCAGGAAAAAACTGTCAATGAGGTCCGAGGATTCGTTTCTGTAACTCCTAAGCCGAGGGTGTTTGGCCTGATAAATATTTCTGATCTATTGAACAATCATCTCAGCATCACAAAACAAAAATATTTCTTTAATCCCCATGTCCTTTGTAGCCCTTAAGAAAAAAACAAGAGCCTCGTACTCTACCAAATTATTGGTATCTTCAAACTATAACTTGTATGATAGAGATATAGTTTCCTGAACAAGGGAAACAAAACATATCCCAGCGCCAGCGCCATATTTAGAATAAGCTCCATCAAAGAACATTTTCCATACAGAAGTAAGTGGGGGAGAATCTTCATAGGGGCTAATTGGCTTCTTTCTGAGTTGAAGAGGAGCCTCAGGGGTGTTGGTGAGATGAAACAAGCTGGATCCCAAATCAGTATCAAGGAAAAAGATGGGATGATTGGTGGGGTATGATTCATTACTAACAATGTAGGAAAATTGAGCTTCTCTATACAGTCTTTTGTGTTCCCCTCCAAAGACCGGGATGGTAGCATATGTAAGATCCATCTGTAATTGTCCTCCAAGATTTTTTGTCCAAGATCTTGACAATAACATGCCAAACTTGGGAGGAACACCAGCTACCAAAATTTCCATGACCACACTCTTCATGGGCAGCTGAAACAAGGTTATCACCATATCTTTGATGACTCCATGACATTGCACCCTTCTTGAATCGAAAGAGTACAAATCATGATAGGCCTTTGTTACTTCCAGCTCGAGATCTTCCATTACTTTCTTAGGCATGAGGTTAAGGGAAGCCCGTAAATCCATCAGGAAATTATGTAGCACTTTATCATGTATGTTTAGGGATGTGTAGAAGGGAGGGGATGAATTATCTCTATCTTCTACTATAGGGCCTAAGATGACTGTTGGTTTTTCATCTTGGAGATTCTCTGAGTCTGAGGGAAGTTGAGGTGTCTCAGACTGCAGCAATTTAGAGAGGGACATTTTGAAATATTCATGTTTAACTAGCTCTGAAAGGGGGACAAGAATTCTGATTTTTTTCATTTCATGCTCAAAGTTAAAGGAGGAGGGAGGCTTCAAAATTTCTCTCACCTCCGGGACAGAGTCTTTGGCTATCGGTGGGGAATCCTGAGCTCTCTTTTCCTTGCTGATGTTTTTAACATGCTTCTCTATTGTGGGAGGCTGATCATGGGTGTCACACATCCATTCTTTCTTTTTTGACCAGAGGTTATATTTATTGGGACTTCTAATGGCATTTCCCCCCCCACTTAGCTCATTTATTTGACTATTTAGGAGGGAATCCTCATAGGAAGATTGATTCAAATGGGGAAAAGGGGAGGTGTCTCCAATACAGTGAATTTTAGGGTCAAGTTCCTCTTCTTCCCTTTCCTCATCAATAACAAGGTTATTTTGAAGGGGATTCTGGACTTTTTGATTGCTTCTATCTATGTCCCTTTGCTCCCTTATCATAGTATGAGGAACATTGTTGTTCAACCTCCCGAGGCTTCTTTTGTGATCAATGTTTTGAGGATTTATGTATGTCTGTTTCCCCTCCATTTTAATTTTCTCCATCTCTGCAGAGAGAGACTTTACCATCTTGGTCAATTCATCTACTTGAGGGTGAGCTATAGAAGAACCAGAGGTTGAGGCCTCAGATCTCCCTCTTCCCTTGTCTCTGTCAAATTTTCTTTTGAGCCTATTAACTGCCAACACATTGGATTCTACTTCTAGGGATGCATATTTCATGTTACCCAAGGAAGTAGCTCTTCTTTCTCTGAGAAGGAGGTAGAAATCGAGGTCAAAGGCACTAGCATAAGTGATTTTGGCAGAGTCTTCTGAGGGTTTTATTTCAGTGGGGATCTTATTGTACATCTTATTGAATCTTTTGGAGAAGTCAGAGACAGGCTCTCCTTCCTTTCTCTTCAAGGACCCAAACTCTGTCATATAATACATGAAATATTTTTTATCTCCCCATTGTCTTAAGAAAGCATCTTCTAGAGTTTCAATCCCAATAATAGATCCAGGGGTTAGTCCCCTAAACCATTTCCTCACCTCACCATCAACAATTTAGATGAATACTCTCATCCAGACATCTTCATTTTCAATGTTCAAGTTGTCTGCATAACTGTAGAAGGAAGCAAGGTGATCTTCAGTAGTTATGTCCTCCTCTCCAGTGAATTTAGGCATATAATTCAAGTAATATCCATCGGGGAGAGGATTCATGGGTTGAGGTAGGACCAGAGGGGCATACCTTGCAACCACTATGGAATCCATTCATTTTACAAGGGGATGAGAACCTGCCATAGGGATATTAGGTGGAGGAGAACTAGGGGGAGAAGGGGTTTGACCTGGGGAGACTAGAAATGAGCTTACAGGAGGAAAAGGGATCAATAAGGGATTTGAAGGAAAGGCTACAGGGATTAAGGAAACAGAGGTTGGTGTGGGCACAACAGTAGCAACAGTAATAGGAGAAGGGATGGTAAAGACTGGGGTGGGAAAATATTCTGAATTCCTGGGTCTAGACCAGGATGCAATGTCATGGAAGATAGGAGTGGCAGAGCTATCTCCCTCTAAGCCAAGACCAGGAGGAGAAAACACAATAGGAACACTCCCAAAATTTTAAAAACGAGAAACTCCAACAAGAGGTCTGATAGGAAACTAAGAAGAAGATATTGGAGTCTCTAACATAGGGCAATGAGAACTATCAGAAATACCTAGCTCAGCAGTAGAAGCTCCTTCTCTGAGGGCCTTTACTTTTATGATAAGCTTCTCTGGATCTGCTTCAGGTGTTGTCAAGGGAAACTGAGGGGTAGACCTTGTATTCTTGCCTCTGGAAGCCACAACTAAAACAATAGGTTTGCCACAATGGATTCGTCACAATGGAGTCGCCAGGTGCACAACATAAATCTTGGAGGGCTCTAATGCCTGATGCACCTTTAGAATCAGAGGCTCAGTGTCATTCAATCCCGGGGAGAGTCTTCAACTTCATCCACGACAATGATGCCAGAAATGTTAGCACCAGGAGTCACTCCTGGATTCAAGCAGGAGTAAGCCCGATACCCATATGTTTATATGTCACGAGTTTTTTATAAAGGGTGACCGAATGGGAGTAAACTCAGAAAAATATTGTTTTAACTTAGAAAACTGGGTTGGAAATGAATAAATAGGTGAGGTCTTGTTCTAACTTAGGCCAATAAGCTTGCATAGTGGTGAGTAGGTGGAGGAAAATGAGAGAGGAATGAAATTATGCCTTGGACATCCGGTCTTCCAGCAGCCTTTGAAGGAAAAGTCTCAGATATGAAATCCTCTCAGATCTGAAAAATTTCAAGAAACTTAAAATGCTGCAAAAACCCGATATAATCAAACCTACATTATATAGTCATTACAACACCCGACTGGATCATCCATGCCCGGGCTTTAAGAGTCAGAAGAAAGAGTAAGGAAGAGGTTGGTTTCCATCAAATAAGAAGTCTCAAATATATGTTAATAACCAAAGAACCAGAGGCCTCGTTAAAACTTTACAACTGGGAACTTATCTCTACCATTGATACCAACAAAATGGAAAAAAATGCCTACATATACTTAGAATTGGCTCAAATTTCCTTAAACATGATCATGTCATACATTCAAGGCTTTGCGTTGAAGAGTCTCTCTGTCAGGCTACTCATGTAGATGTTGGTCAGACTACCCATGCAGTCTTCTATCAAACACGATCCATGTCAGGATGAACTGACAGCCTGCCTCTGCACTTTGTCCCTTTCTGACCTTCTATTTATGGAAGGAGACAATGTCTCACCCACCTTCTGCACTTTCATTAACTGATTCATTGGGATTTAAGTGAGCAGAGTCAACACCTGTGCTCGGAGACGTGGTTTCCTTCCTTTTGCTTGATGTTCCTTATTGGATGCATACGGGGAAGATTGACAAGCGACCATGGATGTTGACGAGGAAGAATGAATGAGGTGACTGGTACAGCTCTAGCAGAATATGATGCACGTTCGGTGGTCGGGTGGAAGGACGTGGAAACGATGCGGTGGGGAAAGAGGGTGTGGTGGTGAAGGGAGATTGGGGACAATCATATATGTGGATATGACATGGGAGGCAGATGGTGGGAGGTGAGAGGTGGAGGCAGAAAGAGGGATTTGACATGAGACGGGGAGTGGAGTATACATGGCAGGCGGGGATAAGTGTGGAGTGGCACTGACACAATGGTGTACAAGGGACAGGTGAGTGGAATACAAGTGTTAGTGGGAGGTGAGGGCAGTAATTGAAAGCAGTAAGCATTATATCGGAGGGGGGGCTAGGTGGTAAGAGTTTTTAGGTGGAGGGGGTCCGACATCACGAGGAGGTGCCACGATAGTGGGGGGCCCACACTGGGAAACCACCATATCGTACCCCCCCCTCGTTAAAGGCGGAACGATGGGGGTTGGGGGGTTCTGGAATGGAACCTGTGTCATATATTTGAGTGCGCAGATCTCAACCGCTCAGACCCAAGCACCTCTTAAAATAAAGCGCCCGATCACGAAACTTAGGATAAGTGGGTTTTTAGCCCAATTCTTGTCCTTATTTTTCCATGGTGTCCATTCTAAAGGAAGAACACCCCCTTTACCAACATATGTGATAACACATGCCATCGTCATTGTTGTTATTTCCATCAATGACAAGCACACTCTACCTGCAAGCACACTATGCCTGTAAACATGCCAACAATCTCCCCCTTTGGCATTGATGGAAACCCTGAACGGTTGCACTATTATTCTTAGACCTCCAACTGTAGCATGACCACACCTTTTCTCCTCCTTTGACATCAATTTCAAAGAAAACATGCTCCCCCTGAGTTGTTGCAGTACTTTTCGCGGTATCAAATATTCAACCAACACATACTCCCCCTGACAGGATGGATTATTTTAACTTGATAATGGGGTCACGCCCAACTTCTGGCATAGATACTCAAACTGATATTTTGTAACTGGTTTAGTGAAGATACCAAAAATATGATCTTTGGATGGAATAAATTGCAAAGAGACAATAGTGTTGATCACCTGTTCTCTCAAGAAGTGATACTTGATGGGTATATGCTTGGTCTTGGAGTGAAATACAGGGTTCTTTGACACACTGATTGCACTGGTATTGTCACAATGAATTGGGATTGGTGAAATATATTTTATCTTCAAGTTTGAAAGTGTTTGAATCATCCATAATACTTGGTTACAGCAAGTGGTAGCTGCAATTTATTCATCTTCTGTAGTTGATAGGGAAATGGAGCCTTGCTTCTTGCTCAACCATGATACAAGTGAATATCCTAAGAAGAATGCACCTCCACACGTTCTCTTCCTTTCATCCATGCAGTTCACCCAATCATCATCTGAATAGACTGATAGTTGAAAATTGTTTATTTCCTGGGATACCATAGGCCATTGTTCATTGTTCCTTTCAAGTATCTGAATATTCTTTTGACAGCTAACAAATGGATCTGCTTAGGTGTCGCCTGATAGCTCCCTACCATTCCAACAACATGCATTATGTCTGGATGGGATGTTGTGATGTACAATAGGTTGTCTATCATAGACCTATATGAACTCTGATCAAAACCAGGTGATTCATCATCCTTGCTTAATTTGCATCCAATGACCATAGGTGTGCTCATAGGTTTGGACTCTTCCATTTGAAACCTTTTCAACATTTCTCTTAGATATTTCTCCTGAGAAAGAAATAATCCTTCAGACCTCTGAGTAATTTGCAGACCAAGGAAAAATGACAGTTCCCCTATCATAGACATTTCAAATTCAGACTACATGGTTGAAGAAAACCATTGTACCAATGAAGCATTATTGATTCTGAAGATTATGTCATCTACATAGACCAACACAATGAGCAAATCATTACCCTCTATTTTGATATATTCATCCTCCCCCTCAACAATTCGTTCTAATAAGCTACCAGTTGGGTCAGGTTTTTGATTCATGTTCTCAATTCATTTCTGAGACGAATAAGGGCCAGCAAGGCAAGTTTGTTGTTCCAAACCTAGATCTAAGCAAGTTTATCAAACATTTATTTCCTTTTATAGTCAGTGAGATTCTAGGATTTCTTCTATTTTAGAAGTCCAAACCTAGATCATGGAAGATTATTCAACCGGCTTATCCGTCCATAATTGAATCGATAGGAGAAGGAGGGGTGGGCAATATGTTGTCAACTATTCCTCACTTCAACCCTTTGTCATGAAGATACTGATCCAGTCAGTAATACCAGGTACTAGGAGCTTGTTTTAACCCATATAAGGATTTCTTTAGCTTGCACACAAAGTCAGGGTTATCTGATAGTTGGAAACCCTCTGGTTGTTCCATATAGAGTTCTTCTTTTAGATCTCCATTTAGAAAATATTACTTGACATACATTTGATAGACTTTAAATTGCTTATGACAAGCATAGGCAAGAAACATTCTAATAGCTTCTAATCTTTCTACAGACACAAATGTTTCATCAAAATCCAGTCCTTCTATTTGACCATATCCTTTGCAGACCAATCTAGCCTTATTTCTTACAATATTTCCTTGCTCATTCATCTTATTTTTGTAGACCCATTTTGATCTTATTACATTATTATTTGTTGTCCTAGGAACGAGTTCCAAAGTGTCAATCTTTTCAATCTGGTCCAGTTCCTCATTCATTGATTTTAACCAATTTATGTCTTTACTGGATTCATTAAAGTTCTTGGGTTCCACCATGGATATGAAGTCCATATGTGATTTCTCGGTGTGTTTGATTATCCTTCTCTTGGTTTGTACACCTTAAATTTTCTTTCTCACCAATTATCTGACATTCAAGATGATTCTTTTGAGTAATTCTAGAGGAAGGGTTTGATGTTGATTGTTGTCCTGACTCTTCTTGTCTGGGTGTCTCTTCTCCATCTGCTTCTTGGACCTATTCATATTCAGTTTCAATTGTTTCCTCTGTAGTAGACTCAATATTTCTTACTTCTCTTACTAGGACTCCTTCATCGATCTTTAAATCAATGAAATCAACTAATTTATGCAATCTTTTATTAAAGAATCTATAACCTTTATTATTGGTAGCATATCCTAAGAAGATCCCTTCATCCGCCCTGCCATCATACTTACCAAGGTTTTCATTATTATTCTTTATGTAGCACTTACTCCCAAATACTTTGAAGTGTTTGATTTAAGCAGGTCTTCCATACCACAGTTCATAAGGTGTCTTGTCACTATGTGGTCTGAGGTGGGATTTGTTAAGAATATGGATTGTTGTGTGTATTTCTTCTACCCAGTAAGTTTGACCAATGTTCTTCTCATTCACCATTGACCTGACCATTTGTTGAACTGTTTCGTTTTTCCTCTCAACTACTCCATTTTGTTGTGGAGTTCCTGGGATCGTGTATTCTCTCTTAATCCCATATTTATCACATAATTCCTTGAAATCACTTGACATAAATTCTCCTCCTCTATATGATCTTATTTCCTTTAATCTCTTGCCTATTTGATTCTCAGTTAAGGCCTTAAATATTTTAAATTTCTCAAATGCTTCAACTTTTTCTTTAAGAAAAGCAACCAAAGTAAGTCTGGAGTAATCATGAATGATTAGTATAAAGTAGTTTTCCTTCCCCGTGCCTTCCTATCTTGATGGTCCACATAAATCCATATGAACTAGTTGGAGTGGTTTCTCTACTGTAGTAGAGCTCTTGGACTTAAACAGTGTCTTGGTCAGCTTTCCTACTTGGAAGGGTTTATACACAGAGTCTTGTGGCTTTGATATCCTTGGAATATCTTTTACTGCCTGTAGATTTTTGAGCTTGATTAAGTGGTCAAAGTTTAGATGTCCAAGTCTCCTATTCCATAACCAACTTTCATCATGTTTGCTTACATGACACTCTTCTTTATCTTCTTTTGGAACATATACATTATTTTTTGTCCTTATGCCTTTAGCCACCACTTGTCCTGAGTTTACAGACTTTATCTTACAATCCTTGGAAGTGAACACCACTTCACATCCTATGTCACACATTTGAATTACACTAAGAAAATTATGTTTCAGCCCATCTACAAGTAGAACATATTGGGCTTTTCCTTTACCATTACTCAAACTCACCATCCCTTTACCCTTGATTTTACCTGGTTCATCATTTCCAAAGGCTACATTTCCTGTTTTGTTTTTACTTATAGACAGAAACTTATCCTTGTCTCCAATCATGTGCTTGGAAAATCCACTGTCTATATACCAGGGGTATTTTTGTTTTTGAGATGAAAGTACTAGACCACATTTTTCACTATATTTCTTTTTCCATGTGTTGGCATTTCTAGCTAAAGGATTTATCCTTGGATCTGCCTTGTACTTCTTCAGATGGAAGTTTACAGATTTGTGGTCAAAGTTATGACAGTTATAATATTCAAGCTCATTATTCAGTAGGTCAAAGTGATTGGTGCTACGTTGTCTATTCATTGGCTACTTAGTTCTAAGTTGTAAGGATTGTTTATTTCCTGGCCTCATGGTCCGGTTGTCTGCTGACTTGGAATTTGATCAACTTTACTGGCTCTTTGCTTTCTGGTTGTTTTCTACTTGAACCATTTACATAACCTAAACCAATCTTCAACAAAGGAGATCTTTGTTTGCTCAGAATGTCATTTAGTTCTGCGTTGGCTTTAATGCTTGGAATATTTTGGATATACAATGTTTTAAACTTCTCCATCTATTTTCTGGTTTTTACTACCTCTTATTCCAAGGCTTCACATCTTGCCTTTTGTTCTGATAACTGTTGTTTCAGAATGTCCTCTATTTTATTTGCCTCTTCTAATTATACTTTTAGCAGGGAAAAGTCTTCATCAGGTTCTTTATTGTCTTTCTTGAACTGTATCATCAATTGTTTTTTCTTTTTATTCTTAGATCTTAGTCTAGCAATTTCTTCTAGAGCATTGATCAGTTCTCCTTCCAATTCAACCACAACTCCTTCATCATCAAAATCACTTCATGTGCCTTTATTAGCATAAGCCATTTTGGCCATAAGAATAAAGTCATTAATATTATCTTCATAGGAAGAGTCACTATCCATGTCTTCTGAAGAGTTATCAGTGTTTACACATAAACTTTTCTTTTTACCAAATCTCTTGGGTGTGTGTTTTTTTTCACCTTTAGAATTCTTATCCTATTTCTTGTGTGGACACTTAGATACAAAGTGACCTATCTTTCCATAGTTGAAACATTTGAAGGGAAATTTTCCTTGGTACTTGCCTGATCCTTTCTTTAGTCTTGTCACAAATTTTGCTTCAATTTCATGAGTCTCTGAATCCTCATTCTTATCCGATTTAAATGATGCTTCTCTAGAGGTGGGTTTATCTTTAACTATCCTCGTTTCACATGCAGTCAACGTTCCTAGAAGTTGATCAAAAGCCAAGGATTTTAGATCATTAAGTTATTCTATAGCAGAAACCTTTGGGTTGAACCTATCTGGCAGAGATCTCAAAATTTTCTGAACTAAAGAGGTGTTCGCATAGGGGTAGACCCAGGTTTCAATGCTACAACAATGCACCAACAAATCCCTAACTTACGTCCCTTTCGACAACACCTACGAAGTAGATGAAGTCTCACCTGAGGTAGAGGCAGGGGTGGTTGCAAGAATCAGGTGTCTGCAACCTTAGCTGGGACACAGATCTGTGATTATAACACTTAATAATGCACTCAACATTGCCAATTCCTCAATATATAATCGTTAATCACTTCGTAGATACAATAGGGCTTCGCAACATTCACACTGATCTAATCTATTTAAGCACTTAGCATCTATAGTAGATCAGATCTAGCAAATCAAGTGCTTAGTACATTCATATGGATCAGAGACAACACTCTTATACATTTTCAACACTAAGCATAAGAAGATCTATCTAATCATCTTAAATCGCTTAGCAAAAGAAGATACAAACACATTAAGACAAACACAAAGAAAGACAACATAACGTTTACGTGGTTCACCCCTACCCTAGGGCTACGTCCACCAACTCTTGTTCTTTATTATCTTTAGTCAATCGGTTATAAGAACAAATCCATCAAAACCCTCACTCCGCACAGGACATAAGATCTATGCAGCTCGCTATATCCTTCTTCCTTGTGTTACGACACAAAGCCCTCCACCACTTGCACTTAGCTCTAAAAGTATCTTGCAGTCAGGTACAAAGCTCTTACAATTCTTACTAGCACTTAGCATATCATCACACAGATGTAATATTCTCTTCTCTTCCACTACACTTGCCATATGGCCTAGACATCTATATATATTACAAAATAGGCCTAAGCATGGGTAAACCCATGGGCCGACATCCCGTTCCCGTTACATATTCCCAAAAACCCAAAAAGGATCCAAAAGGGGGTCGGGATCCCATGATCTTCACTTCAAATTGAGCTCCTCCTTTGACAGGTTGTCGAAGTCCCAAAATAGGTCAACATGACCAAGAAATTCCCAAAACTTGGTCAAGGGCCAATAGGCCCCCAACACTCACCTGTGACTCATCCCAAGTCACTCTGGTTTGACCAGTTCATCTTTGAATGCCTCGAGCTTGGTACGAGCTTCTTAGACTTGCTACTTTGTGGTGACCTCTTGTTCGATGAACTCTAGGATCACTGCGTCCTTCACTGGCCCTTATAAGTGTTGTTCTGCTCCGGTGACAACCTGTTCTAACTCTGATCCTTGGATTTCTACCTCTATAAACAACAGGCATGCCTTATCTTGCACAGGTTGAAGCCGTTGAGTGACTTCCATCACTTTTCTTTGAAGCATATGGATCTGCTGCTTGGATGTGCATTGTTCTTGAGACCTCTTCATCCATTCTACAACCGATAGGGCCTTCAATTGCGCCTCTAGTGTATCTGCGTGTTGCTTCACTTTCTGGAGTTGTGACTCCAGTGTCTGTAACTCTGGTTTCTCAGTGAGGCTCTCGTATGTCTAGGCACTTTGGTTACTCAGCTGCTTGCACTCCAAGGAAAGATATTTTAACCTATCAACTGCATTGTGGGCAGTTGCTTCCCTTAGGTGTCTTACATCTTGAGGGGTATCAGGCACAGTATGGAGCTCCAAGTCGGTTATGCGTTGTTGGAGCTACTGGATTACTTCTTCAAGTTGTGCCACCTGTTGTGGAACTTGTTCTTTGGCCTTTACTTTGATGACTATCACAAAGTGAAGTGCTCTGTTGACCCTTTCCTTAATCTCAAGTTGCTCGACGAGCAATTGTTCCTTGTTTTGCTGTAACTGTGTTTTTTCTTCATCCCACTATTCTTGCAGTGCAATCTTTTCCTATTTTGTTGCACTGTGTTTCTCCTCATGGTATTTCTATACTTGTTCTAAAGTCTGGTTGGCTTGTGTTGTCTCTTCCTCAGCTCATTGAAGGCGAGCTTCGATCGTATCAATAATGCGATGTAGTTGAGCTGGCTCATCACCTAGTTCTGGTATTCCTGCTGTCAGAGGCACAATAGAAACTGCGTGGCTGGACTATAACTCTTGATGCACTCCTTGGAGCTCATCCTTAACGTGACTGAACACCTCCTCCTTCTTAGCTTATTTCTTCTCTCCTATCTCCAAAGAAGCATCATTTAGTGTTGCGACGATGAAGTTGAAGTCATCTGAGGTGAGGGTGGTCTCAAATTTGGTCCTAGTTTCTTTCATTTTCTTCCTTGAAGAAGGTTTGGGAGGGGAAACCTTCCTTTTCTTTGAGGGGTATTCATCGTTTCTAGGTGGTGTAACCTCACCTTTATTCTATTCATATTTTGTGCCATCTATTTCTCTGCCATCTCCTCCTTTCTCTGCTGAGATGGAAGCAGTCTTCACAGATGCAATGTCTAAATCGTGGACCTCTTCGGTCTTCTTTATCTTGCTAGGTTTGGCTGCATCTGGCACAGTTTCTAGAATGTCAACATCAGATATCTCTGCAGGGTTCGTTGGAACAAAGAGGTCCCCCGACCATTCCTTGGTAATCTCTTCCAAGTCATCCTCCGTCAACTTGTAGTATGACTGTAGCTGTTGTTTATGCTCATCAGCGCACACGGTGATATAGATGAAATGGTGGTCTGCGCTGAATTTCATTAGGGGCCTGAACCTGTGGAGAGTGTTCGGGGTTATGTGAGGTGTGGAAAATATCTCTACCTTCAACTGGTTTTAATACATATGGAAGATGACATTTTATTTCCATTGCTTGTTCATGTCACTAGAGTACCATAGTGTACTGAACTTCGCAGCTAGAGGTTCGAATGGATCGATATCCGGGAAGGTCGCACCTTCCGACATCTCCCATGCGATGAAAGCAATAATTATGAGAAGCCAACTGAACTAGAACTCATATCCTTGATCTTGGGCTTCCCTGCAGTCCAGTTCCAGTTGGTTTACGAGGTATTTCACCCAATTCATTTGTAGGCCCTCTGTGCACTTTCCTGTGAGGTCGACTACAAATCTAGTTACTTGGGTGGGTCAATTCTTGCGAACTAGATTTCCTGCGATCAACTAATAGGCAAGGTGCACTGCGCCACTCTAGATAGAGGCTACCTTGTAGCCTCGTGTTCCTTTCTTGACATCATCATAGGTGTCTTTAATCTTTTTCACAAGAGCGCGATCCATGGCTTTCCTGGGATAGAAATTGTGTGGGTTAGGGCCTTGCATACTAAGTCTTGTGATCTGATTGATCAACATTAGATCCACTGTGATATGGAAGTTCAACCATAAGTATCCTCCATGGTAGCAGGACAACAATAGCTTGACGCATGTGTTCACTTATTGGTTCCTTCCAAAGTGTGGGATCTTCATAACGTTAAGCAGTGTGGACTACGTGAGCTTCATCGTCCATTGTTGGGGAACTATCTTCGAATTCTTTCCCTTGGTTCTGGTAAAATATTTATATGGATCTAGCATGTTGTACACTTGCCTGTCGTTGAGGTTGAAGTCACTAAAATTCAACACTACGAGCTTATCCTGGTCTGCGCACACTACATGTATCCCCTTCAGGAGGTATGCAATGACCAATTCATATTCAAAGTCTTTGGGCACACTGTCTCAGTTTATGATGTTGCTCAAGGGTGGTAGATAGGTAGGTATAATTCTCAGAATCATCTTAGCATTCGCTAAGTCATCCTTGTGTTTAGTTCGCCTCTCACGGGACAGTCCATATCTGTGAGAAGTGGATGGGGACGATTGCCCTGTTATCATAGATGAGGCCTGGATACCTTCATACATCGACATGGCTTTCTCATTCATCAAGTCGATCAAAAATTCCTCAACGGATTTCTCTACAGCACTCAACGCTTCCGACATACACACTTGGGGTGAACAATTTGTGGGTTCAGGGTGCAACTTAGACATGGTAATGAGATAGAGAGTGAAAGCACAATGATCATTGTATAACTTGGCTCAGTCTGTGGGCTCGAATTCTCAATTAGAAAAAGTTTTATCGGTGCATGGCATGACGAGCTAAATAGGTAACTTGACAATGACTCGCTTACAATGGGTATGATCTTCCATTAACTCTTATTCGATCCGTTATGGAGCGGTCCAACGGTCTGATGACGAACTTTTATTTCTTTTCTACTCGTTCGAAGCGAGATTCGAATGGATATATCGGTTCCAACGGATATATCACTTCTTCATGGCAAAGTGCCATGTGTCATTGTTCTGATATCCCGGCGAAGCTCCAATTCTGCAATTTTTCTATCTGCGAAGTTCCTTTTGGAACCTTTTGTAACTTTTCAGACTTATCCCTCTTCTTTCTTAACTTGTGAGCCTTATTTCCAGTGAGCTTCATCTCAGTCGTTCTTTTCCCATTCTGATTCTTATCTTCTATGTTCTTAGTTACTTCGCGTTGTTGGAATTCTTCCCTAGGGTTCCTGGATAATAATTATTCTTTGTCTGGGATAGGCACTTCAATCTTCTGTGTATCCTCTATTGTTCCCTTAGCTTCGACATCTAGATTGCTAGCATTAAATATCTACGATCTTTTCTCCTGTTCTTCAATTAAGTGCGTGATCCTTCTAGTCATAAAATATATTAACACTTTCTTCTTCTATTCCAAAACTTCTTCTTCTTCCTTTTGTTTGGCTTGATCTATATCAATCCAAGGTTTCCCTATTAACATGGTAAACAGGGTGATGTCTTCAACAAATTTAATAATCTCAAAATTTTCTTCTATCGAAGTTCCATTGACAGTCATAGGTATCTGAGCAAGCCATCCACATAGGTTTATCGGTTTTCCTATGAATAACCCTATTCCTCCTAGTGAAGGGATCATAGCAAGCCTCCCTATAGCTTCCCAAGTTCTCTCTATCATGATATTCAACTGTGATTCCTCATCTAGAACACAGTCAATGTTGAAGTCTCCTATTCTTGCTTCGATGCATTCCTTCTCTTTGAAGATATTTGATAATATGGCATGTCAGTTGTCATTTAGGGTTTCTTTCATCTGTAGCAATGCTTGCTCGGATCTTTTCTGAGATTCTGCTACAATTTCTAGATCTGCCTTAGGGTTTTCTTGATTCAAACTCATTCTTTCAAGCTTATAAATCATTCTAGCGTAATCCAGTACTTGATGGTCTAGAGCTTGAAAACAGATGGAACTAGGTCTTCTACCAGGGCATTCCTTAACAATATGTCCCGGTCTTCTACAACCGTAACAGAGGGTTAATCCTCTCTTCCTTTTAAATGATCCCCAACCTCTTATGTACTATGCACTAGGATCATGGGGGCTAACCTGCAACAAATTATTTATGGGATCCTGCATCCATTTGTTAGTCCAAACATTCTTTCTATGCATAGGTATAACATATCTTTCACTATCCTTGTTAGATCTATTAATATCAAATCTTTGTTCATCTACCAATGCCCTAGCTTCCAAACTAGGACAAACTCTATTAAATAGATCTAGATCCATACTTTAGAAACAAAAATTTCCACTTATCTTACTTCTACAGAGAACAAATCTTTTTAGATCTAGAACTTTTAACTATTTTTACCTTTATGAGAGAACAAAGCTTGCAAATCTTACCTATTTTAATAAGAAATTATTACTTTTACCTTTCTTAGAGCACAAGGCGTTCAAATCTTTCTTCTTTCCTTCAGATCTGATCTTCTTCCTTCAGATCGGGCTTCTTTCTTTCAGATCTAACCTTCTTTCTTCATATTGGTCTTCTTTCTTCAGCAGAGAGCTTTATAGATCAAGTAGAACACTGCGCACTAGGGTACAAATCTACGGACAAATCTTTCAGGTCAACTCTTTGCACACATCTTCCTCTTTCTCAGCTCCCAACAATCACAGTTTCAGTCCCGGCAATGGAACCATTTGTTGGCATAGAGGCAGACCCAAGGTTCAATGCTACAACAACACACCAACAAAACCCTAACTATCGGCCCTTTCCGTGACACCTGCAAAGAAGATGAAGTCTCACCTGAGGTAGAGGTAGGGGTGGTTTCAAGACTTAGGTGTCTGCAACCTTAGCTGGGACACAAATATGTGATTATAACACTTAATAATGCACTCAACATTGTCAGTTCCTCAATATATAATTGTTAATCACTTCGCAGATACAACAGGGATTTGCAGCATTCACACTAATCTAATCTATTTAAGCACTTAGCATCTATAGTAGGTCAAATATAGAAAATCAAGTACTCAGTACATTCATATGGATCAAAGACAACAATCTTATACATTATCAGCACTAAACATAAGCAGATCTATCGAATCATCTTAAAGCACTTAGCAAAAGCAGATATAAACACATTAAGACAAGCACAAAGAAGATATAAACACATTAAGACAAGCACAAATCAAGACAACACAACGTTTACGTGGTTCACCCCCACCCTGGGGATACGTCAACCAACTCTTCTTCTTTATTATCTTCAGTCAATTGGTTACAAGCACAAATCCATCAAAACCCTTACTCCACACAGGACAAAATATCTATGTAGCTCGCTAGATCCTTCTTCCTTGCATTACAACACAAATCTCTCCACCACTTGCACTTAGCTCTGCAAGTCTCTTACAGTCAGGCACAAAGCTCTTACAATTCTTAATAGCACATAGCATACCATCACACATATGTACTATTCTCTTCTATTCCACCACACTTTCCATATGGTCTAGACATCTATATATATTACAAAATAGTCCTAAGCATGGGTAAATCCATGGGCTGACATCCCATTCCCGTTATATATTCCCAAAAACCCAAAAAGGCTCCAAAAGGGGTTCGAGATCCCGTGATCTTCGCTTCGACTTGCGCTCCTCCTTTGATAGGTTCTCGAAGTCCCAAAATGGGTCAACTTGGCCAAGAAATTCCCAAAACTTGGTCATGGGCCAACAAGAAGCTTCCTCAATTTTCTCACCAAGTGATTTCATTGCATTTACTAGTTCTTCAATTCTCAGAAAGTATTTCCCAACAGTTTCATCCTCTTTCATCTTTAGTTGTTCAAACTGTACTCTATAGGTTTGAATCTTGGCATCCTTTACCTTCTCATTGCCTTCATAACTGCTAATGAGTTTGTCCCACATTTCTTTGGCAGTTTCTAAGTGCATAACTTTTACAAATTATACTTCTGCAAGCCCACTCAAAATAGCATTCATAGAGTTAGTGTTGAAGCTGAGTTATAGCTTTTCATCCTTATTAGCTAGTACAATCAGCTTTACATAACCAGTCTCTACCACATCCTAGACATATGCACCTAAAGAGATTATGTAGGTTCTCATCCCAACTTTCCAGAAGGCAAAGTTTGTTACATTGAATAGGGGGGCCTTATTGGTTGAATTTCCTTCATGGCTAGTCATGTTTAAGCTCTAGGATCTACCCTTAGATAAAAGGAACCTGCTATGATACCAATTCTTGGA
>SNQJ01S0011146.1:106811-124188 GCA_010110895.2 Picea sitchensis
GCATTCACTAAAATAAATGTAAAGTGTCTAGAGGCTAGCATGTGTGAGAAGAAAGGTATGCAAATTTCTCCAAACAAAATATCAGATTTAGCATAGTACTATGTAAAAAAAAATACAAAAACATGCAACACAAAACTTAGTCAAAAGAAGTATGTGGAGGCCAAGATGTGCCAGAATAAATGTAAAGTCTATTGATGCCATGATTCACTCAAATCTATTTAAAGTGTGTGGAGGATACAATGTGCGGATGTGCGAGAAGAAAAGGGAATATAGTTGTTCGTACAAGACATGGAATTTAACATATAACTATGTGCAAACATCTACCATAAAACTTTGTAAAGAGATTGTGGAGATAAAGATGCAGAGAGGCAATGCAGATTGCATGGCCTCTAGGATGTGCCACAAGCAATGTGTGGTGCACGGAAGCCAAGATGTGTGCGAGATAATCCAAATTGTGTACATCTTAGGATATGTGGAAAGAATACGTGGTCAATTTTCCTCTACAATATATGTTTATTGTGCAAATTATTGAAATTGTCAGTAGTAGATCAAGAAATTGTTATTGGTGTGACTATTTTTTGTTTTTTTCCTGAAGTTAGACAAGACAATGTGCATATGAAGAAATATGTGCAACAGATTCCAAAAGCAACAGTATTGTCAAACTTCTAGCTTAATAGTAAAAGTGGTTTTTCAACCAAAGGTGAGAAAAAACATTGCATGGAAAACTGAACAGATCAAGTACAATGAAAAAGAAGAGGAATTGTCGATGTTCCAACTTCATAGGAAAACTAGTTTTGTAAATAACGCGAATGGAAAAAAATATTATGCAGGAAAGTGTTGGTCCAGTAGACAATGTTCAATGGAGCATGGAAAATGATTTTGCAATTTTTATGCGATTTAAATTAGGCAACATAAATTGGCACCATAGACAATTGAAACGAAACCTGACAATGTATTTGGTTTCTTAACTAAACATTCACAAACAAATAAAGGTGTAAGAAAGGAAAAGGTTTTATTCTATTCAATATTCACAATATGCTATAAAATTTGCAAATGATAAATAAAGGAACAAAGAAAGGTGTGAAAAAAACCATTCTTCATTTCTTTGCATTCTAGTTGCATTTTTTTTATGGCTAGAAAGTGCTCTTCATTGTCATTGACAAATGAAACAAGACATTGTTTTAGTTCTTCTTCAGGAAAATCCACGAGGTTGTCGTAGTCATTAGCTAATGAAGTCTTCATTTCCGCCAAGTGATTATTAAGATCCTCTTTAGTGATCATCATTGAATTTCTGAAAATTTGTAGACCCTACATTTCTTTAACCACATAAATGCTTTAAAAATATCATTGCCTCTTCTTTCATCAATTTTTTCGCAAGAAACAATCACATCTTGCAACATTTTTACTCATTGTTCCCAACCTACCTTTATTTTCCTTATTCCATTTTTTATTGGGAAGTCACTATTGATTTCTTCGATGGCCATTGACACTAGTTGTTATCACTCTGTAATTTCCTTGGCTGTGGGAGGAAAATTACAAAGGTAACCTTCAAACCACTTTGGATTGGAATCTGACCTTTCCAACCAGAAAGGGATCTCTCACTAAAATTATAGCACAGTGGCCAGATCTGTAATTGAGGAAAGATTTATGAAAGTGGTGGCATATCTAAGAAGCAAATACACTAGGCATGGAGTCAAGGGATAAAGATAAATCAAAGTGATCAATATTGGTTAATGACTAGTTCTGAGACAAGGGAACGATAGCTAATTTTCTCTGGTTATCAATATTGTAGTAGTATGGTGGAAAGAATTAGAAGAAACAACCCATCAAACATAAAGCACTTAGCTGAAGTGAATTTTATGCTTGATGTTAGATGAATAAAGTGGAGTGCTTAACAACTAAAACTCAGAGCATAAACATGAATTTTGAATTTCATAAGTTCAATTAAACACTAGAAGATAACACATAAATGAATAACTGTAAAGAGAACACATCAACTAAGAAAAATACACATCACCAGAGAGAATCAACACATGAATCCTTGAAAGAATAAACTTTGTACTTCTTTATTAATCACTTAGCATTAAGAACAGTAAATATTACGTAAAATCAAAAGGTCTCCCTTCTCCTCTTAAACCCCCTTAGTACATTACAAATCATAAACTATATAGACTACTACCTTAACAAAATTTTCGTATATTGTAGGATACCAAACCAATCTACATACTAAAAATAAAACAATTCAGGAAAAGGTTGCCAAGTATCTCGAGTTGATGGAGTTCTAGTCACAAGAATGCAATGAGCCTCGAATGAAGAAGTCTTTGGGCTTGAGAAGCTTGGCCTTATCCCTGATTATCCACCTTAAATTCAACACCTGACTACCATTTGTCCATGTCAACTATGTTCTCAAGATGTTAGAGATAAACCTTCAACCAAATGCTTGAGAATGTGGGATATGAAATTGGCAATCTTTTAAATTTGGATTTATTTGATTCCATTATCTAGAAAAGTGGAACAAAATACCACACAAATCCTATACATCTGCAGTAATATGGATATCAACTAGATACTTGTTTTTCTGGAGATTTGAATTTGTTTTTCTGGAGATTTGAATTTGTTTTTCTCAATTCCATCAAATTATATGCATTATACATCTCCAAACTTTGTGCCTGGAACCAATTCATTCAATTCTCATATGGATTTTGACTAATAGAGTCAACACCATTATTACACCAAGGTGTTATCTCCTTCTAATTTCAAGGGATCTAATGGGAATTGACCTCGATCCATAATTTTCACATCTGCAGTTCATTTCTTCAACCTAGGAGAGGCCTACCTTCGACAATGTTACCAAAGTCTTTTTTATCTGCCTATTCAATACAAAATTTGAATATGTTATGTTTGTAGGCGTTACAATTTTTTTATCAATACTCTGCACTGAGGGGAAGGAATCTTCGAAGCTTCAATGTGACACATAAAACACCACAATTATACTCATAAATAGAGGAAATTGTCAGGGACAAAATCTTTCAACAAAATTGAAAAACTGAGATACAGAGGAAAAGAACACCAGTTTTCCCCGTAATGGCCCTAACTAGCAATGTCTAGAATTTCAAAATCTTACTATGCATGTCATACATTTCATTTACTAGAAAAATAAGAGCACATTCCATCCATTATTTGATAGGCTATAGAGAAAACTATTTTTAAATAAAAGCACTTGAGCATAAAACTATTTTTTTTAAAAAGATGCCATCATTCTGTCATTGCTATGATATTCTGCAACTTTATAATTTTATCCAGTTTCTACATCTAGAAAAACTCAAGTCTAAACTTTGAAACCGAATTGCTATTCTCTTTTCTTTTCTTTTCTTGATATCCAGTTTCTGCAACATTTCCTTTGTTCAATCCAATCTTGTTGGAGACATGCCATTGGAGGGAAGGGATCGCTTCCTCTCTGTTTGGATAGAAATCTTTGAATTATGGTGTTCACCTCAACCCGTCGCACTGCGAGCCTTATGGATTTCGATAATAGTTAGAGTTTAATATTTTTTTAAATTCATATGTGAGTATATCCCATATATATAATCTCTCTCGAGCTCCGCTTGGTGTGTGTTTCCTTGTGCCTGGTGTTCGAACTTATAAAATTATTTGAGAGTGCTCATCCTCTAACTTGGACCTCGGTATAGTTTCTTGGAATAGGTTTTAGATGATGCATTTTTTTATTTTGTACAGTGAAGAAATAATCCCACATTTAAGAAACTCTATCGCTATGAAATTTCACAGGGCGCTACAAAAGTGCCATTTCGCTGTGAAAATGCCAAAACATTACAAAAATGAGCTATCAAGCTTATAAATTAGGCACATGAATTATAAGATTCTAACATCGGCTCTAATGGGTATGGTGTCCTCCCTTCGAGGCTCCAAAGAACTCGTAGACCTGTGCCTATCCATTGGGCTACTCCCAACTCAAAAACTGCAACCTACTGAAATCAAACTGCAACCCAAACTGTACACTGAAATCTGAAAAACACTGTTGCAAACTGAAACTAAAAAATGATGAAAACTAAACTCAAAACTTCTGAAAAAGATGATTTCCCAAACAATCTTATTGCACACTAGTTCCTACTCTAATCTTCTAGATGAATGCTCAATCAAGTGATATGGAATTTCCATTGTAACCATGAAATGAGATGGATACTCACTGGAATTATTCTCACACCTTCTGTAAGGAGACAAAGAAATGCAAAATATGGCAACTGAAAAAAAATTGAATCCAAAACCTGAGCTTATGAACGAAACAAATTCCACCTTTACTGATGACTACAATAGGTTGGCCAAAGGATCATGGAAAACATGCAAATTCACCTCTTCTTGATGAGCACAAACAAGAGGACAAACTTCATTTATAACTTCTAGTTTATTTTTTCCTATGTCTTCAGTTCCAAGAACATTGTCAAATGAAATGGAAACAATAGGTTTGTCTACTCTGCTATGCATATCAACAAAAAAATTCATACATTCTTGAAAATCTTCAAATATGAAAGCCATATTATGTACATCGATACCATCCTTTTGTTCATCAAACAATTTTGATTTGGTCTCATTAAAATTAGGTAACTTTGTTTGAAGACTATCATTTTGATTTTCAAAGTAATGAAGGGAAACAATTCCTGGCACCTAATCCTCTTGCAAATGTGAAAATCTACCAACATGAACTAATTCACTACCTAGAATTTCCATGCAAACAATTTCAAGAATCTGATTTTCATATACTTCTTCATGAGAAAAAATTTCAGCAAGTAAATGAGACGAACAAACCTTTGATCAGTTTTCCTCACTTGTATTTTGATCACACAAGAGATGATAAACCAGTCGCAGATCTTCACCTATCTCATGAGAAGGAACATGAGTCTCTACATCAAGTTCATGATCTGTTTCATTTTCAGCCAATGGAGAAACTATTACATGTTGGAGCTCTTCTTGAGTGTAATGACAACCATCATCTAATGTCTCTCCCTGATGTTGGTAATAATCTTCATAAAATTATTTGATTTCCTCATCCATTATTTATTCATCACCAAATTCATTGTCCAAGTGTTGCATAAAATTTAAAAAATGTTCACAACAATTTCCACACAGTAAAAAATATGGGTAATGTTCTCTGTAAGTTTCATAGAAAATTGTATGAAAAACATGTAAAGAATATAAACTAGCTACTGGTAAGTTTGCATACCATGATCTTGCCTTTCCTTCCAAGGTATCCATGAACATTTTCATAAGAAAATATTCACGAAATTTAACCTTTAACTTATGTACATGCATATGAAACCTAATTAAATGAAAAACAACATCATCATCTTCTTCATCATCTTTGAATTTTGGTAAATATTTTTTCCAATCTATAAAAGTCATATGATTTGGAAAAATAGGTATATAAGAATGATTCATGGGAGCATACCTCATAGCTAAATTCATCTTGAGCCACTGGAGCCACCAATAAACTCTTTAAGCTCCAGATTCTTTGGATTGTGTAGTCGCCATGAAATCTCTGAGATCTAGATTCTTCTAAAAATGGAGTCATCGGGGCGAATGATACACAAACTCTTTGTGTCTGACTGTTGTTCACCATCAACAATCACATCTAAAATTTTTCGTTTCTCCCAGGGAATATTTCACCTTCAATCCCCAACAATAGCACCAAAATGTTATCACTCTATAATTTCCTTGGCTATGGGAGGAAAATTACAGAGGTAACCTTCAAACCACTTTGGGTTGGAATATTACCTTTTGATCTGGGATCTTTTCATTGAGTGACTTATAAAGAATTGCATTAAATGAGCATAAATTAAAGTGCACCATTAAAGAAGGAAAAAATCAAAATTGAAGAGACATAAGCATCAAATCTGAACAAAAAAACTTGATAACGGAGTTCGTCCCTGGTGGACTACGTCTCCACGTCCTGCTCTCAAATGGGTAGGCTCTTTCATTAACTCATCAAAAGAATTTGGAAAAATACATAAGTATAACTCATTCTGAAATCAAGTTGCACAAATAATGCTCAGATCAGAAAACATACATCACCACTGAATTCGTGGTGTCGAATTACTAAAAAATGACTGTCTCCATTCCTCGATTCGACTCTGTCACTCCCAGGACCAAGAATAAATTTGTCTCAGTTTTTGTGCCCCTCTCTGCAACCTGCATTAATGACTGGATTGCATAGAATTTATTTCCCAAGCGGTTGTACCATACGTGTGCCTCCCCCTTGGCTAGGTGGATTCAACACTTAAATGTTTTTCATGGCGTTGGTTACAATGTATAGTCATTGGCCTATTGGTTTGGGCGGAATTATTAAGGCGCATATGGGGAGGAAGTCACAGGGTCAAACCTATGGGCCTCCCCCTTTTGGGTTTTATGTTTTTAAAATACACAAATATAACATAAGTTTTTTTTACTATATTTAGTAGTGGCACTAATCCATATCCCAACAATTTAAATCATGGCCAAGTTTGGCATGGTCCGCCAGATTTGGTGGAACCGCCAAACTTAATATTTTTTTTCAAATTTTGCTCACGGACTATCATTTCCTTTCAGCAAGTAAATGAGACGAACAAACCTTTGATCAGTTTTCCTCACTTGTATTTTGATCACACAAGAGATGATAAACCAGTCGCAGATCTTCACCTATCTCATGAGAAGGAACATGAGTCTCTACATCAAGTTCATGATCTGTTTCATTTTCAGCCAATGGAGAAACTATTACATGTTGGAGCTCTTCTTGAGTGTAATGACAACCATCATCTAATCTTCATAAAATTATTTGATTTCCTCATCCATTATTTATTCATCACCAAATTCATTTTCGAAGTGTTGCATAAAATTTAAAAAATGTTCACAACAATTAATGTCTCTCCCTGATGTTGGTAATAATCTTCATAAAATTATTTGATTTCCTCATCCATTATTTATTCATCACCAAATTCATTTTCCAAGTGTTGCATAAAATTTAAAAAATGTTCACAACAATTTCCACACAGTAAAAAATATGGGTAATGTTCTCTGTAAGTTTCATAGAAAATTGTATGAAAATCATGTAAAGAATATAAACTAGCTACTGGTAAGTTTGCATACCATGATCTTGCCTTTCCTTCCAAGGTATCCATGAACATTTTCATAAGAAAATATTCATGAAATTTAACCTTTAACTTATGTACATGCATATGAAACCTAATTAAATGAAAAGCAACATCATCATCTTCTTCATCATCTCTGAATTTTGGTAAATATTTTTTCCAATCTATAAAAGTCATATGATTTGGAAAAATAGGTATATAAGAATGATTCATGGGAGCATACCTCACAGCTAAATTCATGTTGAGCCACTGGAGCCACCAATAAACTCTTTAAGCTCCAGATTCTTTGGATTGTGTAGTCGCCATGAAATCTCTGAGATCTAGATTCTTCTAAAAATGGAGTCATTGGGGTGAATGATACACAAACTCTTTGTGTCTGACTGTTGTTCACCATCAATAATCACATCTGAACTTTTTCGTTTCTCCCAGGGAATATTTCACCTTCAATCCCCAACAATAGCACCAAAATGTTATCACTCTATAATTTCCTTGGCCGTGGGAGGAAAATTACAGAGGTAACCTTCAAACCACTTTGGGTTGGAATATTACCTTTTGATCTGGGATCTTTTCATCAAGTGACTTATAAAGAATTGCATTAAATGAGCATAAATTAAAGTGCACCATTAAAGAAGGAAAAAATCAAAATTGAAGAGACATAAGCATCAAATCTGAACACAAAAACTTGATAACGGAGTTCGTCCCTGGTGGACTACGTCTCCACGTCCTGCTTTCAAATGGGTAGGCTCTTTCATTAACTCATCAAAAGAATTTGGAAAAATACATAAGTATACATCATTCTGAAATCAAGCTGCAAAAATAATGCTCAGATCAGAAAACATACATCACCACTGAATTCGTGGTGTCGAATTACCCAAAAATGACTGTTTCCATTCCTCAATTTGACTCTGTCACTCCCAGGACCAAGAAGAAATTTGTCTCGATTTTTGTGCCCCTCTCTGCAACCTGCATTAATGACTGGATTGCATAGAATTTCTTTCCCAAGCGGTTGTACCATACGTGTGCCTCCCCCTTGGCTAGGTGGATTCAACACTTAAATATTTTTCATGGCGTTGGTTACAATGTATGGTCATTGGCCTATTGGTTTGGGCGGAATTATTAAGGCGCATATGGGGAGGAAGTCACGGGGTCAAACCCATGGGCCTCCCCCTTTTGGGTTTTATGTTTTTAAAATACACAAATATAACATAAGTTCTTTTTTTCTATATTTAGTAGTGGCACTAATCCATATCCCAACAGTTTAAATCGTGGCCAAGTTTGGCATGGTCCGCCAGATTTGGTGCACCCGCCAAACTTAATATTTTTTTTCAAATTTTGCTCATGGACTATCATTGAGCATTTCCCACTTTCCACGTGGAAGCCTATGATTAGGCCACGTATCGACCTCTCACTGGGCCATGTTTTCCCTTACCAAGGCATCATGCCACGTATAGAATGCCACGTGGCACGATTCGATTGGTCCATGGATCAGCTAGAAAACGCCAGAAATGGGTGACACATGGCAACCTATGGTGCTTCCACATCACCATGTTGACTTCATCATGCCACGTGTGTTTTATGGATGATGGTGTAATCTGTACAGATTCTGATGTCAGCAATACAGATGTTGACTCATTCCTTTCTGACTGAGATAGGTTGACCAAACTCTGACCATGAATATATTTCAATCCATAACTTTGTTTGACGAGTCATTTGCATTGTTAGAAATATTGAGACACACTCTTCGCGATCATGTCATTTTCAATGAGTTTTGGGAACTTTGAATTTTTTCCCTTTCTCTGTCTGTTGAAGCCATTCTTAGTATCATGAGTTGCCTCTGTGAGTTGTGAGTTGTTCTTATCCTTCTCTAGATCCTTTTTGGATCACACCTTCCCACTGAGAGATTTTTGGACCACCAAAAGATTTCATAAATCAACAGGTAAGTGAGGGAAGAGTCCCCTCACTTTGTCCTTCTCTATCCACTTTGCCTTGCTTGGATGTGTGCCCTTTAAGCCTACTCAAAGATAATCAACATCACCCCTGGGTGAAGTCCTCATCTTCCTGTCCATGATGATATCTTCCTGTAACTCATCCAAGTACTCAAGTGAAAACTAATCAACTGAAGGTATTGAAACTTTCTCATCTTGATCCATGATCATGGGAGGCTAAAAAAGTTTCAAGTTCTCAACGTTCACAACTGAGTAAATCTGCATGTAAGGTGGAAGATCCAGACAAAAAGAATTGGTACCACTTTTCTCCAATATAGTGAAGGGTCCATAACGAATGGGCTTGAGTTTCTTGCCTTCACCCTTCAATATATCATTGCTGATGTGAAGGCATACCCGGTCTCCAACCTGGAACTGATGATCAACCTTGTGCGTGTCATGCCGAGCGTTATATTGTTCTTGAATTTTCTCTAATTGATCCTTGACTGCCTGGTGTATTTGTTGGATCCTCTTGATGAACTTGTGGGCTATGTCCTTTGTTCGTTCTTCATTCACATCGACATCTCTCCCATACATCAAGTCCAAAGGAACCTTGGGTAGGTACCCAAAACATGTTTGAAAAGGTGAACTCTAAGTGGATGAGTGTAAAGATCAGTTGTAAGCATGTTTTACATAGGGTATTTGTTCATCCCATAACTTGGGATGCTTGTTGCAGTAGCCTTGAAGAAAAATCACCATTCTTCGGCTTACCACCTCTATCTGTCTGTCGGTCTATGGATGGAAAGCAGTGCTCCTCTTCAATTTGGTGTCCATCATCCTCCACAAGCTAGTCCAAAAGTCCCCAAGGAATCTAGTATCTCGATCCAATACAATGGATGTGGGTAACCCAAGGTGAACCTAAACATACTGAAAGAAGAGATTAGGAGTCTTCTCAACAGTGATATGATTTTTACATGGCATCAAGATACACATCTTGTTGAACCTATCCACTACAACTTAAAAATAGTCATGACCCCCTTTGGTCATTAGTAAACCCCCTACAAAATCCATGTAGATACTTTCCCATGGATGGGATGGAACAGGAAGTGGTGAGTATAGGCCCAGTTTTCTATTAGTGGGATTACAAGTAGAACACATCATGCACCCCTTTACATATCTAGTTACAATTGCTTTCATTTGAGGCCAGTAACAAAACCTATGCAAATGAGCCATAGTTTTTCCTACCCCAAAATTCCTAGACACAAGAGAAGTGTGAGCTTCTCGTATTACATGGACTCGTTCACTTGTAGGAATACATATCTTTCCAAGATGGTAGAGTATTTTTCCCTGCAGATAATAGTTCTCTACTTGTGCACCAAGGGTTAGCTTATCATATACTTCTTTAAAATCTTCATCGTTGGCATATTGTTCTACATAGATATCATGAGATAAAGAAGTATTCTTCAAAATAATAGAAGCATCAATAGGAGGTCTAGAAATCATATCGGCTACCTTGTTACTTGTACCCTTCTTGTACCTAATTACCAAATCAAATTGTTGTAGAAACCCCATCCATTTGTAGTTCCAAGATTGTTTCAATTTGATCTGTGCTTGGAGATACTGTAAGGGCTTGTGATTTGTATGTATGATTGTTTCCTTCCCTAACAAGTAGTGATTCCATTTCTTTACGCTTTGGACTAATGCATACAACTCTTTATCATATGTAGGGTAGTTAACAACAACTTGGTTAAAAATTTTAGAGTGGTAACAGATAGGCTTACGATATTGCATCAATATTGCACCCATGGAATATATGTTGGCATCTATCTTGATCTCAAAGGGTTGTTGAATATTTGACAATGCTAATACTGGTGTAGTATTGATCTTCTCCTTCAAAGTGTCGAAATATTTTTGTTGCTTTCCTTCCCACTGAAAAGCTTTCTTCACACTGGTTAAGGCATGCAAAGGAGCTGCTATAAAGGAGAATTTGGAAATGAACCTCCTCCAATACTGGACTGCACCTAAGATGATTTGGACTTTGGTTACACTTTTTGGCTTAGGCCAATTTACAATTACATTAATTTTTGGAAGAATCATTTTTTAATTGTCCTCCTCCTACAATATGACCTAAGTACACAAGTACAGTCTTGCCAATTTCACATTTAGACAATTTTACATACAAATTTTCCCTTTGCAAAGTATCCAATACTTTCTTTACATTCCTCACATGTTCATCCCAAGTCCCACTAAAAATAATAATGTCGTCTAAATATACAATCACAAAGTCATCTAGGAAAGGCCTAAATACATCATTCATCACACACATGAAAGTTGTCGGAGCATTAGAAAGCCCAAACGACATAACTAACCACTCAAACGATCATTGTTTGGTTTTAAAGACAGTTTTCCATGCATCCTGTTCTGCGACCCTAATTTGATGATATCCACTGCACAAATCCAACTTAGTGAAATAAAAAACATTCTTCAAATGATCAAGTAAATCATCTATATGAGGAAGAGGGTATCAACTTTTCACTATGATTTATTCAAGGTCTGGTAATCGACACACATTCTCCATGTGCCATATTTCTTTGGTACCATCACGATCGGAGGACCACAAGGAGATGAACTGGGCTTGATGACGCCTTGATCCAATAAGCCATGTACCTAGTTCTTGATATCCGTCATCTCCACAACCGACATCTTGTACATGCCCACTTTAGGAAGAAGGGAATCCTGTTGAAGACGTATCTCATGTTGGATTTACCTCTTAGGAGGTAATCCATCCAGTTCCTAAAAAATATCATCACACTTAGAAACAATATCAATTAATTCATTTTTATGAGATGGATCACATCCTTGGAAAATGTTGGATGTCCTAAAATATTTCTCTCTTACGACCATGAGTACATATCTCTTATTAGTGTTTATGAGTCTTTTCGTTTTCCCTACACTAACAAGTGTTGTATTTACCCTCATTTTGTGAGCTCTAACAATATATTCCACTCCCCCTTTGGTAAGGTGGTATTTGTTCTCATGACGAAAGAAGACTGATCTTCTATCATAAAGATAAGTATTTCCCAACACTATGCCACATATATCAAGTGGTACAACATCCAAATCCACTTCATCAATCAAATTTGAAGCTATAGAAAATCTAGCCCCACATTGTTTGGTGACATTAAGTTCTACTTTATCACATACCCAACCAAGAGGATAAGGCTTTGGATATGGTTTCATTTCAAGACCCATTTTCTTGACAAGTGCTTCAGATAGTGAGTTTACTTGGGAACCCAGATCAAATAATGTATCTATCTTAGTGTGTTTAGATACAACTCTTATGTGAAATAATTCATTCCTCTTTCATTCATCATCATGAGATTAATTATTGGAACTTGAACTAGAATGAAGGGAATCTTTACCTTGTATTCCAACCATTGTTATCTTTCCTTCATCTCCTGAATCGAAACCAAGATCTTGTTGCACTATAAAAATGGTTTTTGTCTTCTCCTTTCCACCAAACTGTTTCAGCTTCTTTTTCGGATGTAGTTTCCAACAATGTTCTTCATCATGACCTCTTTTCTTGTAATGAGTGCAATATGTATTTCCCCGTTCTCTCGTCACTATGGTGGTATTATTTTCCTTCCTTTTAAACTTCTTAAAAGTTTTATGTGGGATATTGGAAGGCTTCTTCGTGGGATCTTCTTGAACATGCTTCTCCTTGTTCTCAAGGTGAGTGGCTTTCACACAAACTTCATGAAGACTAGTGGGGTTAAAAAAGAGCAAAGTATGACAAATATAACTGTGAAGCGCGCATATATACTTCATTAAAGTTTCATAAGAATCCAAAGGAATTTTCAATGCAAGAAATTTCTTCCTAAATTCTTATGTGAAACTTTGTACAGTTTGACCTTTAATTTTCCTTAAATCTTTCCATTCCATCATTTCTTTATGTAAATACCCCAATGGATAATTTTTTTTCCTTATCACTAACTTAAATTCTGACCATGAGGAAAGAAGATTAACACAACTACTTCTGTCCTGAAGCTTGATCTCCCACCATACGCGAGTGGTTCCTTCCAACCGAAGAGAAGCAAGTTTCATTTTAACTTCCTCTTCATCAATATGTTGAACACGACAATATACTTCAACCTGTCAGATCCAATTATCTAGCTTTTTTAGGATTATCATCTCCATTAAACATAGGTAAGGCAAATTTGACATCAAGCTTTAATAACGGTTTATTAAAAGAGGCTTTATGGCTAGAATGATGAGAATGCTCAGAGGAAGATGAAATAGAAGTCGAAGGTGAATATGGAGGCTCAAGAGGATCTCCTCCAGCCCCTTGGTTTACCGAAGCATCATCATTTGCATGTTCTTCCTTTTTCTTCCCTTTTTTCTTCATCCTCTTCTTGTAATCTCCATACATCCATTCGACCATTTATAACATGCGATAAAAAACCATATGAAAGTTTTTCTCTTGTTCATCACACTTGTCCTCTTCTGCCATTTTCTTCCTTCGAGATGCACGACCAAATTCAGGATTGAAAGTCTTAAGAGTTCCTTCAACCTACTTATTCTTGGCCCTAATAAGAATTCACACTCAACAATTCAAGTCAAAGACAATTTCTGTGATACCAACATGATCCAGGATCTTTTCATCGAGTGACTTATAAAGAATTGGATTAAATGAGCATAAATTAAAGTGCACCATTAAATAAGGAAAAGCTCAAAATTGAAGAGACATAAGAATCAAATATGAACACAAAAACTTGATAACAGAGTTCATCCCTAATCCTACATCTCTGGGTCCTTCTTTCAAATGGGTAGTCTCTTTCATTAACTCAACAAAAGAATTTGGAAAAATACATATGTATACCTCATTCTGAAATCAAGCTGCAGAAATAATGCTCGGAACAGAAAAAATAAATCACCATTGAATTTGTGGCGTTGAATTACCCAAAAATGATTGTCTCCATGCCTCGATCCAACTCTAGAACTCCCAGGCCCAAGAATAAATTTGTCTTGGTTTCTGTGCCCATCTCTATAATCTGTATTAATGACTGGACTACATAGAATTATGTGCCCAAGTGGTCGTACCATACATGCGCATACCCCTTGGCTGGGCAGATTCAACACTTAAATGTTTTTCGTGATGTTGGTTAAAATGTATGGTTTGGGTGGAAGTATTAAGGTGCATATGGGGGAGGAGGTCTCGGGGTGAAACACGCAGGCCTCTCCCTTTTTGGTTTTATGTTTTTGCAATATATAAACATAACATAAGGTTTGTTCTCTATATTTAGTGGTGGAGCTAATCCATATCCCAACGGTTTAAATCATGGCCAAGTTTGGTGTGGTCCACCAGATTTGGCAAACCCGCCAAACTTAATTTGTTTTTCAAATTTTGTTCATGGACGGTCATTGAGAATTTCCCTCCTACCATGTGGCAGCCTCTAATTGGGCCATGTGGCAGCCTCTCAATGGGCCATGTTGTCCTATTCCAAGTCATCATGCCACATCATCATTCCATTTCATCGTACAAAACATATAGATTGCCACATGGCACGATCTGATTGGTCCACGGATCGACCCGAAAATGCCAAAACTGGGTGACACATGGTAGCCTTCGGTGCTGCCACATCACCATGTTGATGTCATGTTGATGTTAGCATGCCACATGTTACCTTCCTTCTCCTTTCATGTGTGTTGTATGGATGTTGACTTCATCCGTACGGATGTTGATGTCAGCAGTACGGATATTGACTCATCCCCTGCTGACTGGGCTAGGTTGACCAAAATTTGACTGCGAATATCTTTCAATCTGTAACTTGTTTTGACACGTCGTTATAAATCTTGTGACGCGCTCTTCGTGATCATTTCATTTTAACTGAGTTTTGGGAACTTTGAATTTTTCCCCTTTCTCTGTCTACTTAAGCCATTTTGAGCGTCTTGAGTTTCCTTTGTGAGTTCTGAGTTGTTCTTAGCCTTCTATGGATCATTTTTGGATCACTTTTCCAACCAAAGAGGGCTCTCTCACTAAAATTATAGTACAATGGCTAGATCTGTAACTAAGGAAAGATTTATGAAAGTGATGTCAAGGCTGAGAAAAAAATCCATTGGCCATGGAGTCAAGGGATAAAGATAAATCAAAGTGATCAATATTGGTTAATGAGTAGTTCTAAGACAAGGGAAAGATAGCTAATTTTCTTCGTTTATCAAGATTGTTGTAGTATAGTGGAAAGAATTAGAAGAAACAACCCATCAAACATAAAGCACTTAGTTGGAGTGAATTTTATGCTTGATGTTAGATGAATAAAGCAGAGTGCTCAAAAAGTAAAACCTAGAGCATAAACATGAATTATGAATTTCATAAGTTCAATTAAGCACTAGAATATAACACCGAAATGAATAATTGTGAAAGGTAACACATCAACTAAGAAAAAGACACATCACCAGAGAGAATAAACACATGAATCCTTGAAAGAATAAACTATGTACCTCTTTATTAATCACCTTGCATTACGCACAACAAACATTACATAAAACCAAAAGGTTTTCCTTCTCCTCTCGAACCCCCTTAGTACATTACAAATCATAAACCATATAGACAACTACCTTAAAAAATTGTTCCTATCTTCTAGGATACCAAACCAATCTACATACTAAAAATAAAACAATTCTGGAAAAGGTTGCCAAGTATCTCAAGTTGATGGAGTGTTAGTCACAAGATTGCAATGAGCCTCGAATGAAGGAGTATTTGGGCTTGCGAATATTGGTCTTATCCTTGATTCTTTACCTTAAAATATGAACCCAATTTCCATCTGTGTCCATGTAAACTATGTTCTCAAGATGCTAGAGATAAGCTTTCAATCAACTACCTAAGAATGTGGGATATGAAATTGACAATCTTTTGAATTTGGAGTAATTTGATTATGTTATCTATAAAAGTGTAACAAAATACCACACAAATCCTAAACATCTATAGTAAATATGGATATCAACTTGACACTTATTGTTCTGGAGATTTTAATTTGATTTTCTCAATTCCATCAAATTATATTCATTATGATTCATCTCGAAACATCCCAAAACTTTGTGCTTGAAATCAATTCATTCAATTCTCATTTGGAGTTTGACTAATAGTACGAACATCATTATTACACCAAGGTGTTATTTCCTTCTAATTTCAAGGGATCTTAGCCTCCTTTTGATTGTAATCTTGAATATTTAATGTGCACAACGTAGATTTTTCAGCATAATGAATAAAAGAGAAGTAGAGCCAGATCTTTGTGGACGTAGCTGAGGAGGGAGTGAGCCACGATAAAATGATGTGTTATATGTGTTATGAATGATTTCCTTACTATTTTTTTAAACAATAAATGGTTAAAACTAACTAAAACAACATGCATGCATAAGTTAATGATGAATGAATCCTAGAAGTAGATGAATGATTAATGATGATGATGTATAAGGAAGAGGATCAAAACACAATCCCCAATCCTTCCTAGACTGCAAACACCTAAGTATTGTAGTCCCCCATAAAGCTATGTCAGGTGATACTGTGTTGTGCACTTTGTGCGCATAATTTCCTTATGCGTTACCAGGAGGGCCGATAGTTTTGAGGGTTTTGTTGGAAAACTATTTGAGATCAGAACCTGGGTCAACCCAAGTAACCATTTTTTTTTTTTTGTTATCGGCTGGAACTGCATAGGATTGAGTGGATGGGATCTATGGAAGAAAAGTGTGGAGGATGAAATCATATAAGGGAATGTGCAGGCCATCGAATCCAATGAAGGCAGAGATTGAAATATGGTTGAGTAAAAAATAACTCAAGTTTGCGTAGAAGGACAAAAAAAACCCTAAGCTTACATCGCGCAAATATCTCGACAAATATGTGTTTAGCGACTTGCATGAGGTAATTTTCTGTGATTTCCTTCATCTATTGCATGAGTGGTTATTAAGGTTGAAGGACAACCATCCTATGAATCGGATCAGATAGCTAGAGTGGAATCATGTGGAGATCGTGCAGTTGCAAAGAGTCAATAATAAATTTACACGCGCAATAGATTTATGGCTAGATAATATTACTGCAAGTTTTATCACCAAATTTTCAGTAGATACCATGAAGTCGTATACTGCTATAGAGAAATATTTTATGAAGGGACCTAGAAGTAGGTGTTAAGCCCTAATATTGGCTCATTACCCCTTAATTGGGGCTTATTATATTAGTAATGTTATTTTATTTATGTCAGCTTTAGGCCATTAGTTGTAATTATACCTCCTAGTCTCCTATATATACCAAGGAGACATTTTCATTTT
>SNQJ01S0011146.1:132707-145672 GCA_010110895.2 Picea sitchensis
TTGTAATTATACCTCCTAGTCTCCTATATATACCAAGGAGACATTTTCATTTTGAATCATCTTTTACTTGAACATTTAAGTGGGGTAAAAGGAGGTTGCCCCCTAGAAGAGGCTTATTATTTGAAATTCTCTCTTTTTCAAGGCATTGAGTACTTTTTCTGAGGATTTTCTATGCTATATTGATATTTGGTTCTCAACAGATAGCTAATTTTCTTTGTTTATCAAGATTGTTGTAGTATAGTGGAAAGAATTAGAAGAAACAACCCATCAAACATAAAGCACTTAGTTGGAGTGAATTTTATGCTTGATGTTAGATGAATAAAGAAGAGTGCTCAAAAACTAAAACCCAGAGCATAAACATGAATTATGAATTTCAAAAGTTCAATTAAGCACTAGAATATAACACATAAATGAATAATTGTGAAAGGTAACACATCAACTAAGAAAAAGACACATCACCAGAGAGAATAAACACATGAATCCTTGAAAGAATAAACTATGTACCTCTTTATTAATCACCTTGCATTATGCACAACAAACATTACATAAAACCAAAAGGTCTTCCTTCTCCTCTCAAACCCCCATAGTACATTACAAATCATAAACCATATAGACAACTACCTTAAAAAAATGTTCCTATCTTCTAGGATACCAAACCAATCTACATACTAAAAATAAAACAATTCTGGAAAAGGTTGCCAAGTATCTCAAGTTGATGGAGTGTTAGTCACAAGATTGCAATGAGCCTCGAATGAAGGAGTATTTGGGCTTGCACATATTTGTCTTATCCTTGATTCTTTACCTTAAAATATGAACCCAATTGCCATCTGTGTCCATGTAAACTATGTTCTCGAGATGCTAGAGATAAGCTTTCAATCAACTACCTGAGAATGTGGGATATGAAATTGACAATCTTTTGAATTTGGAGTAATTTGATTATGTTATCTAGAAAGGTGTAACAAAATACCACACAAATACTGAACATCTATAGTAAATATGGATATCAACTTGACACTTGTTGTTCTGGAGATTTTAATTTGATTTTATCAATTCCATCAAATTATATGCATTATGATTCATCTCGAAACATCCCAAAACTTTGTGCCTGGAATCAATTCATTTAATTCTCATTTGGAGTTTGACTAATAATATGAACATCATTCTTACACCAAGGTGTTATCTCCTTCTAATTTCAAGGGATCTTAGCCTCCTTTTGATTGTAATCTTGAAGATTTAATGCGCACAGCGTAGATTTTGTAGTAGAATGAATAAAAGAGAAGTAGAGCTAGATCTTTGTGGACGTAGCTGAGGAGGGAGTGAACCACGATAAAATGATGTGTTATATGTGTTATGAATGATTTCTCTACTATTTTTTTAAATAATAAATGGTTAAAACTAACTAAAACAACATGCATGCATAAGTTAATGATGAATGAATCCTAGAAGTAGATGAATGATTAATGATGATGATGTATAAGGAAAAGGATCAAAACACAATCCCCAATCCTTCCTAGACTACAAACACCTAAGTATTGTAGTCCCCCATAAATCTATGTCAGGTGATACTGTGTTGTGCACTTTGTGCGCAGCATTGCCTTATGCCTTACCGGGAGGGCCGATAGTTTTGAGTGTTTTGTTGGAAACCTATTTGAGATCAAAACCTGGGTAAACCCAAGTAACCATTTTTTTTTGTTGTTACCGGCTGGAACTGCATAGGATTGAGTGGATGGGATCTATGGAAGAACAACATGGAGGATGAAATCATATAAGGGAATGTGTAGGCCATCGAATCCAATGAAGGCAGATATTGAATATGGTTGAGGACAAAAGAACTCAAGTTTGCGTGGAAGGACAACAAAAACCCTAATCTTACATCACGCAAATATCTCGACAAATATGTGTTTAGCGACTTGCATGAGGTAATTTTCTGTGATTTCCTGCATCTGTTGCATGAGTGGTTATTGAGGTTGAAGGACAACCATCCTATGAATCGGATCAGATAGCTAGAGTGGAATCATGTGGAGATTGCGCAGTTGCAAAGAGTCAATAATAAATTTACACGTGCAATAGATTTATGGCTAGATAATATTATTGCAAGTTTTATCACCAAATTTGCAGTAGATACCATGAAGTCGTATACTACTATAGAGAAATATTTTATGAAGGGACCCAGAGGTAGGTACATTGGATCATTGTATACTTCAATCAATATTTTATTATATGACAAAGGTGTGATGACCATGGAATCAGATAGCTAAACTTCCCTGTGCGCATGGGGGAAAGGGGGAAGCACTAATAGGAGGTTGAGCTATGAAAAAAGAGATAGATAAGGGGAAGCATAAGGATGCCATGGACCTAATCATGATGGAAGAATATCAGATAAAGAATATAATGGAAAAATATGGAAATATGTGCAGTGGAAGACCTTACCAATATAAGATGAATAACAAGAAGAGGCTCATAGCTGACAGAGAGGGCTTGGAGAGCGATGAAGAAGAGGTAGAGGATCTTCGATCTATGGAGCGTATTGAGGAAACCATGTGAACAACATATGAAAGGAAAACAAGAGGTCTAGGGTCAACAACAGAAGGAATAACTCTAGTCTAGATCATCGTCAGTGTAGAAACTACAACCCCATGTGAGAATAATACACCTGAAAGAACACCAGCGTTTAGACAACCAAATTTTAGTGGAAGAGGAGAAACAAGACAGGGGTCCAATAAAGGACAATCAACTGGGGGAGAAAGTTTAGGAAGTAGAGATCAATTATCTACACCATGCGAAGGAAATAGTTCAACAAATTTCAAAATGGAAGGACAAGATCCTACGATCAAATTACCATAGTTTCGGGGAGAGGCATCAGAGGACCCTGAAAATAATTTATTCATTTGTGAAAATATCTCGAAAGAAAAGAATATCACAGATGAAGATACAAATCTCGTCCAATTAGCTATCACACTAAGAGACCGTGCGTTGGACTGGTACATGAGCCTTGATGTAAATAGTCCACAAGGAGTACCAAAGATTGTCACAGAGGTGAAAATTCTATTGGTAAATGAGTTTCAGAAGTCAATCTCATAATACCAGTACATGAATGAAATGATCGAAATTAGGTAGAAATCAGGTGAGTATGTTTAGGAGATTGATCATAGGTTCAAACGTTTGAAAGTTAAGTTGAATTATTCAGTTAATAACATGCAACATATGAATTTATTTTTGAACTCACTGTTACCACACTTGAAGTATACATTGAGACAACAAAAGTTCCAAAATCAGGCAGAGGATTTGCAAGAAGCCCTGTAATTGGAAGAAAACCGGTATCAACAGACAGATCTAGAAATAGAGGAGCTGAAGGAGGATCTAAAGAATTTGACATTTCAACTAAACCAGAATAAGGGAAAAGATAAAATAGAAAAGAGATGTTGTTTGGTGTATGTTATGTAAGAAAAAGGACATCATAAAAATGAATTTCCAACTTTTGCGTAGTACTTGGAAGTAGGGGTTCCAAATCCCTTTCCAAAAGGAGGACTGTGGTGTTATATTTGTAATACACATCGGCATGATCCATATCATTTTCCAATGATGCAGAAGTATAAGACAATACCACAACTTTCCTATTGCAATTTTTCCAAATCAGTGGGTCATGATGATAAGGATTGTAGAACACTAGAACTGATGATAGAAATAACTTCAAACACTTACAGGGTGAAAGAAGAGATGATGACATATGCACCTCATTTCAACTAAGTGTCACCACCATTCAACCTCACGCATCCACAATACAAAAGTTCAAAACCATAGTATAATCCCGCACAATATAACCATGTACCCTAATACAACACACTGCAAGGAGATAGAGGTGGAGGAAGAGGTAGAGGAGGATTTGGAAAAGGAAGAGGGCCAATAGTGTGCCACAAATTCCAAAAACTAGGACATTATGAAAGGCATTTTTCACTTCCACCTGTGACATGTATGTATTGTCACACATCAGACCATGACACATAATACTTCCAAACACTCTTGGGAAAGATCCAGGAAAAAAGGAACCAGAACAACCAGAATGTCCAATGGATTTCTGCAGAAGCCAGGGATGATGGGAAAAACATCAATATAGTCACTTAAGGAGGAGCCAATATAGGAGTTGATGCCGAAAAACAATATCCATCTCAACACCAATGGGTAAAGAAGAATATTGAGCCACAAAATCAATTTGACGCGTGGAAAGAAAAACAAACATTTAAGGAGGCCAGATAGAATATTATAAAGGAGAACATGGTGTCTACATCATTTGTGAAACAAACACATGACCCACCGATATATGATATTCCATATTCAATGGATCACACTAGTAAAGGACAACCTTTAGAGAAAGTAAGTACCATAAAGACTTTTTTGCAATCTTGTGTTAAGTTATTAAATGATCCATCATCTGTGAAGGTCTTATAGAAAATGCTAGAAAGATGCAACATGGAGGTAGAAAGGAAGTTAGAGAAGAAAATAATCAATCATCTCCATACAAACAAAAGAAGAAGCAGGGAATTCAAACTAAATGACAACATTGGGGATTTCAGCATGGGAGATATCATACTTGATTTAGGCTCTGAAGTAAACGTATTTCCTAAGAAAACATGGTAGTGTATGGGGGAACCCACACTAGGCTATTCACATGTCTAGTTGAAACTAGAAAATCAACACAAAGTGTTACCAATTGGAAGACTTAAAGGTGTGACAGTAGATTTGGATGGAGTGCGCACTCTGACAGATTTTAAAGTAATAGAGATAGTAGATGGCACAACATCTTACCCAACATTACTTGGATTGGATTGGGAATTTGATAACCAGTGTAATCAACCTGAAGACACGGAAAATGAATTTTGAATCAGGTGAATATAGAGTTATTGCACCATTGGATCCTTTAGAAGGAGAAAGGTTTGTAGATGCGACCTATTTGGATTTGGAAGAAATAAATCAGTTATACAAAACCACTATGCAAGAAGATGATTATGTCAACCCCACTGCAGATGGGGTACTCAACTGGAGAAGCATTGCATCATGTGCTTCATACTCAGATACAGGTTTGAATAATTGGCAGCAAAGACTACATCAAGTCTCTACAAGGAGGTGTGAAAGAATAGATTGCGTACTAAGGTGGTTTGGTACAAAGATAAGGGAACCTCCCAGTTTTCATGGGTTGAGCGACTTGGAGGAATTCTTGAAAAACTACGAGGAGGAATTTTTGGAAAATTATAGGTTCTTATCCTTGGATATTGCACTCAAGGAAACACCTGAAAGATGGTGGGGTGCACAAAAAGAAATAATTTAAGATTGGTATCAGTGTAAATGTCTACTACCCATTAGATTTGGCATAGAAGAGGGGAGCACTACAGTGCAAAAGTATTATGGGAGAGGAACACCAGTTGAACACCTAGAGAAATGAAAAACACATTGGAGGATGACACCATGAGAGGAATGTCCCCATCACTTCATTCATACATTGGAAGGGATCCTAAGGAACTATTACATAGACTAGGAGATGTGCAGAGGAACTACAAAATGGACAATATTACAATATAATTTTGTAGTAAAATTCTCATTTGAGCATGAGAAATCCAACATTGATTCATCTTTGAAGATGATACGGGGAGTGATATTTTTTGATGAAGAAGAGGTCAAAATTATAACATAATATCAACAACAAAAGAGACAAATAGTCAAAGAGTTACTCACATGTTATCATGTTGAATATGAAGCACCATATGAAGATGATCCACAAACCATTTAGATCATAGATATTGAAGGAGGGATAGAGGTGGAAGGTCCATCTCTGGAGTTAGAGTAATTTGTTGCACCAATCAAATTCAAGAAATTCAACATTGGTACAGAAGAAAATCCTAAAATGGAAAGCATTGGAGACTACTAGGATGAGCAGACACTAGAAAGGATAACAAAGTTACTGCAAGAATACAGTGACTTGCTTCTAGCAGCCTTTACATAGATGAAAGGCATATTAGGTGAGATAGGTGAGATGAAGATACCCCTAAAACCATATGCTAGACCTGTCAAAAAGAGACCTTACAAGCTTAATCCAGTGTATAAGTAGAAAGTGAAAGCATAAATCAACCGAATGTTGGAAGTTGGTATCATAGAACCAGTGGAGGAATCTGAATGGATCAGTCACATTGTAGTCTAGGAAAAGAAGCAAGGAGGGATCATGATTTTTTTAGATTTGAGAAAATTAAATGATGCTTGCTTACACGATCCTTTCCCTAGCCCTTTTACATAATAGGTCTTGGTGAATGTGGGAGGTCAAGAAGCATATTCATTCACAGATGGATTCCCAGGTTACCATCAAATAAAAATGGCTCTAGAGGATAGGTATAAGACTACCTTTTCTACAGAATGGGGATCATACCAATATACATTCATGCTCTTTGGCTTGAAAAATGCACCAACTATCTTTTCAAGGGTGGTCATAACTTATTTTATGGAGTTTATACATCATTTTTTAGAAATATATATGTATGAATAGACTATGTTTAGTCTTTTGAAATATCATGTAGAAGTTTTAATAATGTTGGAAAGATGCAGGAAATGTCAAATCTCACTAAACATCAATAAATGCATTTTTGGCACATCTTTTGGGATATTGTTGGGACATATAGTGTGAAAACAGGGTTTACTGGTTGACCCTGTCAATATTATTTTCATTGTGAACTTACCATCACCAAATTCAGTGCACCCATTAAGAGACAAATTGGGACATACAAGGTACTACAAAATGTTTATCAAGGAGTATGCGTAGATTACTGCACTGATGGAAAAATTATTGAAGAAGGACACTCGATTTCAATAGAATGAGGATTATCAGCAACGATTGGATACTCTAAAGGAGAATATGGCGAAAACACCTATATTAGTGTTTCCAGACTAGGAAAATATATTGCATTTGCATGTAGATGCATCAACAATAGCACTTGGAGAAATTCAAGTGCAATCAAGAGCTGGGGACTTAGATCATCCTATAGACTTTGCAAGCAAGAAGTTACCAGAATATGAGCAGAATTACAACACCATAGAAAGAGAAGGCCTAGACATGGTGTATGCACTTCATAAATATAGACATTATTTGTTGGGTAAGCATTTAAAAATGTTGATAGATCACTCTACCCTCAAATATCTAGTAAACAAGCCAGTGTTGGGGGGCAGGATCTGTAGATGGTTGTTATTATTCCAAGAATTTGATTTTGAAGTAATAATCAAACCATGGAAGCTAAATTCAGGACCTGATCACTTGTCAAGGGTAACCAATGGAGAAGAACCTACTAATTTGGAAGACAACTTCCCTAATGCACAATTATTTTCAGTACAAGTAGCCAATGAATACTTCGTTGATGTCATTGAATTATTATGCATAGGAGTTGCACCACATGAGTTTAGTACTACAAAGAAGAAAATCACGTAGTCAGAGTTGCAGACTATCAACTCATTGTAGGTCATTTTTACAAGATGGGCACATACAACATTGTGAGAAGGTGTGTATTGGAACATGAATGACCTAGGGTTTTAGAAAAATCTCATGAAGGTATAGTTGGAGGACACTATGTAGGAAAATCTATCACACAGAAGGTATTGCACACAGGTTTATGGTGGCCAAATATGCCAAAGAATATTTACAGAACTGTGATGTCTTTTAGAGAGTTGGAAAACCCAACAGGAGGGATGAGATGCCCCTAAGACCACAAGTAACTCTTTAGGTATTTGACAAGTGGGAAATATATTTTGTCAGAAACATTAATCCAACAGAAAGAAGGTCAAGAGATAGATATATCATTACTGTGACTGAATACTTAACCAAATGGGAAGAAGAAACACCAGTCAAATATTGCAGCGCAGAGATAGCAAAAGACTTCTTATTTGAGTAGGTGTTCACAAGATTTGGATGTCCTAGGATTCTGATAAGTGACCAAGGAACCTATTTTATTAACAATACCATCAAGGCTATGACTAAGGAGTTTGAAGTCTATCACTAGAAGAGTACACCATATCATCCTCAAGAAAATGGGACAGTAGAAGAATTCAAAAATATTTTGGAAAATGATTTGACTAAGATCTGTAATGTTAACATGGATGATTGGGATTTGAAAATACCAACAGTACTATGGGAATACAGGACCACATGCAAGAAGTTGACAGGATATACACCATTCAGATTGGTGTATGGACAAGAAGTAATGGTTCCATTAGAATTTTTGGTACCCAGTCTGTGCGTAGCAGTAATTACCAATATGAAAGAAAGAGGCGAAGTACAAGAGAGGTTAAGTCAACTGATGGAAATGGAAGAAGACGAGATTTTGGTAGGATTTCACCAAGCGGTACAAAAAGCAAGGGATAGATCCTGGAATGACAGACACATAAAGAAGAAGATATTTAAGGAGGGATATCTAGTTCTCCTATATCACAACAAGTTTTTGAAACACCCTAGTAAGTTTATAATGCATTGGCTAGGGCCATATGAAGTAAATATTGTCACAGATGGAGGATCTCTGTAGCTAAAGGACTTGGAAAGAACATAACTGAAAGGAATGATGAATGGTAGTCGAATGAAACTGTACAGGGACAATCGACCTAATAACTCATAGTAATTGTAGAGAAATAAGAAAGTCATGTATATAGTGTACTATAGTAAATATTAGGAGAGAAAAATTTATAAAAATACAATAAAAAAGAGAAAAAAAAGAAGAAAAAGGAATACAAAAATAGAAAAAAAAGAAAAATACAAAAAGAGGAAGAAGTTGGTTGAATGAAAAGAAAGTGGAAAAATTCGTGTGCAACAACTAATGTGGGAAAATAGAGAGAAAACACATAGGAAAAATTGGACTCGGTGAAAATGCACGGAAAAAATGAAAAATATGACCAAAATATCTATGACCGGGTCTATAAAGTGTGGAAAGCATGGGTTAGCTCGACACTTAGTTGTTTTTTAGAATAAAGAGAGATAGAAGTCTGTGACCTAGGTGTAATTGTGAGAAGAAGATAAAAAGTGTTCAAACCACATACAACATGACACAACCAAAGTTTGGTGCTCCAGGGTAATACGTACGAGTTACTCGACACTGTCAAAGGAGGAAGGAAAGGATGGCAGAGCCCGAGAATGCCATCGATCTAGAAGATGTTATGACCTGAAAGAAAAATTCACTCAGCACAAAGAGGGTTGAGGAGGAAATGTTGACAACGACACAAGGGGAAGTGGGGTAGAGCTCCAGAAATCAAAATGGAAATACAAACCCTAATCCTGAAACACCTGCTAAACCTAACGAAATGAAGAGTCAACAATGGGGTCATGATGAAGAGGAGGTGTTGGTCAAGGACATCACCAACCATATAGAATCTGAGGGGGAATAAGATGACACGGAAATAGCGGCATAAGGCCAACCTGTCATTGGAAAAAAAATAAAGGCGCAAGACACCGCAGAAATCACACTTACCTACCTCCTAGACGTAGTGGTGACCATGGAGGACATGCTCGAGAAAGTGCTTAAACTAAGGTACTCATACCATGATGTGCACGATGAAAAAAGTTCTCATACTTGGCTGAGGAATCTTACTTGGTGAACATAGGGTAAATTGGACCCTTAGGAAAACCTATCATGGAGCCCACATAGTGGATAACAGGTCTCTACAACTCTGGGATCATGAACCTCCTGGACATACTGCACTTTGAGCATGGTAAAAATGTTGGGTTGTGCATAAAATAATTTATATCTCGAGTACATGGAGGAATTCTCTAGATGGATAGGCTAGTCCATATTGATGTGGTGTTGATTTCCAAAATTACAGGGTTACCCATAGTGGGTGCACAACCAGAAGAATACTTGGACAACAAAGCACGTGAGAAGGATATCATTGAGATAGTCAAGGAACAGTTTGGTACCAGTAGAGGGAATAGAGGAATTGTTCTTAGAGATATCAATGACAATGCGACAAGGTTCTCTAGCAAGCTCATGGCTATCAATTTGTTGAGGAAGTGCATAAAAGAAGAGGCTCCAGCAAGAGTCATCACAGTCGTCGCACAATGCGCGAAAGGGTTAATGTTTAATTGGGCACCTTACCTCCTGAACCAATTCTTGGTCGATTAAAGAGACCCATAGGATAATGGAACTGAGTTCCATTATTCCTCGCTAATTATCCTCATAGCCTTGTGTTGACACTTGAATCTTTTAGGAACGAAATGACAACATCACAAGGATACAAATGCTCATGCATTTTTATAGAGGTGGTACTCCTCTGTTCGAGATTTTTAAAATGTGCGAATTTTATAGAAGAACGTCAAAGGAAAGTAAAATAGATATAATAGAAAACAAAAAATGTTTTGTTTTTATTTTCTTTTAAAAATAAATTTCCTGATAATGGACCAGGAAACACATACATTTAAAGCAAATAAATAGAATTTCCTCACATCCATCATAGTAGGGATAAAGATTTTTGATCACATACAAAAATAAAAGAAAATGATCTGCATGCATAAGATAACTTTAATAGAGTGATACATGGGCAGATCAAATGAAGATAACGATATATCAAACTCAAATACTTTATATTCATAAAAACTGGGTTACAAAGTACAGTCGAGAGTGTTCCCAAAATAGCTCTCTTGGAATTTCTAAAAAATATATAGTTCAATAAATATTCTCTGAAATTCATAATGAATGGGATTAGGGCTCCCATTGACCATAAATAAAATATGTATAAGAATGAAGTTCGTAGAAATAAGAAAGTGGGTGGCAGAAGACAACATGACCTGGTAAGAAGAAAAAGGAAATTATCAGTCTTCAATTAAACCTTTCTATTTAAAGAGGTGGAGTAACTAGATGAAGAGATTGATAAAGATAGAAAGATGTGATCAGTATGAAATTCCTATGATGGTATCTCATGTTTGTCACTTGCTCGTTGATTTCCTTTTATGGCTTTCATCGATGGTTACAGGAACTATCTCAATAGTCATTTTCCCTTCACCAGTGTGTTTATCGACAACCTTTTTAAACCACTCCTCGATGTAGCTCCTCATTGGTTCCACATTAATTTCATGTCATATTTTTATATTGAAGAGCTCACCTTCCAAGTCCCTTAGATCAATAGAAATATTCCACAAATCTTCTTCAATATATTGATTTTTAATCGAATAATCAACTAGCCAGTTTTCCACGTCATCTTCACTATACTCAAGAATGTCGTAGAATTTTTCAAATGATAACCCTTTAAAGATATCAACTTGTTCGTCAAGTGAATGCTTGGTTAAGAAGAACGAGTTGAGTATAAATTTTGGGTCTTTGACCTCATTGGTATTCCTAGATAGATCTATCTCAGTCAACTTTTTGAATAATTCTTCTCTTCAGGTTATGGCCTAGTTGCATGCTTGGAAAATAATATTTAGGTTTTTAACCTTTTCCTTCCAGCATGTGTTTAGTTGTTTTATCCGTTTCAGAGAAGGGATATACACCTCTCTTCTTCTCAACTTTGTCATATTGGTAACTTTAAAACCAAATGGTACAACCGCATCAAGGTAAACACCTTCCTCGTTTTTCAAATCTGCCTGTAAATATTCATCAAAAGCGTGTGCTCTCGTTCCAAAAGAGACATTCTCTTTGACATCTCCCAAACCTTGGTAATTAATTCCATTATTTTCTTGATATTATTCTCCACATAGCCCCTAGATGATGTGAGAAGGCTTTCCGATCCTTTTAATTTTGTTGCAGGTGTGGTAGGTCGGATCATTGCTAAAGTACTAGCAAGTACTAGAAGAGGCATTAAAGTTTCCTCCAATTCTTTGATTCGCTCCTTTAACCTGACATTCTCTACTTCAAGGTCTCCAATAGAATTATCTAGAGAATATCTAGTTGCTCAGTGAATTTGGGAACTTTGGGAAGGTTGCATGTTCTGTAGGTTAATCTCTAAAAAAAATTCCCCTTTTTATTCTTTACATCTCTTTTCTCAATAATCAAATTTTTGGACTCGCTGTAAAAAACAACGCTCTGAAATACAAAATACTCTTCTTCATTGAAGGTCTCGCTCTCAATTATTTCCATCTAAGGATTCTGGTGAGAAGTGTTCTCTAGCTGGTCGACATTGGGGAACACTTTTTCGATGTCAATTTCGAGTTCCATATCCTTGAGGGAGAGGTCTTGGATGTCACTTTCACCTCGAGGTCCCTCCTCTTATTGCACAATGTTTTTTATTTTCTTCCTCAAGGGAAGTTTGTGAGAACTTTCAATTTTTCCTGAAGGAGGGTTCTTATCTCCTCCTCCGCCTAAAGAACTGTGGGTTTCTTTCTTAATTTGGTGGGCCATTGGAGTGCTTCTCTGATATGTTGTACTCTTTGGAGTGATAGTCGAGGATTGGGCACTTTTCTCACCTAGACCTTTTCCTATCTGCTTGTATGACTCATTGGTGTTGAGTATCGTTTCCAGGTCATCGGTGTCACAAGAAGGAGTGGCTGAGACATTATCTTTGTCTTCATTCAGAATAGCATTAATGAAATAATTGTTGAAACCAACAACGAGTAGATGTTCTACAAAAAAAATTCTAGGGTCGAGCCCTTTTACTCTTTCAGCATATTTTAGATTGAGTTTGTAGAAGTCATCTGCAAATTCGTTAATCTTGTTCATATTTCTGAATATGAAGTCCCCAAATTTCCAAGGCATAGGTATGATTTTTTTTTTTCTCTTTTCATTGAAAAAATGCAACAAGTAGTTGCACTACATTGCTATTTCAGCAACAAACATTTTGTCAGATGCGTGGCATGGAAAGAAGGAAGTATTTTCCTTGGAACGAAAAATCCTTATAACGCTATAATTCTCCATTTGTTCTAGTGTCCCCTTCCTATCCAGGAATTTACTCTCTTGGTCAGACATTGTTAATTTTTCAAAATCCCACCCAGTTTCAGTCTCGCTGATTTTTCAATCAAATTT
>SNQJ01S0011146.1:145682-167041 GCA_010110895.2 Picea sitchensis
ACTCACCCTCACTTTAATCATAAAGTTATCTTTTAATTTGCATCTCACAAATTAATTTGACTAAGACCCATATTCGGCAATTTCTCCCCCTTAGGGCCTAGGGAAGAGAAACACTTGCCTTGGTACATAATTTAACAGACATCTGGGGAGTGTCCTTTCCAAAAGACAAATCTTTAAAAACTGAGACAAAATCATTAAAAACTTCATAAAAATGTTGGGAGGCCTTGTGCCTCCATAATGTTTGATACTAGAATGTTACTGGGTCAAATTCACAATTTACCTTCATACACAAAGACAATCTCGGGAACTGGTAGCAATGTGCTATCGTGAAAACCAAATAATATGACATAAATAATTTCTTCTCCTTATTGTATTACGTCAATTGGGAATATATTTCAATGGAAATCAACTTACCCCAATTGAATATGGCATGTTCTTTGACCATAAAATATAGAATGTAAAGAATTGTCTGGGAGATTGTTGGCATAGGGGCAGACCCGGGGTACAATGCTCAAGAGAGCACCAACAAAACCCTAACTACCGACCCTTTCAGCAACACCTGCGAAGCAGATGAAGTCTCACCCGAGGTAGAGGTAGGGGTGGTTGCAGGACTTCAGTGTCTGCAACCTTATCTAGGACACAGATCTGTGATTACAATACTCTATCAAAGCACTTAGCAGTACAATTCATCATTATTCACTTCGCCGGGAAAACCCTAATTACAGAGCAACGCAGTATTCAACCAGATCTAACATCTAAAAGCACTTAGCATAGAGAAACAAATCAGATCTAGAATTCAACTACATTATTAAGCACAAAGCATCTGCATATCTATCTACCATTCATCTATATCAAACATTTAAGCAAGTAAACACATAGGACCATCAATACATCACACAAATCATATCAACACAGGATATATGTGGTTCACCCCCGACCTAGGGATACATCCACCAACTCTTATCTCTTCTATTATCTTCTGTCAATCAGTTACATGCACAGAGCCACAAAAATCCTACTCAGCATAAGACAGGAGATCTTTGCACTTCACTATATCCTCCTTCCTCGAGCTAGGTTACAACACTAAGCCTTTGCACAGTCTCCTACATTCACTTTCACTTAGCCCTACAAGTCTCACACAGTATGCACAAAGCACCTATAATTATCACTTGCACTTAGCACTTAGCATCACCCATTCACACCCCCTAGCTTACATCGTCTAGTTGTCTATTTATACATTACAAAAAGGGCCTAAACATGGTTAAACCCATGGGCCAACCTCCACATACCCGTTACATAATCCCAAAACCCATAAATCCCTAAGAAGGGGCCGAGATATCACGATCTCCGCTTCGACGTGCACTTCACCTTCGAAAACTTGTCGAAGTCCCAAAATAGGTCAAACGTGAATAGGGATCTCCAAAACTTGGTCAAGGGCCAACAAGCCCCCAACACTCACCTGTGACTCATCCTGAGTCACTCTGTTCTAGGTAGCTCTGATTGAAAATCCTCGATCTTGGCTCAAGATGCTTCGACCTATTGTTGTGCCAAGGCCTCCTGCTCGACGAACTCTTGGATAACTACTTCATTGAAAGGTCCCTCTAAGTGTTGTTCAGCTGCAGTGATGACTTTCTCCAGTTTTGATCCTCGGCCTTCAATATTTGCAAATATTTGGCAAGACTTGTCCTATATAGGTTGGAGCCTCTGAGTCACTTCCATGACTTTTCTATGAATGGTGTGGACCTACTATGAACAGTGCACTGTTCTTGGGATCTCTTCATCCTCTCGACTACTGATAGGGGATTCAAATGTGCCTGTACTATTTATTCTTGCTTCTTTGCCTCTTGGAGATGCGACTCCATTGCCTTCAATTCAGGATCCTCGGTGAGTTGTTCATAATTCTGGGCACTGTGATCACTTATCTACTTACATTCCATGGTGAGGGCCTTTGATTCTCTCAACTATGCTTCGAGTAGTTGCTTCTCTTTGATCTCACACATCCTGCAGAGTGTTGGGAATTGTTCGTAGCTCTAAGTCTGTCATTATTTGTTGAAGTTGTTGGATAGATTCTATGAGTTGTGCTACTTGATGCTCCACTTGGTCCTCTACCTTTGGCTCTAAGCCCATCACAGAGTGAAGTGCTCTACTGACTGCTTCTTTGACTCTGAGCTACTCTGTGAGAAAATTCTCTTTCTCTTGTTGGATCTGTGCTTTATCCTCTTCAAACTTAGTTTGGAGGGCAACCTTCTCCTGTTGTGCAACTCAATGTTGCTCGATGACTACTTTTTGCACTTTCTTTAGGGCCTCTGTGGTCTGTTCCATTTCTTCTTGTGCATGACGAAGGAGAGCTTCAGTCACATCAGCTAGTCTGCGGAGTGGGTAGGCTCATCTCCCAACTCGGGTGATTCTGATGATGGGGTCGTAGTGGATACTGCGCGGCTAGATTGAAGGGCCTGATGTACCCCTCTGAGTTCAACCTTGATTCTTTCATACATCTCCTCCTGCTTGGCTTCATGCTTCTATAATACATCCTGCGAGGCATCTACTACTGCTGCGATGATGAAGTCGAAGTCATCGACCATAAGCACAGTTTGCATCATGTTCTTTCTAGCTCTTGACTTCTTCCACAAGGTAGGTGTCTTGAGGGAAACCTTTATTTTCTTTGAGGGATCAACCTAATCAACAGGATCCCTAGGAGGTGTTACTTCACCTTTCTTCGGATGATCATCTATTCCTTCTTTATCTAGTTTGTCACTCCCTCCTCCAAGTGAATCTGAAGAAGTTTCTTCTGATGCAATGCTCAGGTTTTGTACTTCTTAGGTCTTCTTCCTTCTTCTAGTTCCAAGTGTGTCATGTACTTTGCGAGTGGCCTCCGCGCTGCCAATTAGTTCCATGTCTGACATTTTTGTGTGGTCAGCGGGGATGAGAAGTTCTGCAGACTAGTCCTTTGTTATATCTTCGAGGTCCTCCTCTGTGAGCTTATAGTATGACTAAATCTCTTCTTTATGCTCATCTACGCGTGAGGTAATACAAGTGAAGTGTCGATCTACATGGAACTTCATGAGGGGTCGAAACCGATGTAGGGTGTTTAGAATCATGCAAGGGATAACTTCGATAGCCCTCTTCAGTTGGAGATAATATGTATGAAATACCATGTTCGACTGCCACTATTTTCCCATATCGTTCGAGTACCAGAGCGTGGTGAACTTCACAGTGAGCGGCTCGAACGGCTCAATTTCTGAGAAGGTCACATCTTACATCATATCCTAACCTGTAAATGCAATGAGGATCAAGAGCCAGCTAAAGTGGAATTCATAGCCCTGATCCTGAGCTTCGCGGCAGTCTAATTCCAGCTGGTTAACCAAGTACTTTTCTCAGTTCATTTGTAAGCCTTCTACGCACTTCCCTGTGAGCTCCACAACAAACCTTGTGACTTGCGCAGGTCTGTTCTTTCTCACCAGCTTTCCTGTAATTAGCTGACAGGCTAGGCACACTGTGCCATTCTGGATGGAAGCTACCTTATAGTCTCACGTTCCTTTTTCTACATCTCCATAGGTGTCTTTGATCCTCTGTGATAATGCGTGATCTATAGCCTTTCCTGGGTAGAATTCATGTGGGTCAGGTCCCTACATGCTCAATCTGGTGATCCTATTGATTAATGTCAGATCGACTATGATGTGTCAGTCTAGCCATAGGTAGCCACCATGGTAACATGAGAGAAGGAGATTAACACATGCATTAACCTCCTGGTGCCTTCCAAAGTGTGGGATCTTCATCACATTCAATAGGGTGGACTGCACGAGGTTCATAGTCCATGGTTGGGGGATAATTTTCAAGTTCTTCCCCTTTGTCCTGGTCAAATACTTTTATGGGGAGAGCATGTTGTAGTTCTTGTGGTCCCCTAGGTTGAAGTCGTTGAACTTCAACGTCGTGATCTTATCCTGTTGTGTTCTAACTACACGTATCCCCTTCGGGAGGTATGCAGTAACCATTGTGTAATCAAAGTCCCTCGGGACACTGTCATGACTCACCGCATCAGCCAAGGGCAGGATGTAGTCAGGCAAGATAGTCGGGATTAACTTTGTGTTTTCCAAGTCATATCGGTTCTTGGTTCTCTTCTCTGTTATAGGTCGGGATGGTCCTAATCCATGAGCAGTTGACAGGGAGGCTTGCACTCCTCACGTCGATGAATCTTGAACTCTAGTGGAAATCACTCTCTCGGCCATCAGATCAATTAAAACTTTCTCGATTGAATTCTCCACAGTGCTAAGCTCGTCCGACATGCACGCTCTTGATCGAAAAACTCAGGTCGATGAATGAGTGTTCAAAGTAATAGAATAAGTGTCAATCTTAGTAAACACAGTGCGGTAGCAATGAGTTCTTTTGTTAGCTCTGATACAATTCGAAAAAGTGTTCTCGGTGCAACAGTTGACAATCTAAGTAGATAGTGAGGTAACGGATCTCTCCAACGAGTGAGAAGCATTCATCAATGCAGTTCTATCCATTACAATGCAGTCCCAATCATCTGATGGAGATATTTCTGGCCATAACTTCTTTTCAAACCGTTTGGGGCATCGGTCAAACGATTATAATTCTTCCAATGGTCATATTGCTACGCCATGCAGTAGTGCCATGTTGCGATGTTTTGATATCCCGACGAAGTTCCAGTTTTTCAATTTGTCCTTCTGCGAAGTTCCCTCTGGAATATTCTGCACGTTTTCTAACTTTTCTCTCTTCTTACCGAGATTTCTAGCATTCTTCCCTGTGACCTTTGTCTCGGTGTTTCTCTTTCCATTCTGATTCTTATCTCCTTTTGGCATATTAACTGCATGATGTTGAACTTCTTTCATAGGGTTAGAGAGTAATACTTCTCCTTTGTTCGGGGTAGCTGCTCCATTCTTCGGTGAATTTTATTGTGTTCTTTCAATTTCAACATCTAGGTTTTTGGTTCTAAATAGCTTCGATCTATTCTCCTGTTCTTCAATCAAGTTTGTTATCCTCCTAATCATGAAATATTTTAATTATTGCTTCTTTTGTTCTAAGACTTCCTCTTCTTTTCTTCTAAACTAATCTTTCTTAATCCAAGTTTTTCCTAGTAATATAGCAAATGGGGTGTTGCTTTCAATGAATTTAACAAACTCAAAATCTTCCTCTGTCAAAGTTCCATGAACACTCATAGATATTTGGTTGAGTCTTCCACATAAGGTTATCATTTTTCCTCTGAATAATCCTATTCCTCCCAATGAAGGAGTTATAGAAGGATTTCCCAAAATTTCCCAAGTTCTTTCTGTCATGATATTCACCTATGTTTCCTCATCCAGAACATAGCCAATGTCGAAGTCTCATATTCTTGTTTCTATGCATTCTTTTTCTTTGAAAATATCTGACAAGTTGATATTTTGGTGCTCATTCAGGGTTTCTTTCATGTGCAGTAATATAGTCTCTGATTCTTTCTGGGGTTCTATCATGGTCTCAGTTCCTTGATCTTTCTCAGGGTTTTCTTGTCTCATATTCATTCTTTCAAGCGTAGCAATCATTCTAGGGAAATCTAAAACTTCATGATCCATAGCTTTACAACAAATACAACTAGGTCTTCTACCAAGGCATTATTTAGCTAGATGTCTCGGTCTTCTGCAACTATAACAAAGGGTTAATCCTCTTTTTCTTTTAACTAATCTGCATCCCTTCCTGTACTACGCACTAGGGTCATAGTAGCTAATCTGCAAAAAAAAAATTCTAGGATCCTGCATCCATTTATTAGTCCAAACATTCTTTCTATGCATAGGAATAACATATCTTTCATTATTTTTGTCATATCTACTCAAATCAAACCTTATTTCATCTAGTTGTGCCCTAATTTTCAAGCTAGGATAGAATTTATCAAACAAACCTAGATCCATACTTTTGAAACAAAAATTTCCACTTATCTTACCTTTTTCAATAAAAAAAATTCACTGTTCTTACCTTTAGCAAAGCACAATTAAAATTCTCACCTTTCCTTTATTAGAGCACAAAGATTTTTAGGTCTTACCTCTTTTCTTCAGATCAGACTTCTCTTCTTAGAACATAGCTTCACCAGTCAAGTAGACTACTGTGCACTAAAGAAACAGATGTACACACAGAGCTTTCTTTCTTTTCTTTAGTTCCCAGCAATCACAGTTTCATGTCCGGATTTATGCACAAAGATTCCTTTTCTTCAGTTCCCAGCAATCACAGTTTTAGGTCTAGATTTACGCACAAAGATTCCTTTTCTTCAATTCCCAACAATCAAAGTTTCAGGTCCCGACAACGGAACCATTTGTTGGCACAGGGGTAGACCCAGGGTTCAATGCTCAAGAGCACACCAAAAAAACCCTAACTACTGGCCCTTTAGGCAACACCTGCGAAGTAGATGAAGTATCACCCGAGGTAGAGGCAGGGGTGGTTTCAGGACTTCAGTGTCTGCAACCTTAGCTGGGACACAGATATGTGATTAAAATACTCTAGCAAAGCACTTAGCAGTACAGTTCGTCAGTATTCACTTTGCAAGGAAAACCCTAATTATAGAGCAACATAATATTCAACCAGATCTAACATCTAAAATTACTTAGCATAGAGAAACATATTAGATCTAGCATTCAACTACATTATTAAGCATAAAGTATCTGCATATCTATATACCATTCATCTATATCAATCATTTAAGCAAGTAAACACATAGGAACATCAATGCATCGCACAAAGCATAGCAACACGAGATATACATGGTTCGCCCCCGGCCTGGGGCTACGCCCACCAACTCTTCTCTCTTCTATTATCTTTTGTCAATCAGTTACATGCACAGAGCCACAAAAATCCTACTCTGCATAGGATAGGAGATCTATGCACTTCTCTAGATCTTCCTTCCTCAATCTAGGTTACAAAACTAAGCCTTTTCATAGTCTCCTACATTCACTTGCACTTAGCCCTGCAAGTCTCACATAGTATGCAAAAAGAACCTATAATTATCACTTGCACTTAGCACTTAGCACTTAGCATCACCCATTCACACCCCCTATCTTACATCATCTAGCTATCTATTTATACATTACAAAAAGGGCCTAAGAATGGGTAAACCCATGGGCTGACCTTCCCATACCCGTTACATAAGCCCAAAATCTAGAAATCCCTACAAAGGGGCCGAGATCCCGTGATATCCACTTCGACTTGCACTCCACCTTCGACAGCCTATCGAAGTCCCAAAATATGTCAAACATGACCAAGGATATCTAGAACTTGGTCAAGGGCCAACATAGATGTTGGTTGTAGTTTCTTGTCCTGTTATCCTCGTAAAAAGCCATGTAATTTCCCGGAAGGGATTTTTAAATGAGCCAACCTGCAATCTTGTGATGTCCTCGGGGATGGCCACTGGGTTCTCTAGGAATTTAGGTAAGAGTTCCAATCCATTGTCATTCTTTTTTAATAACTCCCTCTAATTTTCTCCCTTGAAGGTGAGCATTGATTTACGAAGTCTCAACATCTTACGAAATACTTGAGGTGATAGAGAGACAAGGGAATGGTCCTGCAATTGAATAATCCACTAGCTTGGAATATATCTCTCAGCGCACCAAGTGACCAACTCCTTATAGTCAAATACTTGAGGTACACAACCTACTCACGCAATTCCAATCGTCCATATTACCTCCTTTTGGGCAAAAGAGAATGAGTAGTAGGACTATGCTCTGGACCACTAAAAACTCTAGTCCTCGTGTCCAAAAATATTCAACGTATATCCACAGAACTGTTGTCGAGTTGCTTCCATAAGTTGATGAGAATGTTCCCTTGCTCCAGATTATGTTTAAAATGAAAGTTGGAGGGGGATAACATAATCCTCTGTAAATCTTGCTTTAATGTGTTTTAATAGGAGATCTCCTCAATCCTTTCTTTTATTAATGACCATCCTTTCGAACCTATATGGTAATTTATTAGCATTAAAATCATAGTAAATGTGAAATGGGAAGGGCATGAGGGTGGCAGGGACAGACAGGAGAAAAATATTATTTGAGATTTTTGTGAACCCGGGAACTCGCGAACCTGCGAATCGATGATGGTATAAGGTTGGAAATTGAATAAGTATAGAATGGTGTGGAGATCGGATGAAATAATCATAGGTGGAATGAGACTTGGAATTTCAGGGAGTCTGGGGATCAAAATGTAGATCACGAAACTTTTTGGTGCAATGTGTATATCACGGAAAATAAGAGCATGAAAGTTCAATCCTGCCAACCCGGGAACCCGTGATCGTAAAATCAAATAAGTATGGAACAACACGACGGTCGGTAGGACTCATGATGTGAATTTATATATGGATATGAGAAACCATAAGTCTTCAAGCCCGGGAACCCACTGTATGAAAAATGAGACTAAGTGTAAAACTAGAAAGGGATAGTAGGAGGGAAAAAACAAAAGGGAAAAAACGGGTAAGTATAGAAGAGGTAAAAGAAAGGGAGAAAAGAATTTGGGAAAATAGAAAAGGGGAGGGAAATTTTAGAAGTGGGAAATGACCTCAACAACAGGCTATAATTGTGGGATGATGACCCTCTTATGGGTTGTCAATAATCTAGAATCTCTCGTGACCAGGTGCTTCCACACATTGGGATATGGAGTCATATTAAGAATATACAAACTAAAAATAAAATTATGTATAATGAGAATGAAAAAGTTCTAGGAGAACAAACCTTTCATATGTTTCTCATTGACAGGAAACATTAACCTTTTTCCTTTAATGTCTTGGAGCATATATGAGTTGAAGCCCAATGTATTTTCGACGATATAGGGTCTGATCCAGAGTGCTTCGAACTTTGTATGCATGGATGGCTTCTCCTTGGCTTTGTTCCAAAGAAATACCAGTTTTCCCTTCTGAAATTTCTTCATAGTTGTGCTTTGATCAAAATATTTCTTGGTGATATGTTGCCTCTCAGAAGTTCGATTCGGGGCCTTTCTTCATTCCTCTTCCAAATTCAACAATTGATTGATCATTTTCTGGATAGGTGAAGTGTCTTTTGTGTCCTCAGTATTATCCATGGAGATCAATGCATTAAGCTCGACATTAATCGAAATTTTTTTCTCTTTCCCATAAACCAATAGATATGGAGACATACCGATGCTATCCTTCGGGGTTTTCCTGCTTTCCCATAATGCTTCTATCAGCTTCAGAGGTCAATTCATCTGGTTTCTATCAAAAATTTTCTTCAATATCTGCACAAGTCTTTTGTTTGTGGATTCAGCAAGGCCATTTCCTTATGGATAATAATTCGATGATTAACCCATGATGATACCATATTGTCCACAAAACTCCATGAACTTTGACCCAATGGAGATCGAATCATTGTTTGTGATAAATTTATCAAGGACACCAAACCTCGATAGAATTTTGTCCTTGAGGAATATAATCAATTCTTCAGTGTCATCCTTCTTTAGCACCACCGCTTCTGGCCATTTCGTGAAATAATCAATAGTTTTCATAATGTACATATTCCCCTCTCTAGATTTTGGATTAATCGGCCCAACAACATCAATTCCCCACTAGGAAAATGGTTGTTCCACCAAAATCAGTTGTAGAGGCATCGCAACTTTCTTCATTTTTCTTGAAAAATATTGACATGACAAAAATATCTTTATTGGGGCATACAAATCCATGAATATTGATGGCTAGTAAAATCTCGCTCTGATTATTTTTTGGGCAGTTGCAGTAGGTGTAAAGTGTCCACTGCATATTCCCTCATGGAATTCTTTGATCGGTCCTTGAGCTTGATTCTCATCGACACATATCAGTAGTATTTCATCAAAATTTCTTCTAAAAAGTATGTCAGCAATCAACACGTATTGGTTCACCTTCATCTTGAGTGTCCTTCTCTCCTTAGAATTCATTGTAACAGGGAATTTCCTGGACCTTAAATAGAATATGATATCTCTGTATCATTCTAAATTATCTAATGGTTCCCCAACTGAGATTGAAATCATCCCATCGACCGAGTCCCCATTCGCAATAAGCTTTCATAAATCTTGTCCTTTTATTAACTTCAAAGGTTTAATCTCGATATTATACTCTTGAATTTTCGCTAACTAGTTAGCCCATTTCCCTTCTCTCAACTGTTGATTTAGAAGCATATTGATTGGTGACGAGGGAACGTAATCTATAACATGGGAGTTTAAGACCGAAAGTGTGCCACAACTTTTACAAGAGCCAAATCCTATTTCTTGAGTTTTTAATACCTCATCTCATAGTCGTGTAGGGTTTTTGACATAAAAATTATCGAGAGTTCTTCTCCATTGCTATTTTTCTGAGTGAGGATGGATGCAATGAATGCCTCTCTAGAAAATGAATAGATAATAAAATATCTCTTAAAGTTTTCACTAATGAGAATGGGAGTGGTGGTGATCATTGATTTCCCCTTTGATATTGTTGAACGCTTCCCGAGCATATGTTGTCCACTCGAATCTCTGCTCCATTTTCAACAACAAATTGATAGGTTTTACGATGCTTGTGTAAGTAGGGACAAATCTTCGAAAAAAAAATATTTTCCCAAAGAATGACTGGACTGCCTTCTTGGATGTCAAGGATTTGAGTTCATTAATTTCTTTAACTCTTTATAAATCTATGTAAATCCCTTCCTTGCATACAATGTGGCCCAAAAACTTGCCTTGAGTCACAACGAAAAAACATTTCTTTGGGTTCATAGAAACGTTGTATAATCTACATCTTTCAAAGACTTTTCTTAAATGATGGATGTGATCCTCCCTTTTGTTTGAATGCACTATCAATTCATCTTGATAGTCTGCCATAAAATTTCCTATCAATCTGATGAATGCATGATCCATGGCCCTTTGGAATGTGGCTCCATCATTCTTCAAACTGAAGGGCATTCTAACATATGCATATGTTTCCCATGGTGTGATAAATGTTGTCTTTTATCTATCTTCCTCATCTACTAAAACCTTATTATATCCAAAGAAACCATCCAACATAGACATGTAGGCTAATACAATAACTTGTTGTAGAAGAAACTCCATGTTGGGAAATGGGAAATTATCTTTTATGCTTGCTTTGTTAAGATCTCTGAAGTCAATGAACATTCGGATTTCCCCGGTCTTCTTCTTGACAATCACTAGATTTGAAATACAGTAGGAATGTTTAATGGGATATATTATCCCTACCTTCTTCAACTTCTCCAACTCAATTTTTACCAGAGGTTTCAACTTGGGATTCATCATTCTTATTTTTTGTTTCATCGGTTTGGCTTCTTCCCTCAAAGGAATGATATTATGTAATATAGTTTTATCATAGGCCTTCAAATCATCATAGGTCCAACCAAATACATCAATATACTATTTGAATAAGGAAACATATTGATCAACCTCTTAGGAGGTGAAATCAACTCCCAAATTGACATATTTCGGGGACTGGTCTGTTCCAATATTGACTTTTCTTGTTTCTTGCACCTTTCGAACTAAAACTTCTTCAAGAAGATTCTTGGCATGATCATATTTTCTAAATAAAGATTCAACTTGTATGCAGTCTTTCGGGATGAAAATTGAGCTATCGTCTTCTTCATCATCATCGTTTAACAAAAAATTCTCCAATTGTTCATTATTTTCAAAAACTTGTAAGTACTCACTATTACCAGGCATGGATGGCCAAAAGGCCCTTTCTACCTGGAAAGACATTTTTCTTAGGACATCATCTGGGTTTGATAATGAGTCCACCAAGGCTAGTGAATCGGCCTTTTGATTCTTGTCCCTTGGAATGAAAGTGATATTGAAAGAGATGAAGGATTCCATTAAGTTATTAACTGTTTTGAAATACAACTTATTTCTTTCCTTTTTTATTTTGTACTTTTGGTAACTTGATTGATGACCAACTCTGAATCTCCAGTCAAAAAGAGATGTTCTATTTTCATTCCTTGTGTGAGGATCATCACCTAGATCAAAGATTCATATTTTTCCTCATTATCTGTTCATGGAAACTCCAGTCTTAAAGTGTGGGGATGCGTCATCTTGTCTAGGCTTAAGAGAACAATTCCAACTTTGTTCCCATATTTAGAATAGACTTCGTTGAATGACATTCTCCAATAGACTTCAAACAAACATTATGGTCCCTCCAAGTCTTTAAATTGTTCTAGGTTTTAGTTGTGCTCCATGTCTAAGATCGCATAGTTTCCAATCCCAACATCTATGTAATCTTCCATTAATTCATTATCCTTTTTGTTGAAGGAGAAAGGTTTTCTAGGTTCACGGGGTACTTTAATAATTGCTCGCTCCTTGCTTGGTAGCATCATACAATTGTCATTGTTCATTATATATCCACCTGTTGGCACAGGGGAAGACCTAGATTTCAACGCTTCAACAATGAACCAAAAAAACCCTAACTACCGCCCCTTTTAGCAACACCTGCGGAGCGGGCGAAGTCTCACCTGAGGTAGAGGCAGGGGGGTTAAAAGACGTAGGTGACTGTAACCGAGATGGGACACAGATATGTGATCATAACACTTCGCAAAGTATTCTAGTAACACTTAGAAGATCATAAGCATTAGTTTAATAGCTTCCTTAACATCACAGAACAAACCCTAATATAGATTGGCATAGTAACAATAAATGATCATATATCCTGAGCACTTAGTACTGAGTTAGATCTAACATTCATCTATATTTAATGCAATTAAAGCACTAAGCAACAACAAATCTATCTATCTCACATAAAATCATTGAGAAGATTCATAACATAAACAACACAACACAAAGAAAACCAAATACACAAGATATATGTGGTTCACCCAAATGTGGGGCTACGTCCACCAACTGCTTCGTCTTCTTTATTATTCATCAATCTCTTACATTCAGTGACTCCTGTGCACCAAGCCATAGAGTCAAGATTCACAGAGGACATGAGATCTGCGCATTGAGCACCTGATCCTCCTTCCAAACTAGGTCAAGGCATAGAACCAACAAATCCTTAACACACAGACATTCTCTTTCACAAAGCCAATTGAATTACTTTCACTTAGCCACTTTCCACTACTCTTCTACAATACATTCTTACTTATTTATACTTTTAAAATCCCTTACAAAAAGGCCTAATCATGGGAGAACCCATGGGTCGAAATCCCATAAACCATTACAAACACCATAAAGAACCCATTGTTGGGTCCACATAGCCCACAAAATTGGTGAGATCCATGATCTCAGCTTCGCCTGGGCGTTCCTTTCTCGACCACTGTGTCGAAGTCCAAAAAGTGGTCCAAACCTGACCAAGGTTTCCTCAAAACTTGGTAGAGGGCCAACACCACTGATCATGGAGGCCCAATATCTTCCCATCACAACCCCATATGCTGGAGGAAGGTATTCCATGTTAATATTAAAAAATTGTGATGATATGGGGATTTGTTGTAATCCAGGCATAAAAATCCTTTATTTCCCCGTATGCCGACAATTTTCTAGAATCGATTGCATATATACTCTCACCAGTTTCATAATACTTAGTGCAACTCATGCCCAACGCTTCCATAACCACAAGTGGAATTATATTATTTAATGCACCAGTATCAACTAAACAGTTATGTAATGCAACATCATGGTTTTCAATTGCAATGTAGAAGGGTGGAATTTTACCTCTTAGCTTAGTAGTCGACGAGCTTTGGTTCTGTTTCGGAGTGGTAACAACAACTTCAGTTCTTTCTGATGGATCATTCAACAACTTCAATATGTTTTTCCTCTGTTGAGGAATATTCACCACTTTTGTAAAAGGAAAATTTATCCTCAACTTACTTAAGTCCTCCATGACATTATACGTCATTTGATTTGAGCTTGAAGCCAAGTGTTGCCTTGTGGTTCCAACTATCACCTTCTCATCTGACACTTTTCATTTGATTTTTCATTTTCTTTTTATTTTTGTTTTTCTTTGTTGGAGTCACCTTTATTCTTTGGTCTATTTACAAACCCTCTTGTCTGGGCGGCATTTTCGTGCGAGTTAGAATTGTTTTCTCCCTTTCCATATATATACATGGATGTCTTGCATCTTTCCATATGCACTATCTCGGAGATTTCATTAGGTAAGTAATAACCTTTTTGCTTGATAAATTTTTCTTTATAGACATCATCCAAAATAATCGTGTTTGGAGTAGGTTGTCTGGGAAACCTTGGTCTCTGTTCATCGTCAGTATTCTCGAACCTGAATATGTTTTTAGGGGGATGGTTCCTCCTTTGTTTGGGAATCAAAATTCTTGGGTTTGGCATGTAATTATCTCCCCTTCTCAGCTTGGTTATTTCATTCTGCATATTTTTATGTTTCTATTCATATGCACAATCTCAATTATTTTCTTTGTTTCATGTGCCACCACAGGATCAACTTTTATGTCAGGTATGGTTCCTTTAAAAAATCCTTCACCCGTAGTTTGATTTGAAGTTGCCCGAGGTTTAAATTATTCTTTCTTTCTCGAGCTGGATGCTCCTTGATTATAAATATTCAATCCTCTTGTCTTCCTTTTTACTCTTCCCAGTATAATGTCAGGGTCGACACTCGTTTCAATCCTAATTTCTTCCATCTCAGTGGACTTAGTCATGCTTCCTCCAAAGTATCCATTTGGGATGTTTTGATGTCATATTTTACATTCCGAGGCATTGCATTCTTATAACAACCAAGAATGACCGAGTCATTTTGTATTTTGTCTTATGGGATTCTACTCAAGGTCTTATTGAACCTAAGATTAAAATCTCATATTCTTTCTTTCTTCCTCAACCCAATCTGGGTGAAGTCTGTGAGGAGGGTATGGTAGAAAATTTGGGGGGAAAACATAGTTAGGAACATCTCTTTGAGGTCATTAAATGAGTGAATGGATCTAATGGGAAATGTTGTATACCATTCATAATCTCTTTCTGATAAAAATTTTAGAAACAACCTCACCATGACATCATCATATTCGACTCGGTGAAATTCACAAATGTCAAGAAATAAGTGCATATGCCTCTTTGCATTGATTGTACCATATCTAGAAAATTCCTTTAAGGTTCCCTTAGGGAGAACATGGAGCTCATGTTTTTCACATATGAGATTAAGAGGGGAATATCTTACCCTCCTTTTGTTTCCAAACCTCAAGATTCCTTGGTTTCTTGCAGCATCTCTTTCACCTCGTTGTCTCTCCTCATGATGCTCGTTTCGGGGCTATTCGTCTCTCGATGCAATTTTTTAGGAGGTTTCAAGATCATACTTTTCACTTATAAGGATGGAGAGTTTCTTACTTTTACTTCTGGTAATGGGTCCCTTGTATTCGTCCATCTTCAATATTTACCATGTTCTTGTGCTATTCTAGCCAATATTTGGTCTCTTCGATCTTGTCATTCTTCTCTCCTTTTTCTTCAAAGGATTTCTCTTTCTTCTTCTGGGACTGCGATTTTCTAGGACCCTTCTAACTCCTCTCAAGTCTGGGATGTTGATATTACCATATTATACAACTGGTGAAAAATTCTTCGTTGATTATTCAATCCAATTTCTAGATGGGGTTTATTACCCCAGGGTAAATTCATATATTCTTTCAAAAAAGTTGGGCCAGGTTCCAAATTTTTAGTTCATGTCCCAGGTATGGTCGCCAAAAATGTTGATTCTTGAATCCGTTAGGACCGAAACATCAGCCTCACGAGGATACAAATCCTCCTGCGTTTTTATAGAGGTAGCACTCCTCTGTTCGAGATTTTTAAAATGTGGGAGTTTTATAGAAGTCCGTCAAAGGAAAGTAAAATAGATATAACAAAAAATGGAAAATGTTTTTTCTTTTTTCTTTTAAAAATAAATTTCATGAAAATGGACCAGGAACACATACATTCATACATTTAAAGAAAATAAACAGAATTTCCTCACATCCATCATAGTAGGGATGATTATTTATGATCACATACAAAAATAAAAGAAAATGATCTGCATGCATAAGAGAACTTTGACAGAGTGATACATGGACAAATCAAATGAATATAACGATAGATCAACCTAAAATACTTTATATTCAAAAAAATTGGGTTACAAAGTACAATCGAGATTGTTCCCAAAACAACTCTCTTGGAATTTCTAAAATATATATAGTTCAATACATATTCTTTGAAATTAAAATGGGTTTGTCATAATGAATGGGATTGGGGCTCCCATGGACCATAAAGCAAATATCTATAAGAATTAAGTTCATAGAATGAATAAAGTGGGAGGTGGAAGACAACAAGACCTGGTAAGAAGAAAAAAGAAAGTATTAGTCTTCAGTTAAACCTTTCTATTTAAAGAGCTGGAGTAACTGGATGAAGAGCTTGATAAAGACAAAAATATGTGATCGGTATGAAATTACTATGATTGTATCTCATGTTTTTCACTTACTCATTGATTTCCTTTTATGGCTTTCATCAACAATTATAGGAGCCGTCTCAAATGTTCTTTTCCCTTCATAGGTAAGTTTGTCGACAACCTTTTTAAACCACTCCTTGTTGTAGCTTCTCATTGGCACCACGTTGATTTCATGCCATATTTTTATATTGAAGATCTATCCTTCCAAGTCCCTTAAATCAATAAAAATAATCCTCAAATATTTTTCAATATCTTGATTTTTAATTGAATAATCAAATAGCCAGTTTTTCACGTCATCTTCACTATACTCAAGAATTTCATAGAATTTTTCAAATGATAACCCTTTAAAGATATCAACTTGTTCGTCAAAATATTTCTTGGTTAATAAAAATGAGTTGAGTATCAATTTGGGGTGTCGGGCACCATTGGTGCTCCAAACTAGATCTATCTCGGTCATCTTTTTGAATAATTCTTTTCTTCTAGTTATAACCTGACCACATTCTTGGACAATAATATTCAGGCTTTTAACCTTTTCCTTCCAGCATGTGTTTAGTTGTTTTATCCAGTTTGAAGAAGCGATATCCTCCTCTCTTATTCTCAAATCTGTCATATTAGTAACTTTAAAACCAAATGGTACAACCACATCAAGGTAAAAACCTTCCTCATTTTTCAAATCTGCCTGTAAATATTCATCAAAAGCGTGTGATCTCATTCCAAAAGAGACCATTCTCTTTGACATCTCCCAAGACTTGGTAATTAATTCCATTATTTTCTTGATATTATTCTCCACATAACCCTGGGACGATGTGAGAAATCTTGCCTATCCTTTTAATTTTGTTGCAGGTGCAGTAGGCCTGATCATTGCTAAAGGACTAGGAAGTACTGGAAGAGGCATTAAAGCTTCCTCCAATTCTTTGATTTTCTCCTTTAACCTGAAATTATCTGCTTCAATGCCTCCAATATAGTTATCTATACCATCTCTAGTTGCTCGGTGAATTTGGGAAATTTGGGAAGGCGACATGTTCTGTAGGTTAATCTTTGAATGAGATTTCCCCTTTTATTATTTACATCTCTTTTCTCAATAATCAAATTTTTGGACTCGCTGTAAAAAACAATGCTCTTAAATAAAAACGACTCTTCTTTATCGAAGGTCTCTCTCTCAATTATTTCCATTTGGGGATTCTGGTGAGCAATTTTCTCTAGCTGGTCAACATTGGGGAACACTTTTTCGATGTCAATTTTGAGTTCCATATCCTCAAGAGAGAGGTCACGGATATCGCTTTCACCTTGAGGTCCCTCCTCTTCTTGCAATTTTTATTTTATTTTATTCCTAAAGGGAAGTTTGTTTGAACTTTCAATTTTTCTTGAAGGAGGGTTCTTATCTCCTCCTCCTCCTCCTAAAGAACTATGGGTTACATTCTTAATTTGGTGGGCCATTGGAGTGCTGCTCCGCGATGTTGTACTCTTTGGAGTGATAGTCGGGGATTGGGAAATTTTCTCACCAAAGCCTTTTCCTCTCTAATTGTATGACTCATTGGTGTTGAGTATCATTTCTAGGTCATTGGTGTCACGAGAGGGAGTGGCTGAGACATTATCTCCGTCTTCATTCAAAATATCATTAATGAAAGAATTTTTGAAACCAACAACCAATAGATCTTTTACAAAAATTCCTCTAGGGTCGAACCCTTTTACTCTTTCAACATATTTTAGATTGAGGCTATGGAAGTGGCCCATGAATTCATCAATCTTGTTCATATTTCTAAATATGAAGTCTCCAACTTTCCAAGGAAGAGGTATGAATTGATTTTTTCTCTTTTCATGGAAAAAAATGAAACTAGTAGTTGTACTTCCTTGTTATTTCAACAAAAAACATTTTGTGAGATATGTGGCACGGAAGGAAGGAAGGATTTTCCTTGTAACCAAAAATCATTATAAAGTTATAATTATCCATTTTTTCTAGTGTCCCCTTCCTATCCAGGAACTTACTCGCCTGGTCAGACATCCGGGGAGTGTCCTTTCTACACAAAAAATTTTAAAAACTCAGAAAAAATCATTAAAAAATTCATAAAAATATTGGGAGGCCTGGTGCCTCTAGAATGTTTGATACTAGAAGGTTACTGGATCGAATTCACATTTTACCTTCTTACACACAGATAATCTCGGGAACTGACAACAATGCGTTATCTCAAAAACCAAATAAGATAACATAAATAATTTCTTCTCCTTCTTGTATTACGACAATTGGGAAGATATTTCAATGGAAATCAACTTACCCCAATGGAAGATGGTCTATTCTTTGACCGTAAAATATAGAATGTAAAGAATCATCTGAGAGATGTTGGTTGTAGTTTATTGTCCTGTTATCCTCGTAAAAACCCATGCAATTTCCAGGAAGGTATTTTTAAACGAGCCAACCTGAAATCTCATGATGTCCTTGGGGACGACCGTTGGGTTGTATAGGAATTTAGGTAAGAGGTCCAATCCATTGTCATGATTTTTTAAGAACTCCCTGCAATCTTCACCCTTGAAGGTGAGCATTGGTTTGGGAAGTCTCAACATCTTACGGTATACCTGAGGTGATAAAGAGACAGGGGAATGGTCCCACAACTGAATAATTCGTTGGCTTGGAATATATCTCTCGGTGCACCAAGTGACCAACTCCTTACAGTCAAAGAGTTCAGGGACACAACCTGCATGGACAATTACAGACGTCCATATTACCTCCTTCTGGGAAGAAGAGGATGAGTAGTAGGAATATGCTCTGGACCACTCAAAACTCAGGTCCTCGTGCCAAAAAATATTCAATGTATCTACACAAAACTATTGTCAAGTTGTTTCCATAAGTTGACGAGAACGTTCCCTTGCTTCAGATTATCTTTAAAATGAACGCTGGAGGGTGATAATATAATCCTCCGTAAAACCTTCTTTAATGCGTTTTAATAGGAGATCTCCTTGAGAATTTCGCTTATTAATGACCATCCTTTCAAACCTGTATGGTAATTTATTATCATTAAAATCATAGTGAATGTGCATTGGGAAGAGTGCGAGGGTGGTGGGGACGAACGAGAGAAAAATATGATTTGATATTTTTGTGAACCCGGGAACCCATGAACCCGCGAGTCCGCAACGGTATAAGGTGTTAAATTGGCTAAGTATATAATGGCACGACGGTCAGATGGAATCATCATAGGTGGAATGAGACTTGGAAGTTCGGGGATTCTAGGGATCAAAATGTAGATCACATAACTTTTTTTTTCAATGTGTATATCACAGAAAATAGGATCATGAAAGTTCGATCTCGCTAGCCCAGGAACCCACAATCGTAGAATCAATTAAGTATGGAACAACATGAAGGTCAATTATACTCATGATTTCATGTTATAAATGGAGATGAGAAACTGTAAGTCCGCTAACCCGAGAACCTGTGGTCTAAAAAATGCGACTAAGTGTAAAACTAGAAAGGGATAGTAGGAGGGAAAAAATAAAAGGGAAAAAACGAGTAAGTAGAGAAGAGGGAAAAGAAAGGGAGAAAATAATTCAGGAAAATAGATAAGGGGAGGGAAATTTCGGAAGCGGGAAATGACCTCAACAACTTGGCGAGGTGGCAGGAGCCAAAATTTTTGGATTTTTTGGATAGGAAAGGGAAGTTCTAAGAAGCCAGGTATGAATCCCTCTGGCAGGCCAATGATACCAAAAATAAGTAGGTGAATAGCATGGTGTTCGCTATGATTATGGAAGAGATAGAACAACGAGCAACCTTTGTGTGGTGCATTCCTATGGAAGTGGTCTAAGAGTCTGAAGGGATAGCCCAGTTTAAGGCATCAAGGCACCATATGTGGATCCAGGTCTCAAGGGATCCAAAGAAGGAATGATTGGAGATGAATTACCGTGTCACTAGAGAAGGGGTCGATTGGATACTCAAAGAATGGCCTGTGTAGTGGAAGGTGCAAGTAGAAAAACCAAGAATAAAGTTAGCAACAAAAACATCAGCTAAACCCAAGGGGCAAGATAAATAAATCCCCTCAACAAAGACAAATAGCCCAACATCTAACACCAGGAAGGTTGCAGTGCGTAATCAAGCATCTGGAAAAAGAACAGTACAAAAGAGGCAAAGGAGGAAAACAACGGTTCCTAGGGAAGACATTCAGGGGGATGCCAAGAAGGGAGACACATCGTAGGTCAGAGAGGAGGGGGAAAAGACGAAAATGAGTGGGGAACAACCCTCATAGACAAAAATAACTACAACGTAGGTGGAGGAAATGTACAAAAATATGAAATACACCAAGAAATGCCCAGTCATCACCCTGACAGAGGATGATGTTGAGTTCGTGGTGGACAAGGTCCAGGACAGGGGGAAGATGTGGTCTGTGCCATAAAATAACAGAGAGAGGAGATCATGTCCAAACTCATAGAATCCCATGATATTCTACAACAACTACAAATTCATATAGTACAACAAGACACAACACATTAGCCTGAAAAGACACAACAACCCTCTACGTAGAAAGAAAAAAATGATACAGTTTAGATATTGGTGCAATGCAGTGCCACATACACAGTCACACAATAGATGGTTAGATTTGATCAGGAGACTATGTAGAAACCCATGGGGGACATAAACCACTTTTATTTAGTCATGGCACAAATACCCATGAAAGAACTATACAAAATCTAGGCTAGTGTAATGCACGAGGTACAATCCAGAGACCGCGTGGATGCCACCAAATTGGAAGTTGGTGTTGGTCACTATAATTGCTCATTTAATCTAAACAATCAAGTGTTACATAAATTGTCAACCCAGGGAAGTCTGTTTATTTCAAAGGTAACCACGCACTATATATGCTCAATCTCAAAAGCAACCTAGAGTTGTAGTAAAAACTATATTAATCACACTTGCCTTGAACAAACTGAAGTTCTAACTTGAATTACAGGAAAACAACCTACCTATTGTAGAGCTCAAAGTTTAAAGAAATGATTAATTGAATAATCCTGGATTACATTAAAATAAAAACAAGATACTGCA
>SNQJ01S0011146.1:187828-235376 GCA_010110895.2 Picea sitchensis
TTCTTTTAGATTAAATAGATTAAGTTTCTTTGAGACTTGTTTCAAATGTGATAGATTCCTAACCATTGTTTCCCCAAATCGAAGAGGCAATGTAAATAATTGTTTTTTTCTCTTTCTATCAAATAGAATACATGAGATTTGTACTGGTGGAAAACTTCTGCAACAAAAAATATATTGCAGACAAATATAGGGAGTAGAATCGGTTTGTATTGACAACCATACAAGTAGATGGAAGTATGGTTTTTCTCTTGAATGAAAATTTCCTCCCCCTTAAGAAAATATTCAACTTCCTAGGTTATTCTCTTGGGCTCTGCCCCAACAAACATGTGTATGAACTCTCTAACCAACTTATTTTGAACAATGAAAAAATTGAATGGTGTTTTATGATTTCATAGAACCAAGTGATATAAATGAATTGGTTCATTGTGTGTATTAACGGTCTCCTTGACAGGGAGACTCTCAAAGAAATTAAAAAAGTTAATTGTGAATACTAAATGTGTTTCCATGACAAATATCGGAGTGATAAAGTAGTTACTTAACTGAAAAAAAAGTTCATTTGATATGACCTCTACCCAATCAAACATTGAATCCTTGTGAAAGAAAAGTATAGTGCATATAGAGCTTACTTAGGAATGTGTGAATCTGACTCGCAGTCAGTGACATAGGTGAATAGCCATGAAAAGTCTTGATATGGTTCTTGTAGCAAGGTTATATCGATTGTTGAAAGGTCGATCAACATGTTTGCAAAAGGTAGTAGAAAGTATCTCAATAAATTGCAATCGCATGTCTGAGATGCCACGAAGGTGTCTATATCTGTAAGCTGAAGAGTTTTATTTGAAGACAAATGATAGAGCATTTTATTGAACATTTTCAAAGTAAGAACCATTGAATTTTTTCTTTTCATTGTTAGTTTAATCATCTTTGTCCTTGAGTCAAACCTTCAAGCACACCAGGTTATTAGTTCTTTGAATTCGAAATCTTCAAGAACACAACCAACATTGACCAAGAATATGGTCCAAAGTCTGTCATTTTTATTTTTTTCTAGTGACTATTTCAAGAACCATTGGTACAAGGCAAACCAATGAAAATTATTGTCTTCCTTGGCTAGTGAATTGATAGTATCACTGCAAAAAGGCTCTTTCCTCCCTTTATTTTCCATAGTGTTGTTTTTTTGATGAAATTTGGTATAGGTGAACCTTGTGAATAGTATATTAGTGGGGTCCAATTGCTTTAAATCATCCTGCATGGATCCTATTCACTAGAAAATAATTTACACACATATGAAATATCTTTGAAAGATGTGTAATCATTAATAGGAACCATTATATAGGTCATATAAAAACAATACATTCATGTTGCATGAGATATATTACCTACTTGTTGTTCTTTCTTGTTAAATTGGATCAAACCATGATGTCATAAATGCTTCAGTTATAGTGTAAATTACCTAGCTTGTCAAAACATGTGCTTTGAAACTATTGCGTTTACATACAGTGGGGATTATGGCACGAATGGATATGGCACTTTTACTAAAATTCCATTTCCACACGTAAGTTACTTGTAGAATACGGGAAGCCATAAATAGAGACCACTAAACAACTGATAGAAAAGAGGGACATTTCCTTCGCACAAGTGGTAAATAAATTTCATTTTTTTGCAAATGGTGGAAAATAAAGGTGCAATAAATGAATCTGTAACCGTGCACATTACATATTTTGTTATAATGTCGGTGCATAACCATTTGAAATTCCAAATTGCGGAAGTGGGAACTGTGCTTGAATCAACCATGAATTGTTCCCACAACGGTTGAAAATAAAAATAGTAAAGTCCTTACTATGTGGGAGATATATATGTGAGAAGTGTGAACATGTGGAAGATATAGGTGCATGGTGTCTGGGGATATTGCAATGGCAAAAGACTTCATGCAATGTGAAAATTCTCTAAGTAAAAAGGATTTTCATAGAGAAATTTTCGAAGAATAGTACATCGGTAGCAGAATTTTATACAAGAAATGCATTGGAGTTTTTACTTGGTAGGAGCTAGTCCATGTCCCACTAGCAAAAAAGGTTTCTTCTTCTAATCAAAACATCTTTGAAAATGTTAGATAACAAATTAGCATGGTGCATCGGCAATGAATAGTGTTTGCAGAAACATAATTCATATAATAAAGTGCAATATCATTATTGCAAAGAAGATAATGATAAGAATAAAGTAAAAACAACTAAGAACATTCATCATAAAATTTTGTAAAAATAAGCGAAAAGATCAAAGTGTTCAAGGTAGAGTAAAACTTGGTGAATAATTTATGGTTGTGTTGAGTGCAGAGATACAGTAGTAAGGGTGATAACGAGGTGCAATTTCTTTAAGATAAATTGCATCTGGTGCATTTACTAAAATGTCATTTCCACACATAATTTATTTACAAATTATGATGATGCACACGTAGAAATAGTTAAGCATGCCATAGAAAAGGGTCATATTTACTTCACACAAATGAAAAGTAACTTCCATTTTTTTTGCAAATGAGAGAAAATCAAGGCGTCATCAATAACTCATCTATCACAAAAATTATCTGGGTTGTTATAATTGATGTTATGAAACCAATGGAAATGTTAAATTGCAGAAGTGTCAAGTGCGGGAGCATTAGCCATGAATTGTTGGCACAATGATTGGAAGAAATAGTAGTAAGGTACCAATTGTACCACGAATATAAATGTGTAGAATCCATGAAATGTGAAAAGTGGGTAAGTAAAAAAGGATTTTGACCAAGAAATCTTGGAACTATAGTGTATTGACAATTTTTTTTATACAACTATGGATAGTCAACAAACATTAAGACCAAAGTATTAACTTTTTATATATGTAAATGTATTTACATATATACATATATTAAAAATAAGAACATAAAGTGAACAAATGTTGTTTTGCGTATGCTTAACTTGAAAAATATTGTTAAAAATATATATCTTTCACCTAGATATATATTCAGCACATACATGTCTTATGCACATCCACACACACATATCTTTGGGAGAGCCAACACTTGGTCTAATTTGAACCCTCATGTCAATAATTCATATCAACAAACATGTTGCACTGATGCACTTTGCAACTTTGCACTTTCAATAGTTCGATAGTATGGATACTAACAAGCAATGTAATTTGCATGATAAATGGCTGAATTTTCGCAAGTTTGTTTTTCTAGGACTCCATCAGTTGCATAGAGAATTTTGTTATGACCATATCTAGGAACTTTGAATAAGTAAATAAGTGACACGTTCAATGAGCAACTTAGCATATTTCAGAAGAATTCTAAATTGCTTGTAGTGAAAACACTTTGCATAGAACTTTGTAAAAGATAAAGGAAAAGGTAAATTGTTCGATGTGGAATAAAACTTAGTAAATAAGTGAAGTGTTAAATGCAGACATTAGAATATCCTGGAATCAATGCAAATAAGTGTTCAATTAAGAAATTAGCATATGCGAAAAGCAAATTGTTGAAGATATATAATTAAATTTTATTAAATTAATAATTAACTTTTATTAAATTAATAAATAATTATTAATATTTTAATTATTTGTATAGGAATATATTAAAATATTGTAAAAAATCATTTTTACACCAACTAATAGACATCATTATCAAAATACTAAGTTAAAAAATTTATCCATAATTTTTATTATTTATGCCCATTTCAATCACTTACAAAAATAACTACATTGTTTTTTATGTATTTTATTTACTAAGTGTTCGTTGTGCGGGAATATACTTGAGTGGAGGGAGGAAGCCATATGTGTGTGGACTATATTTCTATGTTGAATATATATTTTATTTACTAATTGTTTGATGTGCAGGGATATACCTGTGCGGAGGTGCAAAATCTATATCTGTGCAGAAGAAATACAAATTTTTCATGATGTAAATTAAAATATTGTCGATTGATTAAAATAATTTTCTTGTGACACATACAATTGTTGCTTGTCATGGATTTGTAGCTTGGTACACATACAATATTTACAAATCGAGAGCATTTGTTTCAATGTGGGTGTCCAATTATGCCTTGCAAATGCTTCAGGATATCCAATGAAAGAAATACAGGGACCCCTCTTCCAACAGGGGCCCATGACTAGACAAGGACCACTATGTCATCAGGAACTCCTAGATTGACAGGAAACCCTAGTCAAGCATGTGGAATAAATGCAATTGTTTGGATCATGTAAATTAAAATATTTTCAATTGATTAACATAATTTTCTTGTGACACATACAATTGTTGCTTGTCATAGATTTGCAGCTTGGTAAATATACAATATATATGGATCAAGAATAGTTGTTGTGATGTGAGTCTCCAATTATTCATTGCAAATGCTTCAGGATTTCCAATGAAATAAATAGAGGGATCCCTAGTCCAATGAGGACCCTTGGTTGCACATGGACCCCTATCTTGTTAAGGACCTATAGTTCAATAGGGAACCCTAGCCAAGCAAGGGAAAATAGTCATGCAAGGGAGTTTAGTGGAATAAAGAATGTATCCAAAAATTTAATATCCTTTTTAATGTTTCAAATCCATTTAAAACCATGCATATATAATGAGGAGGATGATTTGAAAACAAGGAGATCTAGTCAGTCTAGAAGACTGTTAAATTCATCTAGATCTNAAGCATGTGGAATAAATGCAATTGTTTGGATCATGTAAATTAAAATATTTTCAATTGATTAACATAATTTTCTTGTGACACATACAATTGTTGCTTGTCATAGATTTGCAGCTTGGTAAATATACAATATATATGGATCAAGAATAGTTGTTGTGATGTGAGTCTCCAATTATTCATTGCAAATGCTTCAGGATTTCCAATGAAATAAATAGAGGGATCCCTAGTCCAATGAGGACCCTTGGTTGCACATGGACCCCTATCTTGTTAAGGACCTATAGTTCAATAGGGAACCCTAGCCAAGCAAGGGAAAATAGTCATGCAAGGGAGTTTAGTGGAATAAAGAATGTATCCAAAAATTTAATATCCTTTTTAATGTTTCAAATCCATTTAAAACCATGCATATATAATGAGGAGGATGATTTGAAAACAAGGAGATCTAGTCAGTCTAGAAGACTGTTAAATTCATCTAGATCTGGTCAAGATGGAGATCATAACCACTTGCGAGTGGTCATCAATTTGACCCATTGCATGATGGATCAATGCGATCTTTTGCTAGTGATGATTTTGGGGAAAGTTTTTTGGGTGAAATTTGAACATTCATTTTTCCTTGTTGCATAATTATAAGAAAATTTTGTTCTTGGGGTGTACTTGGAAGGAATTTCTTGTTTGACCATTAAAAATGAAAATGTTGGTGATGGGAGCCTATGACAGGAAATTTAGTTATCAAAATCAAGATTAAATGAATACGAAATTTGGCATCTAGGACATAGAATAAGATAGAGAATAGGTAGAATGATTATGAGACTAGGGAAGAGCGAAGAGAAGAGTTGGTTTGTTGGGATATGAGAATAGATTTGAATGGTGGTAGAAAGTGGAAGGATGAAGCGAGGATTTCTATTAATATTTTTTCATATTTACTGTGCTTTTCATTTTTTTGTTTGTTTCTTCTTCTTATGTATTTTTTTCCCCTTTTAGATTTCATATCTTCGAATAAGAGAAAAGGATATTTGTGCAAAGAACAAAAAACTGTCAAAATTTTCATAGCTAATGGACTCATGGGGATGATGGTGACCAAGGAGAATGAGGTTGGTAGGTGTTTATATACAATTTACAACCTTATAACACAATTTCTAAGTACATTAGCTAATTGACATTAACTATAGATTATAAAATCATTGTGCACAAAATTTTTGAAATTTGTTGAAAAATAAATAAATCAGAGAACTAATATTTCTTCAAGACCAAGTGAATTTACTTTGAACTAGTCCTAAATCATTGCCCAAGTGCGTTTACTTTGAACCAGCCCTAAATCACTACCCTTTTCTTATAAATTTGATAAAAAACAATACGCTAAAAGTGACTAGGCCTTTCTCCATATTACCTTGCTTGTCACAACAAAGTGAGAAACTATTGCAAATGCGGATGTGCAAAAGGATAATAGCTCATGAGCATGTATTTCCTCCACAAAATGGTGGAAAATAGAGAAATTATTTACTATTTCTACCACGTCCTTACGCCCAATGCCAATGCACACAACAAATATGTATGTGCACTTGAAAAACATGTCAGTAGTAAAATTTTGTGCAGAACGACTAAGGTGAGAAACTGCAAGTGCCAACCTGTAAAAGCACCATAATGAAAGTATGATATAGAATTGATAACAATTCTCTACATGTGAATTGAAAATATATGGAATGTCCACTATGCTAGGAAAAAAAACTTTACAAAGGACAAAAGACACAGCTATGCGGGATATGGAAAAATCATCAAAGAAAATGAACCATATAACTGTTACATTTTCATATGAGGATATCAATACTTGTGCATTTCTGAAAAACATGGAGCTATATATTTCGTGCTTCTTCATTTTTCACATGTATGATGGTCACAGAAGAAAGACCTAGTCTATTCTCAATAGTTATGTGGTGAATATATACAATTCATCAGACAGCAGTGGACTGTCACAGTTCCGCATTTCCAATACTTTCGGTGAATGCTTTTAAATGCATTGGAACAATAGGAAAAAGTGATTGCAGGAAGCCATATATTTCGAAATCGGGGATTTTGTAGAGGTTGGTTCGCATAGTAATGGCGCTCATACAAGCGATGATTAGTCTATTATCAACACTTGTGTGCAAAATTCATAGAAATCATAGCACCAACCTAGCAAACTTCTAATACTTTAAACAATTTCCAAACGATGCTCTATTTTCAACCTATCTAAGAAAGAAGAACTTGCATGTTAATTGATTTCGTGTATATATAGATATAGGATTGGTATCAATGTGGAGAAAGAAAAGTTATTACAGTTGTTATATGTTCATAGTTCTATTATGTTGGTGATTGCATACAATTTACTGAAATGGGACATAACAATATAAATTGTTTATTTAGAAATCCTGGCAATTATCTTATCAGGTGTTCAAGGGTTTAAAATGCATTGGAATAGTAGAATAAAATAATTTACTGAAGCGGATGAAAAGAAGAATCTAGAAACATATATGTTATGTTCAGAAACAACTACAAAAAAAAGGGTATGGAAATCTTGTATAGTTCTTCCAGATCTGTAATAACTTAATCGAAGATGTAAAATTTTGCACAATGTTTGAAGTATATAAGTCTTAGTGGAACAATTCAATTGATTGTGTGAAAATAGTTTAACTGTAAAAATTCAATACAATGATAGTGCAATGTTAACAATGGGTAGTAAATACTTTACATCCAAAGTGCATACAAAATGTAGATGATATTTCCCATATGAGAAATACATAGATAACATATATATACAATGTATATATTGTATGCATTTGCATTTAGATCAATTTAACAAAAAAATAACTTATGGTTCTACTTTGTGTCCAAAGAAATGGAAAACAATAAATAGAACTCATTACAGATGCAGCACAACAACACTTTTTTTTACTATCTATGTGACATGTGGAGCTACATCGTATTGTTCAATGTAAATTTTCCATGCACTCAAAAATCGTACGGCATATAAACAACACTTGGAGTTTTTTATTGCAAAGATATTTCAAATGGCATTTCTCTAATCCAAAAAGAAGATCATGTGCAAGAGAATTGCATATTACATAGAGAGGTTGAAATGGAGTGAAATATGTATTTAGTTGTATCAATGTACATTGAACCTGTTTAGACCTATTTACATGGTACACAATTCAATAATTTAAATTTTGTGTGTGTGTGTTTAAATAATCTTGTACACAAAATTTGTATATAGACTTGTGAATCTATACTTAATTTTTTTTTTGATGCAACTAGTATTTACAGATATTTGACAACTTCTCTTGTTAGTTGTGCCATAATTGTCGATTGTGTTTTGCGCAAGAAATTTAGTTTTGAATCTCCTTCCCTGGTTATATTTTTAAGTGCTCATATGTATCAAACATATGCACCTGATATATATAATAATGTAATCCTAGTAAAAATTTACTTGAGTTATATTAGCATAGAAGCAATAAATCATTTACCATGGAAAAGCACACCATTTCCTTGTCATTTTGTTTGGTTGTTGAGGTTGTCTATCCAGAAAATATTTGGACTTGCAGAGTTGCATAGTCATATAGAAATTATGCAAAATAAGAAATATGAAGAACAATTTCATTACATTTTTTTGCCGACTGCATAATTTACATTATAGTATACATATGTTTCCAATTGTTACTATTGCACATCAATACTTGCTACACATGTCACTATTCATGATCCACCTGGATATGCAACATTCATTCATGTGATTCTAGGCATTTCTACTTTGCTTCAACTAAACATAGAAATTTCCAAATTGCATAGCCACTTAATCCTATTTATTTGGATGTATAAAATAGAGAGCCTATAAATATTTTCCTATGTCTTGATTAATGTCAGACTTCTTAGACAAACAATGATATCCTATGGATCAAACACCGACAAACCCGTACTTTGACAAATATAGGTCGAATTTAATACCAATTCTTAAAGCAATGCATGAGCCAACGAGGAATAGTACCATATTATGGAATGAAGGAGATATCCAAGAACATATTAGGTATAGTTGCAGATCTGTTACTATAACAAAACCTGCTACAGTCATACAAGGAAACAACAAAATTTGACACATTGCAAGATTTACAGATATGAGCCAACATGTGAAGCCATGGGAAGCACAGAGGAAATGAACACGAAGACACACTGGCATAGGGGATCCAAGGTCTAGACATTGTTTGGAAGCATCGAAGTGTCAAGCAAGATCCATCTAGATTTCACATGTATCGTGGATGCTATAAATTTATGATGCTAGTCTGTCGAAGGCCCATTAGTAGTACAACAAATAATTAGCGTGAGACCCGACATTAAAGGAATCCATATCTGAATTGAAATGTATCACCACAGGAACACCGACACATCAAGTTGGAGACAAAATGGGAACAAGTCGAAAACATTTTTTTATTTTCTTCTCAGCTATTTATAAGACTTCCCACAGCCATAGTATTCACACCCAACCCTCATTTGTCCATAAATAGAGCTCCCATTCCCTACCATTTAAGAAGAATCAAAATATATTCAACCATCACACACATTTATTTGAGGGATTTTCTTTCCATCCCAAATTCCTCGCATCCATGGATTTTTCAATTATGTACCGTTCACATTCCATGCAGATATATTGTACTCCAAACCTTTCATTCTCACGTCAGTTGACACTGGGAATGCAATTGTTAGGAAGGGACCCATTGTACAGTTCAAGATCAAGATAATTATCCTATCTAGATAGTTTCTTGAAATGTTCTTCGAAACTGTTGCTATATGCCAGCTCTCTAATCCCACATCAATTTTCTATGTCTCCATGGATCAACATATTTGTTGAAGTTTGTGGCTCAGTTCTAGAGACTACCACCTATGTTGGTTCTATTTTTCCATGTCTTCCTCACTAGCAAGAAAGCTAAACAAGACACGAGGATCATCGTGCTTCTATTTGTTGGACCAATTACTTGATGCTAGTTTTTTCTGGCACCACGAGTAATTGGACCATATTCTAGCTATAGAAATTGGTCTGGTCATTGATTGAATTTATGGGATGCATGATGAAGTACATTTATCCTTCACTTCTCTAGAGTAAATCCAAGCATAGATGGGTAGAGAGCAAGGAAAAATGTGGACCAAATAAATTTTCCACCTTCAGAGCTACTCCAACTATTGGGAAATGTTTTTCAAGATAGAACCACAACTCAGACAGATGATTTTCACTTACTCAAGAAATGTGTGGTCATATTATATGTGTGGAGAAATTAAAAATCATGAACGAGATGTGAACACTATCCTCGGTTTTCATTTCACACGTCGGTGGACACTGGGAGCGCAACTGTTGGAAAGGGAACCCAACTTACAGTTCAAGAGAAAGATTCTTAGCATAGACAAAGAGTTTCTTGAATTGTGCTTTGAAGGTCCTGCAAAAATTTATCTTTCTAAAACATCGCATTCTATCTATGTCACTATATATCAACACCTATGTTGAACCAAGCCACTCCATTCTAGGAACTATGTATATTGTCACTTCTAGTTATCGTTGTCTTCTTGGTTACCAAGCACATTGAATGAGAGACAAGGATGATGGCTATCTTGGAAGTTGGAGATATTATCCGATGCTAGGAATTTCGAGTTGTATGATCCATGTGGATATAAGTGGCCACACACCTATTCTAATGGCTCAAAAACTAGTTTTCCACCTTGGTAGTTTTTTGGCAGTTTTTTGGGTTCCAAACTTCCGTAGTTGTTTTGAGGCCATAAATGATGTTTTTTGGCGATTTGGGGCCCAAGAGGCTACAATAGGCATTGGCCTGATTCAGTAGAAAATCTTTCTTCTCGATTATACCTTTCCAATGGTGTATCGAGTGCCCCAAACAAAGATCATATGCAAACGTTATGCCCTCGGGAAGTTGACGTATTAACTACAACCATCGGGGCCCGCAAAACTTTTGGATTTTCATCTTCCGGGGTTATGGTTTTGGATTTAAATTATGTTAAAAAGGCCTTTGGAGCCTCATTTTAACAATCATCTTCTTGCGAATACGAGTAGTCATCACATCTCTTTTCAGAGATAAGATGCCACCATTCTAGCTAGTATTTCACTCTGTATTTTTACAGTCTTTGTACATTTTTCGCTCATTAATAGAAAATTGTGTATTACTGTATATCTTTGTTTATGGTTGCATCTCTGATACATTTTTTTTATATCATTGAATATCTGCAATATATCTATACATTGCTTTATTATATCTCTGCTCTCATTTCGTGTCGAAAATAATATGGATGAGTGGTATAAGAGCAGGATGCTCTTGATCGTTTTTCAGTGCATGTCCCCGACAAGGTCTGAGCATAGCAAGTTGGGTCTCAATCTTGTCTCTCTTGAGGAAAATATCTCTCGCATGCCCAAGAAACTCTCCATGGAAGAAGAAAATAAAAATGATGGAGCATAAGATTCTATTCATCTGTTGCTCGAGCAATCTCTCATGTGACAGATGGATGAAATGATGGAGAATTTTTCCCACATCCTTCAATCCATGTTGATAGCAACAAGCACATATTCATCAAGAGTACACTTTGGATGCACCTCGCCTTTCAAGGTATAAGTTAATTTTGATATTTTCGTATTTTAAGGACAAATAGATGTTGATGCCCTAGAAAAATGGTTAAATCTGCTAGAAGGTTATTTCTATGTTCATAATTTCTCTAACAAGGAAACTATCACCTTCACACTCCTTAAGGATCTCCCCCATTTCAAACATTGGTGGGAAACTTACTAGGAGAAAATTGCCACAAAGGAGTCTGGAATATATGGGGCCAAGCCCACTTGGGATTTTTTTGTGGATGCAACAAAGGAAAAGTATTACCATGTTGGCAATAATGAGGACCAGTACATGAGATGGACCACACTATGGAAAGAGAGGGGCTAAGTAGTTCCATATTTCACCAATAACTTCCATACCTTGCGCACCAAGATGGGTATCAAAGACTCCGAACAAAATTTGGTTATGGAATACTGTGGGGATCTACACAGATACATCCAAATGAAATGGATTCTTAGGACATCTCATCACTCGGTGGAACTTATCGATATGTTGTTAAAATCAAGAAGAAAATTAAGCATTGGAACAAACAGTTGTTCAGGTCTACAAATCCGCAACAACCAAAGTATGATAAAGACATCCCTAACAAACAGTCTCCCGAAAATCAATCCAAGCCAGAGGAAAACAAGGGTCATGGAAAGACGAAGAAGGACACTGGAAAATGGTGTGATTTCCCCAAAATACCCAAGCACAACACCGATGAATGTCACTCAAAACAGTCATTGGTGGTAGAGATCAAAAATAAGGAATCGAAACCTGATTTAGAATCTGATTTAGAAAATAATGGTAGACGATATATCATCGACGCAGACCCCACTGCTATTGTCACGACCACAACAATTCAACCAGAAGAACCAACAGATTCTGAAGAGGGGGAACACCTTTTTCATTAATAGATGTGGGAGAAGGGGACCCCACTGCATTTTATTGTTGATAGTGGAAGCCAAAAGAACCTCATATTAGCATAGGTCATCAAAAAGTTGGGATTGTCAACAAAACCACACCTGCAGCCATACAACATCAAGTGGCTTCACTAGAGATGATATATACGTGTCATCCAACAGTGTCGATTGTCATATGGAATCCAACCCTTCAAGGATGAGGTATTATGTGATGTTCTCTTGGGCTATCCATATATGTGGAAACGCCATGTTGTTTATAAGTATTGACCCCACAGTGTCATTGTTTCTCTGGGAGGTCATCTCTACAGAATACCAAAGGTAGTTCCAACTACTGTCCCACCTAAACAGTGTCGCAAGGTAGTATCTCATACTACAAAATTCATCTTCTTCACATTCTATTCAAAAGGTGAACAAAAGAACACCACAACCACTACAACCTCAGTCCAAGCACCTTCTATCTAGCAAAAGCAGGTAAAAAAGATTGAAGAAAAGCACAAGGATTCCTTTTTCACATAGTCATATCATGTATCCAAATTGATTAAAAAGTTCCAACCCTTCCAGCCACTAGTTTGTGTCAACCTTCAATAAGCTAAGCAACGCAACTTCTCCAGTAAAGAAAGCAACTCAGCAAGATTCAGATTTAGTAAATGATTCCCCCTCTCCCCCGAGAAATCAATACAATGGAGAACATTTCTTCCTAAGAAGGGAGGATTGATATAGGTGGATATTCATGGCCACCCACCTGTTCCACTAGCTCAAAAAATAGTTTTCCACCTTGGCAGTTTTTCAGTAGTTTTTCGGGTTCCAAAATTCTGGAGTCATTTTGAGGCCCTAAATGATGTTTTTTGGGGATTTGAGTCCCAACCGACTACCAAAAGCACTAGCCTGGGCCAGTCGGAAATCTTTCTTCTCGGTTATACCTTTCCAATGGTGTTTCGAGCACCCCAAACATAGATCATATGAAAAAGTTATGCCCCCAGGAAGTTGACGTATCAACTACCCCCATCGGGGCCCGCAAACCTTTTGGATTTTTATCTTCTGGGGTTAGGGTTTTGGATTATAATTATTTTAAAAAGGCCTTTGGAGCCTCATTGTAACAATCATATTCTTGTGAATGCGAGTAGCCATCACATCTCTTCTCATAGATAAGTTGCCACCACTCTAGCGAGTCTTTCACTTTGTTTTTTTACAATCTTTGTACATTTTCAGTCATTAATAGAAAATTATGTATTATTGTATCTCTGTGTTCATGGTTTCATATGTGATAAATTTCTTTTATATTATTGGATATCCACAATAAATCTATACATTTCTCTATTATATCTATGCTCTCATTTCGTGCCGAAAATAATCCAGATCATTGTCAGAATAACTGTGGCAAATTGAAGTTGTAGAACTTAGTTTAGTCACTACTTCGATTTACGGGTTGTAGGATGACGCATGTCTATATTCCACCACTTCAAAATAAATATAAGAAGCGACAAGTTGAGACCCCACACAAATGTCCACCAAATAAAGATTCCACCTACAGAGCGACTTCACCCATTGCAAAAAGTGTCTCGAGCTACAACCACAACCCAAACATATGATTTACACTTAATCAATCAATGTGTCATAGATACAATATGAAATTCATATTATATACAATACCATGTGATATGAGTATATATTACTACATCTACATAATTTACCAAAATAAGGTGTTTATTGCATTATTTTTATCGGCATACCTCTTGCTCGGAGACTGTTAATGAGTTTTTTCTATTGTATTTCTTGTAGCTACTTGCTTTCCTGCATTTCTACCATTTCATTTGATGTCGAAGCACTGTAATAAATGAAATTAAGAGGAAAATAAACTTCTATGTCTAAATGGCATGAAATATACAATACCAACAAACAATGAATGAAAACCAAAGAAACGCTACATAGATAAAATTAGAAATATGTACCTTCTCAATTCTTGTTCCATGTGTCTTGTTTTGTCCTATTTTCTTTTTATTAATGACTGGTCATAGTTTCTATATATTTCACATCACACAATGCAAATAGAAATGTAAGAGGACATTATCGAAGTGCAAATGAAATGGGAATTGTCCATGTTTTATTTTCTATACAATCAGAAACTGTTCTGGGGAACTTACTTCTCATGTTCAACACAATTGTTTTAACCAACACAAAAACATGAAGTTTCTAAATGTGTAACAAGAATATGAAAACATGCTTTGCTTCATTAGGAAGGAAATAAAAAATTGTGAATGTGTAAAACAAATATGGACATATGTGAATATGTATTGTGATGTCAATGTAATTCAATATCCTAATGTTCACTATGACTTATATGCATTTCAAATTGAAATTTGAAAACAAATTGTATCATGATCACTCATGTTATGTCACAAGTTGTAGGTTGGGAAAAGCCCAACCCAGCCACAAAATCAAGTGTTATAACTATGGAACACTACACCCAATGTCACCTCAATGTAGGTCCCGCACTTTGGGGGTGACTAAAGTCACTCCTGGGGGAAAATCCTGGAGACCCTAGGGGAAAGGTAAGAGAAAAGGAAGGAAGATGGAAATTTCCCTAGACGTGAGAAAAATAAGTAGAAGAGGAGGGGAAGGAAGATGGAAATTACCCCGGAGGTGAGAAAACTAAGTGGAAGAGGAGGGGAAGGAATATGGAAATTCCCCCAGAGGTGGGAAAACTAAGAGGAAGAGGAGGGCACGAAACATGACTTGTAGACCAAGGAAAGATACCCCAAAAGTATAGTTCTTTGTCAGATGATTATACCTTCCCGAGAAACAAGAGAAACAAGCATACGTTGCAATATAATCAATTGGACAAGCAATTTAAGATTTTTTTCCCTAAACACATCTCTTAGCAATAATGTATATCAACAAATAAAGATATCTAAATTGGTGTGGAAAGCACAAGACTAGTTAAAAATGTCATCAATGAAACTAGCAATTAATTATGAATCAAGTAAAGAACTTTGAGACTAAATTAAGAAGGCTCTTAAAAGGTGTATTTTTGCAGTATTATGCATCCCTAATGGCTATAGGAAATGATGGATAATATCAGAGAAATCATCTACCTAAAGTTAGAGATGATTATCCCAAAAGATATGCCCTATTTGGTAGGTTACGTGAGTGAAGTTAGGGAGAATTTCTAGGGTTAGTTTGTGAGATATTAGTGGTTAGGGTTAGGGTATTCTACAACCTAATGGTTGTAGGAAACAAGTTAGTACAGAAATGAGAATTTATGGGAGAAAGGGGATGCCCTAAGGGAGGAATAATCCCCAAGGCATCAAGATCACTATCTCAAAGAGACAACTTTAAACTTGAAAATTTCACATTTACCAAGGAAGAAATTTATTTCTCCAATGCAATAATTAAATGACTAGTGCCTTTAAAACAATGGGTTAATGGAGTCAAGAAAATAAAGAGATGGATGTACTACATCCTTTGGGGTGTAAATCCTCTTACTCCCCAAGGCAAGTATCTCTAGCTAGGGTTTAGGCTAAGAGGGTGTATTCCCTTATACTTCTCTTAGAAAACCCTTATGAAACCAATAGCATGTAAGAATAAAGTGATGGAGAATAAGGTGGGGGTGTATTCTGTTATAATTCCCACCTATATCTAGCAAATAACCTTGACTTGAAAAAATAAATGATAGCAACAATGTAGAAACCTTACCAATTCAAGGAAAAAGTTAAGACAAACCACCATAAAGCTAGAGAAAGGCCTTCCAAGGCTAGTGCATCACTTCCATCAACCAATAATCCAAGACATGGCCATAAACAAATCACAAGGAGGGTATGTAGAAAATTTTAGTTGATTTCTCTTCTCACAATGGTAGAGCTATGTTTCAAATGAGATCTTATGATATATTATTTATGCAAAATGTCACTAAAGATGGTTTGTCCACATAATTAAGGAGTAAAACCTGAAACTAGTGGTCAACAACCCTAATATCTCCCCTTTTACAAAGTAATATTAACAATTCACTTTAATTTCACTTTGCACAAAATGCATGGTTATAAGGTCCTTGCTTATGGGAAATTTGGCACTAGGAGGGAATATGTAGAATTTGATTGAGGAGTGTAGAAAGGCTTCCTAAAGCCACATTTCAAGAATCCAAACAACTTCCTTCATGATCAATGCTCAATCCCCTCAAAACATCCTTGTGTTAATGCATGTCAACCTCACCACAAAACCCTAACCCCACCTAGGTGATGTCATGCCTCTAAAAATGACATTTTTCCTCTCCTAGGAAAACCATTTGGCATGTGGGGGATGGGATATGTCTTCCACATCATCTTCTATGAATTCAAAGTTTGATCTCTCTCATATGGCTTGCGATCCCTTGGCATCCGCATGTGGGATTCAAACCCCATGGAAGCCAAGCTAGGCTTGTTCTTCAAAACTATCCACCAACTAGGTTCTACAAAGATGAATAAGCACAAAATCCAAGGATATAAATTCACAACATCATGATAAGTGAATCAATCAATAAATTATGTGTATGTTCATCCCAAAGATTACTATGTCAAACAATTAAGCTCAAAGACATTATGCAACTTTTCAATCTTGAATATGGGAGGGTTGTGAGGTGTCCCTGTGGGTAGATATTTCCCTAGGTCAAGGAAAGTTTCCAATATATCCCCCCTTTAAACCATATGAAGTGGGTGAAGTCATTAAGGGTTAAAGACTCAATGGGCATGGGGTTCATGACATACAAAGGGGTCGTAGTGTCTCATTCATGGGTGCCTTTGTAGAGGGTGTGTGGTACCTTAGTTTGCAATGCACTTTCAAGCCCATTATTTTTAATTCTTTTGTTTCTTTCATAAATTTAAGGACAAGAGTTGAAGGCCAATATTGTGGCGTGGTGTCTAGATAATGATAATGTCACCCACAAATACCTAATTAGAGTAGGAAGGTTGGCTAGAGTAGTGAGACCCCTTTCTCTGACCATGCTGACTTCAGGCAATTACCACGGCTTGGTGACCCGGATGATGGTAATGTCATGCTACTATATATTCATGGACATGATGATAGGTCATTTCGTGATGGAACGCGTATCCCTCAACAAACCTTTTAAGTCTTCTTAATCATATCATTTTCTTGTGGGTCCCCCTTTCTCAAAGATAAGTGTTTCATTTCTTTCTTGGGTGATCCCTAGGAAAACCATATAGAAGGTTCATGCATGGGATTTATCTTTTACCCAACATCCAACCCTCACTGGGCTTTCATCCCCTTCTTCCCATAGAATGAGGGACAACCCCTTCTTGGGTCCAATACACCCTAAAATCGAGAGAGATAAAGAAATGGAAATAGTGATGGAAAGTGGTAGTGGAGTGGGAATGGTATGATGGATCTTCAATGGAGTTCCCAGTAGAAAACCCAACCCCAAGGAAGATACTAGGGAACAATGTGTCAACCACCAAAGTGAAACATGGGAAAAAGCATAATGTCCAAGCATATATCTCTTGAAATCTAGCATAATATAAAATACAACATACTTAGAAATACCTCAAATATTTAAGTAGTTCTCACCATAATACTAACTTGTACCTCATGGAGCAAGACCTTGCACCTTCCAGTAGGTTGGTGTTGTATATTCCATTTGAAAATCTATGACCTCCGTGGTGGTGAAGGGTCTCCATATTTGCAAAAGGATAATACTAGTCATGTAGTCTCTCGAAAATCCATATATACAACGAGGGCCTCAAGACATCATCCTTTTAGTTATCCACAAAATGGGGATAACATCAGCTCCTACTTGGGGGAAATGTGTGCGTCGTAGAGTGCATGAGAACCGCGGTATCTCCTGGTAGACATGTGCCAATCAAAAACTTATAAAAGGGAATCATAGCATCTAGGTTGGTACTCTGACCCTTAATCCATATATATATAGAAATCCAAAATGAAAACTAATCTAGAAAAGAATTTTTTTTTTTTTTTTTTAGCATTTTTCAAAATTTTCTAAACTAAATATGAAATCAATATGCAGAGTACAGAGAAAAATGAAATATGGTCATCTAAATTATGTCGACAATCAATGTAAATGCGAGGAAATCAAACAGGCACCCTACTTACCTAGGGCCTTAGGGCCACAAATATCATCGATGGGTGATGTTAGGTGAAGTCATACAACAGTGCAACCACCTTTTTATCATTTCATCAAGATATCTCCCCATATGCTTAATCATATAATACAAAAAAAAATAAAAAAAAGTTTTTTTTTTTTGTAAAATACATTAATTATATTAAGCTTCAAAAGAACTACTTGAGAGTCCAGCGATCGGTTTCTGATGAGAGACCATTAATTGCGGGTGCCCCATCTCGGAGAAACAATCCGACCCGACTACGTGACCATATGTTTTAGGTCCTTGGCACGGTTGCCACATACAAGCAATGTAAACAAAATATCTCTGGTGTCAGTGTCAAATCCTGTCTCCCGGGGGTCTCCCGTTGTGGCTTCTCCCTCAGAGTTCTGGCACAGTGCTTCGTGCATGGACGCTAGAAGTTGGAGGAGGTTGGTCACCTTTATCTCCATAGCTTCCACCCGGTGGTGAAAGTCTGTAATCTCTTGCTAGAGCTCGAAGGCCGTGGAGTACAGCGTGGCTACACTGTCCCTACACTACGCAGTGTCCATGGAGGCGGGGCCATCAAGAGCTGGGGAATTGGGTATCTATGAGATTCACAGCCAAAAGTACGGAAGTCTGTCGATAGAACAGGAAGGGCCAGGGTCGTGGAGGATCCGTCGGAGCATAATTGAGGTGTTGGGTATGATGGCCATGGACCCAGGTTGCGGGGGGTGCAGGGTTACCTGCGAGGAAGCTGAGCGGAGGTGGGGAAGAGAATTGTCGGAGGAGGAGTCCGGGGAGAAGAGCGAAGGACGCCGAGGTCTCCAGGATGCACCTGTAGGAGGAGTGCCTCGAGCAGGAATCATGGAAGCGGTTCGTTGGCCAGTGGGCGGAGGAGTCCTTGAGTAGCGAGAGGATGGGCTCTGTAGCGAGGATGAGGCCGAGGGTGATAATTAGGTTCAGGGAGAAGAGGCAGGCTAGCAGCCGAGAGAGCGAAATGGCTCGACTAACCATGTATAATATCAGCGTTTGAAGCTGGGGAAAGGGCGTTAGCTTGAATGCACTTCATGTCGAGTTAAGGCAGATTAAATGCTTGGTGGGGTGGTACATTGCACATGCAAATGTGTAGCAGTTCTGACACTGTACCCATACTCCGATCCACACCGATTACCTGAGTGTGACACCTTATCCGGGGAACAACAAGGATAAGTTAAGAATGAAATGTCATGTCTGAGTTAAGACCGTTAAATAGCAGGTGGGGTGGCGGCCTGTTGCACATGCCCGGCATGTGTCGCAGTTCCACGGCCTCCTGTACCCGCCTCCAATCCCTGCCTCGATGCCCCGTGTGACACCCCATCCGGGGAACAACAAGGATAAGTTAAGAATGAAATGATCATGAGCATAAATGGATACAAAATCAATCGTGAAATGAAACTCATGGAGATGGGAGTGAGGGAGTAAATCCTTCTGGAAAAAATATCTGCCACTCTGATCATGCAAGAAATCTTTCCTGAAGTGATAGCCACAAATTTGATCAATCCATATTTGAAGAGGGATACCATATGTATATGATGGCTCATATCCATATTCGCCCATAAAATCACTGCTTCCTGAAGGCTGAGATAGTATGAGAAATCCCAAAGAAACATGTTGGTTTCCCATACAAGGGGAAATAGGGTAAGGGGAAGCCTATAGTCATTTATTCATTTGAAAATACTCCCCAAAATATCAACATGAAATTATTTTTGTTTGATAGTGCAGTCCTTGGACTGATTTGGGATGGCCATGACCTAGTGTCTATAAAAATATGAGAACAATGAATGAAAATCCTCATGGAACAATTCTACACCCTCAAAAGTGTATGTATGAAGGAATGATTGAAGATCACTCTGAGTATGTTGCAACAAGTCATCCTCTAAGGGGTGGAAGATATATGTAACCATATCATCACCAGGCTGCCAAATATCTTAATCATACACACATGAAGACCAGTCCTATGAAAATGACTCCCCCTATGCCTGATAGCTACCCTCAATATCATAAATGGGGTCTCTATTAAAATTTAGATAACCAATATCCCATTTGCATCTGCCAATCTGTATGAATGTGTCTATAGTCTCATCGAAGGATACTTTAATAAGACCATCAATATGACTAAAAATGACCATCTTTTCATCTTTATGTGTAGGTGTAGAGGCATTGACATCTTCAAATAAATCTTCAAATTCTTCATCATCGAGATTGATCGCTTCTGCAACATTATGTGAAGAAGGAAAACAAGGTTGGACAACCTCACCATAATCAAGAAGGATCAAAGATAGCGGTGCCTCAATATGTTGTACTTTATCATAATTTTTCTTTCTTCTTATGGACACACCCCTCCATCGCCTCTTTGTCATAAGAGGCTTGATCCTTAATGCATAGTTCTTTTCTTTCTTTTCTTCAAGGGGATCTATCATATCTAAGGTTTCCTCTGATACTTCTTCACTTTCGAGGTCATGGCATAAAGTATCATCAAGGTCTTCGAAAGGGTCACAAATCATCATGTTCTCTTCTTGATGAATTTATTCATATGTTTGTTCTTCGAACACTTCTTCATTGTCAAGGGAAATAAATAACTCTCTTATGTGATTCATCATCTATTTAGTAGCTTTATTAGTATCCTTCTCCTTTTCCATCTGTAAAAATTCCATCGTTGAATCACAACAATTTATGGATGAGGTTTCATCCCATGGTGCCATAATTCCATTGACTAAAAAGAAACCTCAAAGGAGTCTCCAAGTGAGACTAAGTCTCACCAAAGGAGGAAAGGGGAAAGAGGAAAAGGTGGGTTCATGGAAGGTGGAGTTACCAGATGAAATTCAAGGAGAGTTCATCAAGGGTGGAAAGGGAACGTTCCTTGGGTGGAGTTGCCAAGAAATTTAAGGGATAAAGGCTTTGGTATGGCTAGTCAAAGTATCGTTATGGTTCATAAGAGGATTCAAAATCCTCCCCGACAACGACGCCAAAATTTTATGGCACAAGTTGTAGGTTGGGAAAATCATGACCCAACCACAAAATCAAGTTCTATAACTATGGGACACTACACCCAATTTCACCTCAATGTAAGTCCCACACTTGGGAGGTGACTAAGGTCACTCCTGGGAGTTGATACCAAAGACCCTAGGGGAAAGGTAAGAGAAAAGGAAGGAATATGGAAATTCCCCTAGAGGTCAGAAAACTAAGTGGAAGAGGAGGGGAAGGAAGATGACTTGTAGACCAAGGAAAGTTGCCCCAGAATTATAGTGCTTTGTTGAATGATTATACATGCCCAAGACACAAGAGAAACAAGCATATGTTTCAATATAATAAATTGGGAGGGGCAGTGGTTAGGCTAGAGAGAAATGACTACCTTCTATCCACTGAGGTAACCTCACATACAGGCAATTGACCACAACGGACCTGTACTTTAGCATGTACTAGCACGCTCCAGGAGTTAACTCAACCAATCGACTACGGGTAAGGTAAGGTGTGTTTAGACATTGGCATTCAGGAGCCACAGTGGAGATGCAAGGGAACTATCACAAGAAATTTAATCTTTCTTTCCCTAAATACATTTGTTAGCAATAATGTATATTAACAAAGAAAGATATCTAAATCAGCGTGGAAAGCACAAGACTAGTTAACCATGTCATCAATGCAACTAACAATTAATTATACAAATGATACACAATTAATGACATCGATACAAGTTAATGATATCCCTGAATTAAGTTAATTAATTATGAATCAGCCATTAATTCAGGGATGTCTTGTGCAAATGATACACAAGACTAGTTAACTTGATTCAGCCACCAGGTGTAATATCAGGCCAGGTGTCGATGCGATGTTCGACAATAGAGGGATCAAGGCCAAGCATCTCTGTGTATGACCAGGCAAAAATATCCTGATATTCTTGGAAGAGGGCTTTATAGGCGGTGATTTCTTGAGGAGTGCATGCAACACCAATGGAGATTTCCTCAACGACTCCAATTTTTATGGAAATATCGATTTTGATGGTCGGGGAAATGTTGGCCATGTTGCCTTCTTCAAAAGCATCAGGGGCAGGAATGGGGTTGTTGAACCAGTCGATATGCCCTGATGGGATAAAATCCTTGGTTTCGACTACATATATGGGGTGTTAGTTAGGAGGCGTGGAGGCTTCCTGTGGAAAGAAGAGCGCTCTGTGGTGTAGTGCATCCCATGGTTAGTCAAGGGTGTTTAACTCTTCGAGTATGTCCTCGTCACAGTGGAATTGGCAGGAATACAAGGGATTGTAAAGAGTTATATCGGTGACTATCACCGTGTGGTTGTCCTTTGGTGATGAAGGAGCAGGGGGAACGACGTAATGAGATTGCGATGGTTCACTCGACATAAACCAAATATCGAGGTACTGAGGATTACCAATGGTAGTTGGATGTAAAATTTCCATAGGGAAATGAACGGGAGAATTGGGGGGGTTTGGGGGTAAATCCTCGGATAAGTCATCCAAGAACCATGGAGGAATAGGGAGTGCCTCTGGTTCGGGAGAAATGATATGAAGAATCTATAGTGATGAGGTAAGGTCAACCATCGATTCTATAGGGGGCGTAGGGTTTTGAATCAGTGTCATTTAGCACTGCCCGTATTCAATGATCATCGGACATTGATATGTAAAATGATCTAAGGATTCACATAGAGAGCAAGGGCATCTCATACGTTCATTGACTGAAGTCGTGACATAATGGATGTCAGTGATGTTTGGTAGGGATGATGTATCTAGATTGGGTTCGTGCTAGAAGCTTTGGCGTACTAAGACTAATGTCTGTCGGAAGTGAGGTAGTGCTGGGCAATGGTGTGTATAATGGCCATATTCTGAACATATAGCGCAAGCGAATTTGGTTCGCAGCCCTTTGCTACTTGCATTAGGGGAGATAGCGGTAGTCTTGCTACAATGGCGAGTGGTGATGGTGCTTGACTGGGTTGAATTAGGTTACATAAATTGGGTAGAGATGGGCATTTGTTGGTTGGGTGTCCATCTTTCTCACATAGCGCACAAGGAGGTTGGACATGTGGGGGAAGTGGAGCTGTGGGCTCCTTCTTTCACCTGCCCCCAGCTATGGCAGGGAGGTTAGTGAGTGGGGGTGTAGAGGGTATGGTGGGAGGGAGTATGGGAATCGTCATTGGGATTCCTTCCGTTTGGGGGGGAAGGGATGGTTGAGGGACCATCTCTAGTGGATGTAAATACCAAACTAGAATTTCCAACACCATATTAGGGAGGGTAAGCGTTGCGGCCACTTGGAAAGCTTGTATGCCTGGTGGAGGGTAAAATAAGGGGATTTGAGTAATGGCTTGGGGAACTATCTCCCAAACTGGGAAATGGCCTTGGGGAGAGGTGAAATCGTGGACTAGTGGAGTCGATGAGTTCGCAGGAGGCTCATGAGGGGGGAGCTCTGCGACTAGTGGGACGTCAGATATGATAGAAGCCTCCCTAGGAGGAAGGGTATCCTCTATGTTAGTTCCATTGGATGATACGACACATACTTGATTGGAAGGATAAAGGAGCGGTGGTGCACCATGGTAAGTTCCTAACAATGATGGTTCTTTGAAAATTTTGGGACCCATTTCGATGAGTGGGTATGCATAATGACTTGTGTGGATGAGAGGGAGAATGTTATCGATGTTGGTAGAAGGTTTAGGCTCATAATGTGAAACTTGTTCAAAGGTAATGATCTTCCCGTTATGGGGGAACATCATTGTTCGAAAGATGGAAGAGGCAACTGCCTTCATAGCATACATGTATCTACGACCGAACAAGATATTATAATCGAGTGGGGCATCGATAACTTCAATGTCGATGAGAATGGTCTTTCCTCCGAGTTCTACAGGGACATTTTGGAAGATCCCTTCAGGAGGAGATGGTCATCCATCATAATCTCTTAAGGTAATGGCAGATAGTATGAGTTTGGGGGAACCAAGTTTCTACCATACAGACTTGGACATAATGCATGTGGATGCACCTTCATCGATGATGCACTGATGAACTGTAATGTTCCAAATTTTAACTGGGATTTGAAAACCGATTAGAGTGGGAAGGTGAGGTTCTCTGCTGTCGAGATCGAATGTGATGACTTGAGTATCCACAGGGTTGACTGCCCCCAAGGTGGAAAGTAATGATTTCTGTTGAGTGGGACAAGTTTGAAGGACTTCTAAGACTGACATGGCAGCTGGGGATTGTGCTAAGTCATCGACCAAACTATAATTATGAGACTCCCTAGCCTAGGGGTTGTGGACATTCCTGCGCAATGGGATGCGAGAGATGAAAAGAGGTGTTTCAATGTTAGGGCAAGGAATCACCAACGAGGGTCCCATTGGTGCTGGGATTGCCTTTGGGGGAATGGGAGGAGACTGAGCGAGTGCACGGTATTGACGACTACGTGTTTGCAGAAGGATTTCTTCCTCACTGGTGAGGAGGATAGTACAATCTAGGAGATTGTTTGGATTGAGGTATTGTCCCAACTGTGGTGGGGTAGGCTACATGTCCTGTTGGGTGTTCATCACACCCTGGTAAAGAATCAGATTCTATAGCACGGCTGGGGGTGGTTGTTGCATGTATTTTTGTGGGGCCTGCTGAGGGGAAGGTGGTGCTGGAGAGTGTGGTACACTTCCTGAGTCTTTCATCTGTTTAAAATCATTGATTTGGGGACAATGATGAGTATAATGATCGAACTCACCGCAAAGGGCACAAGGGAAGGTGGTTCTAATAGTATTGTTATTTCTCCCTTGACGCTTGTTTTTATTGCCCCCTTGGGGTTTCTGATTCCCTTGATTCTGGTTTCCCCCAGTAGGTTGGTTTTGTTGGGGGTGATTCCCACCTTGACCTGGGTTGCTATTATTCCTGTTTTTTCCTTTCTTTTTGGCATTATTGGACTGATGGGTCGGATTTTCCATATTCATTTGTTCAAAATTTTGATATTGTTGAAGGGGAGAGGGTTGAACAAAATTCACCCCAGCGTGAGGGTGTGGGGGAGCTATGGGTCGTGGAAGACCAGGGAATGGAAAGTATGGATTCTATGGGAGTTGTGATCCATAAGGTACATAGGAAGGCATGGCACTTTCACTAGTACTTAGAGTATAATCTTAGGTAGAGGGGGTACCAGAACTTGTTTGGATAGGTGGGTGTATTGGGGGTGCCAGCGGTGGCCCACTGATGGGTGGAGGAATAGCAACAGGGTATGGTTGTTGATAAGGGGGTGGAGGGTAATAAGAGGTTCCCCCATATGCCGATGGATATTGAGGTGTGCCATAAATTGGTGGTTGTTGGGGTTGTGGACTGTGGTGTGTGGTATTACCAATAAATCCATCTACTGAGTGAGACATCACGGGTTTGTCTTGGCCGAATGGCATGGGTTTTGGGAGATCAGGAAGTATTGTGTAAAAGTACCCTGATTGTGAATAGATGAGGTCATATTGTTGAGCCTTACTGATGGCTTCTTCTTCTCATTGAGGGAAGGTGGAAGCTACATCTTTACTGAGGAGAGAGATAAGTTATCTAAGAAACAAGTCAAGACACTATTGTTTGGTGGTTTCAGATTTGCACAAACTACGTCATCTACGCCACTAGTGAATGTGATTAGCAATATGTGTGGCTGAGGTTTGTTTAAAATTAGAGAGTAGTTCAATACCATTGTCATGGTGGATTGGTAATTGGAAGAAGGTAAAAAATTCTTTGGCCAAGGACTCGAAAGTCATGTGGGACCCCGATTTTTTGTCTACATACCATTTGGTTGATGGGCCAGTGAGTGTGCATTGAAATAATCGTAGTCTGATGGAACCATCCATAATGTTGTTGGAAGAGCACCATAGGTGGAAATTCATGACATGGTTGGCAGGGTCATCCCCTGCCTTTCCTTCAAACTTGGGGATGTTTGAAGGTAGTTTGGTAGGCATTGCAGGCCATGTGGGGTCATTCAATATAGGATAATTTGTGATTTTGCTTAAATTTGGTATGTTAAGAGAGGCCAAATATGGCATCTGGAGTGGTGGCAGAGGATTAGTTCCAGCCATGGTGTGAGTGTTCTGTGAACCTGACTCTTGAGGGGGGCTATGTGGGTTGGTACTCCCCCCTTGAGAGGAAGTTGGCCCTCCGCTTCCATGTAAAGGAGAGCGAGTGGACGGTGGACCTTGGGAAGTGGACCCAAGTAAGGTGGAACCATGCAAAGATGATCCTAAGATAGTGGCACTCACAGGAGTGTGAGAAGGTGGGTCCGATGAGTTGGTGAGACTAGTAACTCCCCCTAAAATAAGAGGGAGGTTTAGCAAGTGTCTAGAACAACCAGGGTTCTATGGGTCCCCTATGATGTCCGACTAGTTGAGTGGATGTGTGCGAATTGTGGTGAGAGTAATAAATAAACAAGAGCCTTTTGTTGCAATTTTTTAACTTTACACGATATATATCTAAATCAAAATGTAATCAGAAGTGCATCATACATACAATATTTTTAAAAAGAAGCATATATGTGGATAAGTGGGTTTTGTTCACGTGGGGGATCAAAGAAAACAAATGATCATGTCCTAAAAGACGTAGCATCCTTCCTCTCAAATAGCACTAGACCTTCCAATAGTACTCAACAGTGGGGTCTGAAGTCACCGAAAGAGAAACTAGTGGAGGATCAAGTAATCAGTAATAATGAGGCATAAAGGGGGCATATCTTGAAAGAGCTGGTGATATTTCCCAATAGCCACACAAAATCCGATCAAGGTGCAATTGTAGCCCACAATTTCCACCTAGGTAGATGTCCTAAAATTTGGTCACTAGGTACCTCGGTCAAAGTGCGACATTTAGATTTTTGGCCTAAGAAATGGGTCATGGGCTGGATCCTGTCCAAGAGGTGGGTGTCTCAAGGCGGGACGCACAGAACAACTGGACCTCATCCTTCAACCCTTCATGGGTATCTCCCTGCCTTATGGTGTTAGGAACACTTGACTTGGAGGATTTTCAGTTCCCTATTTGACAACTTCTATGGTTTTGACAATGTGAGAACCAGATAACAGGGAGCTATTTGGATTCCTATCCCTGAAATCCTACCTAGACAAAAAATCTTCTTTAGCACCTCCTATGGAGAAAACTTAGTGATTTAAAAAAAAAAAAAAAATCTTTTGGCACCTCCTGTGGAGGAAAACTTAGTGATTTAAAAAAAAAAAAATAGATGTGGTTTGTTTGAGAGATTGGGGGTGCGAGCCAATCTCATTGAAATTAAATGGGAGTGGATAGTTTCGTCAAGAAAAGGGTGGGGTGTTTCAGAATCCCTTTGGAGGAAACTTACTTTGACCTCCACATTTCGAGAGGAAAACTATGTGAGTGATAAGTGACTTTTGTGTGTGAATGAGTGAAAGTGTGCCAATGTTTTAATGAATTAGGTGTCACCTTGTTGCATGTGGACTTCGCTTGGTCCTTACAAGTGTTGATTACCTAATTAACTAGATGCCTTTGGTACAACCTTACATAATTCAAAAGTCCCTAGAAATATAGCATGTGGACATGTGGGTCCTTTACTATTCCTTTAACTCCCTATTGTGATTTAATTTAAGAAAGATTTGAAACTATCCTAGATTGTGAGCATGTGGGCATGTATGGGCCTATTACAAAACCTTTAAACTTCCCTAGTGATTTAATCTAAGAAAGTAAATTTCAACACTATCCTATCTTTGTAGCATGTGGGCATGTATGGGCCTATTACAATCTTGAGATGTGTTTGAAAAATAAACTAAGAGGAGTCCCGAGGGGGTTGTTGTCTCCTAAAGGTTTTAGTCTTTTGAAGGGAGATGAAATTGTCCTACAATATTTTTCTGATTCTCAAGGTCACTTGGAAGCGCGAGAGAAGAGCATACTAAGCTATTTCTATCCAACTTCTGGTCCCAATGCAAGCTTTATGCGATTACAAATGATTCCAACTTATACTTTTAGTCAAAGCAAGCCATCCATGTGGAAAAATGAAAGCAAAAGAATAAATAATGATTTTAAGCCTCCTAAGTTCCTATGTGTTTTTGACTAATCCCTTTATATGAAGAGGGAACTAAGTGTGGTGTAGATTACAATATGCATGAAACACTTTTAAGAAGGCTAGGGGCCTTCCCCAAATCACAAACAATCTTACAATGTGTATTTTTCTGCATAGGTGCGTGGGTCTCAGACTAGACAGAGGTGCATTGAGCGCCTGTGCGTAGAACGAAACAGGCTTTTGGGCGCAGGTGCGTAGAACAACACTGTGATTTCGGCGCACATGTGCACGATGTGATACTGTGGGCCAATAAAACCACGCACAGCTGACACAGAGTCGTGAAGAAAATTCTGGATGGAATTCTCCCAATTCATCTTTGAATTGGATGTTTTGTAGGTCGGCTTGGGCCGGTTAAGGTACCTGCAGGTTAAATAAACCAAAAGAAGAGCTAGAAAAACCCAAATGGGGTAGGAAATTGATACCTTTCCCCAGTGGAGTCGCCAATTTGTTGCGCGTCTTTTGTCACCTAAATGAGCAAAATAGAGGTGCTTACAAGCTTAGTTGGGTTAGCTAAGCAAGACAGTTGTAAAGGAAAAGGGTTAGAGAAAGAAACATAAAAGAACAACTAAGAAATAACCTAAGAAATAAAATAACAACTACATTATTGAGCATAAGGACATAAGAACAAAAAAACAATAAGATTCATGTCACCAATGGCAAGGATTATATTAGTGAAAGAAAACACCAATAAGAAAGAGGACTTTGGGTCCCTTCTTCCTCCAAGGGAGGGCTCTTGGACCCCCACAACTAAGCTCTTCTTACAACTTTGAATGAAATGGTGAAAGAATCCCAAGCTAATCCACTCAAGAGGTGAGATGGATTGCCCAATGTAATGGTTCTAGTATACTCTTGATGAGAATAAAGGATTCCTCAAGAGAATAGCAGAAACATAACTTTGCTAATGAATTCCTTGAAAATTAAGTGCACCCATGGCCTTGTTTTATAGCACCTCTTTGAGGTATTGTGCAACCAACTTGTAGTGTGAAAAGAGGCTATTTAGGGCATTTTTAGGTCTTTGACAAGCCACCCAGTCGGATTCAGCCGAGATTTGGGTGTCAAATCAACTTGGAAGCTGAACCAGAAGTGGGTGGGAGGCCGACCAATCTCATAAATGCACCATTCTCATATGTGCACGGCTTTTAGAGACCACAGTCGCGCATCGTGCACATCTGTGCTTTTAGTTCGTTTTTGGATGGCGCATGTGTGCGTGCACCCTGTGTAGTCATAGCGCACCTTAATTTTATCACTGGTTGTATAGTTTTGGACCTTTTGGAAATGCTTTTGTGGTAATTTTGGTCCATGGGTGACTTCATAACTGTTTGACAATGCTAGATTTCTTTAACCATTTGCGGACGAAATTTCAGTGATAACAATTATTATCCCAAAAGATACACCCTAATTGGTAGGTTAGGTGAGTGAAGCTAGAGAGAATTTCTAGGGTTAGTTTGTTAGATATTAGTGGTTAGGGTTAGGGTTTTTTGTAGCCTAATGGATGTAGGAAACAAATTAGTACATAAATGAGAATTTGTGGGAGAAAAAGGATGCCCTAAGGGAGGAATAATCCCCAAAGAATGAAGATCACTATCCCAAAGAGAAAACTTTAAAACTTGAAAATTTCATGTTTACCAAGGAAACAATTTATTTCTCCAATGCAATATGTAAATGATTAGTTCCTTTAAAAAAATGGGTTGATGGAGTCAAGCAAATAAATATCTAGAGGTTCTACCTCCTTGTGGGTGTAAATCCTCTTACTCCCCAAGGCAAGTATCTATAGCTATGGTTTAGGCTAAGAGGGTGTATGCCATTATAATTCTCTTAGAAAACCCTTGTTAAACTAGTATCATGTAAACATAAAGTGATGGATACTAAGTTGGGGGCGTATTCCCTTATACTTCCCACCTAGCTCTAGCAAATAACCTTGACTTGAAAAAATAAATGATAGCAACAATGTAGAAACCTTACCAATTCAAGGAAAAAGCTAAGACAAACCACCATAAAAGCTAGAGAAAATCACTTCCATCAACCAATAATCCAAGAAATAGCCATAAACAAAAGCACAAGAGAGAGAACTATCTAAAGAGAGCAAAAATTCCAGTCCAAGAGCCTCTCACAATGGAGAGTTATGTTTTAAATAAGATCTTAGGATCTCTTATTTATACAAAATTTCACTAAGATAGTTTGTCCACATAATTAAGGGTAAAAAAAAAGACTAGTGGTCAACAACCCTAATCTTTCCCCTTTTTACAAAGTAATATTAAACAATTCACTTTAATTTCACTTTTGCACAAAGAAAATCTCTAGTTATAAGGACGTCACCTCTTTAGGGGACGTTTTGGCACTAGGAGAAGGTTGTTGGTGATGGAGGAGTGTAGAAAGGATTCCCAAAGCCACATGTCAAGAATACAAACAAATTCCTTCATTATCAAGGCTCAATCCCCTCAAAACATCCCTGTGTGAATGCATGTCAACCTCACCACCAAACCCTAACCCCACTAGGTGACATCATGCCTCTAAAGGTGACATTTTACCTCTCCTAGGAAAAAAATTTGGCATGTGGGGGATAGGTTATGTGATACAAGTATCTTATAGGCATTCAAAGTTGATCTCTCTCCTTTGGCATGTTGGCCCTTGGCATCCACTTATGGGATTCAAACCCCATGGAATCCCCAACTAGGCTTATTCTTCCAAAACTTTCCACCAACTAGGTCATGCAAAGAGAAATAAGCACACCCTCCAAGGATCTCAAGTCATAAAATCATTATAAGTGAATCCAATCAATAAATAATCCACCTAAGCATGTGAATCAAATATTAATATGTCAAACAATTAAGTTCTCAAAGACATTATGTGACTTGTCAATCTTGAATATGGGAGGGTTGACAAGGTGTCCTATTAGGTAGATCTTTCCCTAGGTCAAGGAGAGTTTCCAAGAGATCCCTCTATACACCATGTAAAGTGACTAAAGTGGTAAAGGATCAAGACTCAATGGTCATGGCATTTATGACATACAATAGGTTATAGTGTGTCATTCATGGGTGTGTTTGTAGAGCATGTGTGATACCTTCGTTTTCAATGAAATTTTTCCAAGCCCATTATTTTTCCATTATTTTTTTTTTTCATAAATTTAAGGACAAGTTGAAGGCCACTGCCCTGGTGTGGTGTCCATATAATGACAATGTCACCCACATATACCTAGTGGAAATGAGAAGGTTGGCTCATGATGATACCCCCTTTATCTCAACCATGCAACTGAGAGCCATTACCCTAGCTTGGTGACCAGATGATGGTAATGTCATACCACTAGAGATTCATGGACATGATAGGTTGGCTCATGATGAGACCTTCTATACTCCAACCAACCTTTTTAAGCATTCTTAATAATATTTCTTGTGGGTTCCCCTTTTCTGAAAGATAAGTGTTTCATTTCTTTCTTGGGTGATCCCTGGGTGAAGCATATATAAGGTTCATACATATGATTTTATATTTTACCCAACATCAATCCCTATGGGCCTTCAACTCCTTCTTACCATAGAATGAGGGACAACTCCTTATTGGGTCAATACACCCTAAAATCCCAATAGATAAGGAAATGGGGGGAAATAGTGATGGAAAGTGGTAAGTATGGTTGGGAATAGTACGATGGCTCTTCAAGGGAGTTCCCAGTAGCAAACCCATCCCCAAGGAAGACCACTTAATAGGGCACAATGTCAACCACCAAGGTGAAGCAAGGAAAAAGACATAATGTCCAAGCATATATCATGAAATCTAAAGCAATCTAAAATACAACATACTTAAATGCCTCAAATATTTAAATGATTCTCACCATAAGACTGACTTGTACCTCATGGACCAAGGTCCAATGCCTTCCAGAAGCTAGCTAGTGTGGTGGATGCCATCTAAAAATATACGACCTATGTGGTGGTGAGAAGGGTCTCCATCTGTGAAAAAGGATATTTCTAGTCATGTAGTCTCTCGACACTCCATATCTGTAAATTGAGGGCCTCGAGACATAATCTCCTTAGTTATCCAAAAAATGGGAATAACAAATCCAATATGTATTTGATATAAAAAATAAAAATTGATAGTTCATTCTTCGAATTTGACTAGACATGATCAATTAATGTTCGTGTACATGTTTTCTTTGGTCCAATAAGAAATGTAGGTTTTGGTTGTACATGCAACTCTACATTTTTTTTGTTTTCCCATTACACTGACACATGTCAATATTGAAGTCTCCTATAACCTCTATGATTTCGTTGCAATGTAAATTTCACAATGCTTTTGCAATTGCATTTACTATGTTGGTCAGAATTGCATATGGGGATACATAGATATTAATTATGGAAATATGAAATACTTTGAATATTACTCTTGCTACAAGCACCTCTACATTTGGTTCTTCAAAATGAATATGTTCTAATATGGTTATATTTTTTTTTACTAGTATCATCATGCCATGTTTATTGCAATTCGAGAGGCAATTGAAACATTGAAATTGTTCATTTTGCATCGTCAATGTCATATATGTTTCTTGAATGCACAAAATATCATATTGCATTGTATCATAGTCACTAGCTATGTCATTGATATTTTCATGCAAACTACACATGTTAAGTGAAAAAGTTGAAATACATGACTCCAATTGCATGGATTGTAACTCATACTCTAGAGTCCAATTTGCATCATTGAGCAAACATTGCATCTCAACAACTATTTTTTGTTTAACATTGAAGTTGTCCATAGTCAAAGGACTTAGAATATACAAAGACTATGTGCTCCTTACACGCAAAAATGCTATATACTCCAATCCATGTCTTTGCACCCTAGTAGGATCAAATGAAACACTATCCAGGGTTGTCCCTTGTGATCAATGTATTGTACATGCACATGCAAGTTAAACTAGAAATTGTTTATGGATTTTCAAATGACCTACCATTGCTTTTGTCGATGTTGGTTTCACTATGTGCAATATGGGTATTCAATCAGGAAAAACGTCTCTGATATATAAAGAAGATAACTTCATGTCATGTCGATTTCCAATATGCAGATCATAGAACTTTTTCCATAAAACATCATCCTTATATCTTTTAGTGTATGCTTTAAGTATTCCATCTGTACCATTCATTATACCATCATGTGAATTGTAGTTGCAGTCATATATTTCAACAAGAAAATCTAATTTTAGAACACGTTATGAATGAAAAGTTATTGTATGTTCATGATGTTTCACACCACCATGGTATTCCCCCTCTTCATCAATTTCATTGATTAAAATCTCATTTCCATACATAAGCAATAGCATAGACCTTTTATGCAATGCAACATCCTTGTTTTTATAAAAAAGATAGGGCAATGTTGGTTGATTTGGAGCAAGTCATATGCAATTCATGTTGATATATTCTACATATTCTCTTGTTTGGCTATTTGTTTGCATCCTATTCAAAATAACAATAAAATTTTCATTTGTTTGTCTCATTGTAGTGTGCAATTCATAGAATTTGACACTATCTTTCCAAAAGTCATATGTTATTTTTTGCATGTTCATCGTAGGGTGTTCAAATATCAAGGAATCATGTATGGGTTTTGCTTGATAAATATCACCAAAAAATACCATGTCTATGTTTCCAAAGTAATTTGTTTTTACATGTTTTATGCTTCTTAGCCAACTATCAATCAAAAATAGGAATCAGATTCTAACTAGAGAAGCTTCCTCAATGAGGACAAGTTGTAGTTCTTGATAAATATTTTACAACATGTCTGACATTTTTCTGCTAATTGGAACAAACTCAGACTGGTTGAAAGGAATTAGAAATGAAAAATGGATTGTTGTTCCACCTACATTGTAAGCAACTTTACCTATATATGTGACTATCAATCCCTTTGGTTTCAAAGGATCAATTGTCTTATTTTCATTGTGTATTCGTATAAACATTTGGTATATCATTTTTGTTGTGAAGGGTTTCCTTGTTCCTGGTCCACCGATAAGAAACAAGTACAATGGAATCTGTATGTCCCTTAATTTATTTAGTGCAATGTCTTTGACGATTTCTTTTTTTTCTATGTTGAAATTTTTCTAGTTCTGTAATATTCATTATTTTCAAGAAAAAATGGGTGTTGTGCAACTTGGAATCCAAGATCAGTTGTTCGTTTGCTACTTTTCCCTCCAACGCATTGCATATATAGTTGTAAATCGTAATGTTCATAGTCAAGTGTGTGTGTTCCTTGTTGCATCAAGGTACGATCAAAATCGAGAAGATCAGTGTCTACCTGTTCAATCGTTTTTTTCCATATCTCCCCAAGTTGGATTTACTTCATATGAAAACTTAGGTTCATTGGCTTGTATTCTAGTTTTGTGAAAACAATAAGCAACTCCCCATGTAAGCCAATTATGCTTTAATATTGATTCACGTTTTTTCACAATCAATGTACTTTTTATATTTGATGAATCATATCACATTTGGTTTTTTGTTTTTCGATATGTGTGTACCATATTTTTTATACTTAGAAACAAATTCAACAAAGAAGATATTCTTAATGGCATGTGGTCGTTCAATATAGTAATCAATAATAGAGTTGCACATGGCATCTTCTGATTCGTCAAGTTCTTGTTTCAAAATAATGTTGGATTAAGGACAAATGTGCATTGATCTGTTGGAGATGTGTTTATAAAGATACATGATCTTGAATTGTTATTCAGTGGCAGACCAAGCACAATATGGACTTCTTATTGCATGGACATTTGTTAAATATTTGGCATTGTATTCCCAAGCATAAGTATCATTTGAATAGCATCACTTTTTATTTTTTCATGTTCTTTGTGTATCCTTCTAAATGATTTTGTCATAGATTTTTCAACTTTAGTCATATATGAACTACAATATGAAATTGTGGCATATGCATTTAGAACAAATTGTGCATTTGTGTTTGCATTCAAAAAATTTGGCATGTCTTTTGCAAAGATATTGTTCCAAATATGTGAAGGTTTTCATTTTAGGAATATTGTTGGTTTTTTTAGTGTGCACTGTATTAGGAGAAAGTACTCATCCTCTGCTAGTCCCATTTCCACCAACAATTCTTCGAAAGTAATTAAATTTTCATAGTTTTTTTGGTCTAGTGATGAAAACAACATCTTTAACTTTTCATCAACAGCTTTGTTTGCTAACTCAATCGGTTCAAGAATAATTTTCATTCTCATCGATGGCATAGAGAAGTCATATCGACAATGTGAATTTTTTCGTTTCTTATAGCTTCCTGTATGGAAATGCTTATGAAATTTGGCAAGATCATGATGCAAATGATTTGTGTCACATGTTATGTACTTTTCTAAGAATATTTTGATTTATGAATCATTGTTATTTCCATATATGGGTGCATCTTCTATCCACAACAAGCCATGTTCATTCTTTCTTTCTCTATTCTAAAACTCTATTACAAAGTAATTGTTTGATACTTTCCAGAAAAATATTTTGTCATGACATATCAATTTATTCAAAGCATTGATTCTAATTCTATAGCAACAAGTACAAGTAATTGGGTCCTTTCTTATCAGATAATCAATATACTTGTCTTTCGATGTTTCAAAGTGATTTTCATTTCTTCTGGTACTATGCAAATATGTCAATGCACATGCAAATTCATGTCATTGATGTTGTAATGAACCCGTTGTTACAGCAATAAAAGTGACAGTACAACATGTAATTTTTTTTTCTTTGCGTTAGGAACTGCACCCCAAAATTAATAACGACATTATTGACATGCCATCCAAAGATCATCAAGGCTCCATAGCATTCTAAAACCAGCACGCGTAACTTAAAATTCCAAGGCATAAAAGAATTAAATCCTAATCAATCATCTAAGGACACAAAAGAGGGAACAATGAACAATTTTATTTTATTTCCAGGCGCAAGGGAAACATCTATTTTACTCCAGACGTGCACTTAACCCAACAAATAAATCAACATTGAAACTACAATTATTCCACAATGCACGCATGATCCCATTACTAGATAACATAATCAATTGCCAAACATTGCACGAGAGTATAACCATCAAATATTTCATGGCACAACAAGATATCTACTCGACAATCTCACATCATTATTAATTACATACTCATCAAGTCAACATTTAATTCTGGACACATTAAATTACAAGCATTAATTTAAGGGTGCATTCAACCTTAAGTCAAGGCACAAGAAGTTTGAGATCTAAACAAAAATCCAAATGCGCAAGAAGTTTAACATCTACATCAATCATCCGTCAATAAATTTAAGGGCGCAAATAAGCATTGTTAATCCATTATTCATTGATAAATCCAATTGCGCAAAGGTCTAAAATCTATAACTCAATTTATGACATAAACTCCATTGCGCAGGAAGTCTGAAATCTAAAACTCGATTGATTACCTAAAATTCAATCGCGCAAGAAGTTTAAGAATCAATAATTATCATACATTATATGAAATAACTAAGCACAAGTTTGTGAATAACAATTAATCTATCATTCACATCTCAATGATTCAAGGCGCACGAGAAGGCCATTAATAATCAAACATAACTTTATAATCTAACCAAACTTAATTATGCAAAGAGATTTAAGGAATTTGTCTTAAGGTCTCCTTTAGAAATAACTTACTCAAAAGAATCAAAGTATAAATAATACACGGGAATCCATAGACATTAAACCTAAACACATTAATTTAATCCAATCGAAAACCTTTAAAAATATTAAGACGACAACGAAAAAAAAAAATTTGCAAGGTACCATATGAATGAGAGTAGAAGGCTTTTGTCTTTAAGGGTCAGCTAGAGAGAGAGAGACCCAACTTAATGACCAATTACAGCAAGGCATGAGCAAAGTTATTTCCTAAATACAGAATGGTAAAGGTGATCAATTGATTCCTAACATAACTTCAACATAGAATTTCAAGAGCCAACGAAAGATAAAAACACCTAAATTAAAATCGGACCCAAAGACAACACACGTTGAGTGTTAACGTAGGTAAGAAAAATAAATAAATGCAATGAGAATAAAAATGGGTGGGGATGCAGCCTGAAAGGTGGAAATGAGAATAAGATGTTGTGTAAGGACCAGCAAGGCATTGAGGCACACACATGTGCAACACAGAGCAGAAGGCTGAGAAACCACAAAGGAAGGAAGAGTAATTACGCTAGGAGGGAGTAATTCTCTAGGAAAATGTAGGGATACCTTGTAATTGGGCTAAGGGAGAATGTTGTGATACATGAACTAAAGAGGAAACTGAGAAGACAAGTCATGATGTGTCATCATTCAACACGTGCTCCCACTAAAGCAAGTTGGGATCATAACAGGTTTCACATGATAAAAAAAAAACCAATCCCATACGTTGAAATTGAAAGGTCCTAAGGAGATATCTAAACACAACCCAACTAACACTTTTTCAAGTCGTTATAGAGATTTAACCGCCCCCACCAAAACCAGTGTATCATTCTTGAGCTAAGATCAACATCATTTAGATTAAGAAACCAGAGGAGATGCAATTGCCTTCGGCACCTTGTGGTTATCTCACTTAATGAAAACAATAGATATGTAGTTCAAAATAGCACATGGACAGAGGCATTCAGTCTACCGCTATCGATCGCCACTCATGGGACAAATCAGTTCACAAACTGGGATAGCTCAGTGTAGTCTTTACATAACTGTCAAGTGTGATTGCAACCATAAGAAAGAAATCTACTCCATTACTCAACGATCTCCACTTAACCGCAGTCCAGGACATGCCCAACTGTGATTTAAACAACATTGGACCCTCAATATAGTAAAACATAGACCGTATTTCTCATTGGGGTTAAATGTGTTGATGATTGCATCTATGTGAGACATTCTCCAAGACATAAACCTGGGAGAGAGCCCCTGAGAGGGGTTTGTGGTTCCTATCTGAGATAGAGATGGAACGTAGAGATGTCCTCCTTTTTAAAGAGAGTTGAGAAGAACTCTAGATGATTCTCCTGTGTAACACATTGAGAAATGAGATATGCAGAGTTAGACGTTCTTGTGGTTGAGCACAAGGTGAGCGTGTGAAATCCCAAAGTGTTGGGTGCATCTTCATGAGATAGAAATGAAGATGATGTATTATCCTCCTCTGAGCAGAGAGTTGATGAGAAAATCCATATGAATCTTTTGTGTAATGCAGTGGGAAAGAATATATGTTGAGTGTACATACCTATGGACAAGCACAGGTGAATGTGATCCCTATGGATGTTCCCCTAGTGGTTGAGCACTAGTGGAGATCCCTACTTAAACTGACCAACAGGTACAAGATTACTCAAATTCTTCCATTCCACCTAAAATGTGACCACTCATGACTTATCCACTACCTATCACTCCAAGTAGACATACTAGACAAATACACATAGAGATGCTCGAAATTCCTATCTGGACTTACACATTAATTAAGTGTATGTTTCACACTCAGAATGAGGAACCCATTCATTCGCAAGTAAGTAGACGATGGGTGTTGAAAGAGCACAAGAGGGGGCATGTGTGTTGCACTCACACTTTTATTAGGGTTGAGTGAAGGTGCGAGACAGAGGCACCCACGCCTGGCCACCTAAAAGAGAACGTAGATTAAAAAAATTCCAAAGGGAATCTCAGGTCTAGGGAAGGCATACAATTGGTGCTACAACAAAGTGATGGGAAAAGGGGGAAGGTGCAGTGCCTTCATCTCCCAAAACACATAAAAATAAACTTGTTAAGGCGGGGAAATAAAAGTAAATCGTGGAGCATTGAGGGAACAATGCTGAGAGGAAAAAAGGTAAGAATCAATAAGGGTTGAATAATTAGCCGATTGAAATCAAGTAAAGGAAAGGCAGAGTAATCAACAACAAATACATTGGGTAGTAACCAAGAAACTCATAGACTAGGAATCAACTCATAAACTCTTAAGAGGGAGAAGTGGGGACAATAAAAAAAAAACACAGGGAACAAGGGGTTTTCCCGACAAGTGACTACCCAAGGCGGAGGAAAACTCAACAAACTCTCGATCCATAATCAATAACTCAGTATTTACCTCAAATCTCTAAACATGAACACTTATAACATTGCGACATCAAATAAAAATACAACAAACTTAATACATTACATTTACAAGTTCAACGAGGAGTACTGTAACCGTAGGCGATGAAGTCGAAAACATTTCCCCATGCTTTCACTTTGTCCAACTCCATTCTTGCTAACTGTGAAGACCTCATCGGTACCTCCCAGCCAATGCTAGGGGTACTCTTCTTCCCTGTTAGCCCCCTAAGCCACAAAGGGGCCATGCACACAAGACCAGAGAAAAATCTAGCTCCTAGCTCACTTCACAAGGTCAAGCTACCACTCTCTTTTTGAGCTGGGTATCCCAACTCCCACAAGAAAAATCAGTCAAGAAAAATTCAGAAGCATAACCTTACGCATACCAGTCATCGTCCATACCCCTTATCTACCATTTATTTTATAGATTTCTTCTTAGTGACACTTCCATTTGCACATTAAATTTGTTTTAATAAAAATTGATTAGGCAAAATTCTCCCCCATACACTTGTCACATGATCCCTTAGTTGCACCATAATTTCATTTAGTTAATTAAATTAAATTTCCAATTTCCCTCACCCACCTAAAAGCGTTCCTAAAAATGCTCCTCGATGTCCCTTTATTCCCTCACATTCCCTTAATGACCGACACCTTTCTTAAATCTTAGTTGAGTTCATTTTAGGAAAGTTATCTATACTATATCCGTTCTATGTTCCACATTCCTTTTGCAATTAAATTCCCCTTTTTGTCTAAGTTCGAATTTAGCAAGTTTCGCACATAAACAAAAATTAATATTTTAAATAATTTAATCCTCTAAATTCTATATTTAATTTTTTCCCCCCATTTTTCTTCATCCCCCCTTTATTATTTTCTTAATTAATTTTTAGTCCTCATGTCCTACTTAGACCTAGGCTTTAAATTCAAATAGGTTTAGCAATTTTTTAAGGGAAGGTTATACTTATAAACTTTACTCATACATAATTATTTTAAGGCCGACTAAGTCAAGGTAAGATATTGTTTTCTAATAACCTAGGTTCATTGACTCACCTGTGTTTACAACCATGGCATGCCCTTTAGGATGCACTAAGTGCTCCAAGGGTGTCACTTGCCTTCATACATGTTTCTTTTATGTGGCATTCCCTTCAATACACACTACGTTCTCCAAGGGTGCCACTTGCCTCATGACAAATTTTGGTAGTTTTCCAACCCTTGGAGTCAATACTCCATCGGGTGACCTTGTGGGAGACTAAGGGCCTCTAAGGAATAAGGACCCTGCCTTATTGTGTTCACATTAGAATCTTTGTGAGCGACTGTATCAATCTACCCTCATGGAATTGTGGTTCTCTCGAACTAGGTAATCATTAACCTATAGTCTGATCCATGATGGGAGTGATAGTACGTTGTGGTAGGGTTGCTGCCACACCTCTCTCTCAATATCTCTGGTTTTCGTGCATGACCCCTTTACTCCAAATGTGATTCTAATTAGCAAGCTATTGTCATCCTTCATCCATCAATGAAACATGTCATCGATCCATAAACAACATCATAATATTCTAGTCATATGTCACATATGCAATAATATAAATACTCAAACCATAAAGAGTCCACTCCCTGACTCGATCTGGAGTCCAAGGAGGTCCATCGATGCCATCGTCATCCTCAATATATCAAGAGTCCTTCACTCTCAAGAGAAACCAGTCAATAGAACATGTCGACACATATATAATCAAATAACATATCATCATATCCACAACATCATCATAATCCATAAGCGAAACAATAAATCATATAATGAACCAGATCACTTGCACAAAAGTTTCCTCAAAGAATAAGTCAAATCAGGTGTGCACAAGAGCGGGATGTTACATACACCCCCTCTTGTTTCAAACTTTGTCCTGAATTTTCACATTGTATAAGTGCAGAGAATAAATTATCTGACGAGATCTTAATGTTTGGCTATAAAACAAAAATGGAAACTGTTGACGCATATCATATGCATCCTCCCAAGTAGCTGAGTGTGGACTATAATTTTCCCACTGGACCTTGACTTGATATACTATTTGATGTCATAGTTTTCGAAATGTGATGGTCCATAATACGAATTGGCTCTACCATGAGAGAACCCTCGTCCGACACCCGCAAATAACTCAAGTCAATCACATGAGTAGGATCACTGGCGTAATGTCGCAACAAATACAAGGAAAACATTGTGCAATGCCTCAAAGAATGAGGCATGGCTAGCCAATAGGCCTACTTAATAATTATGGTTAACAAGATGCTCATCGACAAACCCTTATGTTGATCTTGTGCTTTTTCCATCCCTTTTTCGTATCATTTGTATTTGTTCATCCAATTCCTAGATCACTTCCGGTCCTACCAGGACCCATCCTTGAGTCAATCCCAAATCAAAGGTATCTGACACAGTCACCCATAAGAAACTCAAATTGTGCCATCTTAATGGTTGTTTGATATCCGTTGTTGAATTCCAACTCTACCAGTGGCAAGAAATCCTCCCAATTCTTATGTTGGTCCATAACGTACATACATAACATATCTTTCAAGAATTGGTTTATTCATTCTGGCTGCCCGTCTGTCTCTGGGTGATATGTGGTACTAAAGTTAAGTTGGGTTTCCAAGGCCTCTTGGAAAACAGTCCAAAATCGTTCGGTAAACATAGATCCTATATCGGATATGATTCTTTTAGGCATGCCAGGCAATCTCACAATCTCGCTGATATAGAATCTAGCTATGTTTTGCGCCTAATACGTTGTATGCACCAAGATAAAATGTGCACTCTTCGTTAGAGTATAGACTACCACGAAAATTGAGTCATGCCTCATTTATGTCAGTGGCAATCCAACAATGAATTACATCGAAATGACCTCCCATTTAGATTCTGGAATAGCATGTGGTTGTAGTAATCATGTTGAGTGTCTATTTTCATCCTTCATTTGATGACCTTCTAGACATCACACCACGTAGTTGACTATGTCCGCCTTCATTCCTTTCCAGAAGAATAAGGGTTTAAGGTCCACCCTCATTTTCATGACTCCTGGATGAGCCATGTACATAGATCTATGAGCTTCATTCAAGATCAACTTCTCAAATCATCGTTGGGTGGTACATAGATCCAGTTATTATATCTCATTAATCTGTTGTTTTCCACATCCTTCTCTTGCGCACACTGAGCGAACTTATCCTTGAGGACACTTGCTCACAAGTGATTTGGATTATTATACTATTAACTTTTGATTTGATTATGAGGCGTTATGGGTTGATGACATGTTGTTTTGATGCATTGACTTAGACAGGTGCTATTGACTTGGTTTTACTGAGTGTGCAAGATTTTGGACCTCGAGGATGTAGAGGCATCGATGGAACCCCTTGGACTCTGGATCGAGTCAGGGAGTGAACTGTTGGGGTTTGATTGTTTTATATGTGATATTAGTGCATCTGATTAGATGATATGATTATGGATATATTTCTGACATGATTCGTTGATGATGCAGGCTGACAATAACTTGTTGACCAGACTCACATGTGGAGTAGACGGGTCACGCACGACTACCAAATATGTTGAGGGAGAGGTGTGGACAGTAGCCCTGCCACAACCTACTAGCACTCCCATTGTGGCTTGAATTGTAGGTTAACAACTACCTATTTCGAGAAGACCCACGATGCCATGAGGATCGACTGCGACAGTCACTCACGACGATTCTAAGGGTCGCGCAATAAGGCAGGGGACTTATTCCTTAGAGGCCCTTAGTCTCCCATAAGATCACCTGGCGGAGTATTGACTACAGGGGTTTTTGATGTCTACCAAGTCAGTCAAGAGGTGAGTGGAAACCTTGGAGCACGTGGTGCATCCTAAAGGGCACGTCGCACAAGAAAAATGGAAAGAAGCGAGTGGCACCCTTGGAGCACGTAGTGCGTCCTGAAGGGCATGTCGCGCAAGAGAAACAAAAAGAGGCGAGTGGCACCCTTGGAGCACCTAGAGCGTCCTGAAGGGAACGTCATGTTTTTATTTAATAATTGGATAAACCTAGATGGATTTAGGAAGAATAACTTGTTAAGGAAGATTTAAAACTTTTACCCTAATAAAATGTCGCCTAGCCTAGGAAAATAAAGTCTAGGTCTAAATTATACTTGTGATAAAATTTTATCTATTTATTTAAAAAATATATATATATATATATTTATAAAAATAAAAAGAAAATAAATAATAATGATAATCTTCATTAATCTTGTGACAAGAAGGGGGTAAGCAATTAAATTGATTTATAAAAATATTTTGGGATAAAATTTAAAAAGGGGAAATAATTGTTTTACTATATTATGCTAATTAAAAAAAATTATTCATTAAAAAGAAAAAGGGAAAAACGGTAAGTTTATGCACATGCCTTTTTGAGTTTAAATTAAAAAGGGAAAGAGGGAAATCTAAAATAATTAGGAAACTAGGAAAAAGCAGGAAACATAAAAAGAAAGGGGGAAACACAAGGAAAAAACAGATAGTCTAACTTAGTAAGGTATCTAGCATTTAAGAACTTTCTAATTTAAACTAAACTAATAGATTAATAAGGGGGAAAGTCATTAAAACTTGTAAAGGGATATGGAGACACCTAGGAGTGATTATAGGAGTGCCTTTAGGTGAGTGAGGGAAATAAGGGTAATTAATTAATTAATGAAATTAATTTATGGAGGAATGAAGGGGATGGGTGACACATGTATGGGGAGGATTTGTTTTGAATTAAAGTAATTAAACATCAAATTAATTGGGATTTTGGGAAAGTAAGGGACTCAAAACTCTATATAATGGAGGGAGGATAAGGATGATGGATGTATTCTGTTTGCATAACGTTACGCTGTAGAAATTTATACTTGACTGACTTAGCTTGTGGGAGTTGGGATACCTAGCTCGGTGAAGAGTGGTAGCTTGGCCTTGCGAGGCAAGATGGGAGCTAGCTAATTCTCTGGTTAGTGTGTGTGGCCCCTTTGTGGCTCAGGGGGATAAGGGGGAAGAAGAGTACCCCTAGCATTGGTTGGGAGGTACCGTTGAAGTCTCATCGGTCGGAAAGCAGGAGTTGCATGGAGCGCGCATGAAATCAACTCAGGGAAGGTGATTGGGAAACGATATGCCTCCTTTATTTCTGCGTGGTAGATTGTTAGTATGATTTATGCTTTCAGTTTTGTATGCTTAATCAAGTAAAGAATATGATAGTCTTAGTGTTCTAGTTGATGACTGAATTTTCCCCATAGCCTTGCTTGATGTTGATTCATTTCCCATGGCCTTCGATCCCTGCATGTCTTGACCATCCTGAGGTTTATTGATTACGATAATTGAGGTTTAATTTTGCCTTCGTCCCTAGCTCATCAGTCTGTGCCTCAGCAGTCGGCTAGGAGCCTGATCTATGGTCGTCGCTTCGGTGTTAATAGACCTATGGATCTCAACGACCTACTTTTCTATGCATGGATGATGAGAAAATGATGTGTTTACCCCTTCGTATCTCTGCATTGATCTCCACCTTACCTCAATCTATGCATGTTATATCACCTCCGTGTCTTCATCGTTCTCAGCATATGAAGACTGTGTTTGGTATTCTCTGGATTTGTATATATTGCTGGATAAATTTAATTCTGCATTTTTGCTGGATAAATCAACTCTGCGTTTTTACATTGCTGGAAACTTAAATCTATGTTGCAATCCCTCCCTACAACTTAACTCAGTGTTTGTTTTATTGATTGTGTATTGGGACTTATAGGCTTTTCCCAACCAGTCAACTATCTTCTTTCACTCTAGATCACAATAGACTTAGATTCAAACTCTTATAAATTGGTGAAACCTTTCTATATTGGATTTCAGATGTCTTTTTAAAAAGGGTCTAATTGAAATGGAAAAGAGTTGTTGCTTGAATCTTAATGAGTAACTAGAAAATATTAAATGCGACTATATGCTTTTAGTACTATAAATTACAACATACTCAGATTCAGTTGTGATAAACTACAGAGAGAAAGAATGGACGAAGACGATAATAGTGTGTTGAGACTTGTATGATATTCCAAACCAGTCCAATAACACACAAATATATTAAAAATAGAGAATTTTATTAAAGGTAGAGTTGTAACATCAACACTTTAGAGTAGACAAAACTCAGTTAATCTGGTTATTATGTACCCAGCACAAGTTGTGACAACCCAGTCTAGGTTTTCTCAGACTCTTACGGTAAGTGATGAACTAGGCAGTAACAAATTTTGCAGAGAGAAACTGGAAGAGTTTCCAATCTCAAAAGAATGACAGTGCAGACAAACTGTGCAAGGGAGCGTACCTCTGTCAAGTACACAATTGCTTCCACGAACATAAATAAGCTTCATTAATTGTCGCTGAATAATAAAAAAAAAAACTGGTTGCCATTGCTAGTGATTGATGAAATGGCTAATGTATTCAGAGCTTCCAGCATGGCTCATGAATTTGACATTTACCTTCAATGTCAAATTCCTTACCCGAATGAGTATTTCTACAATTTTGTTCGAACATGTAATTACAATTCCTTACCCGTTGTGAGAATTTGTTCATTGTAAATTTGCGATCAGTGGTTGGGATGAATGCCTTCACGCGTTTGGTTGCATGCTATCGAGGTTCTAGTTATATCGCCATCGAGGCCGTTGTGTCAGGATGGGGATGTTGTCCCTTAGCTTGTAGGCATGGTCATGTTTGTGTCAGGCAGCTAGTCATTCCCCCTTGATGTTTACGCTTGTTTCACCCAGTTGCCCTTATGCCCACGCGTGGAGTCATAGTGGTTTGTTTCCTGTTTTGCGGGCATGGTGCTCACAATATGATCTATTGTTTAGCCGTAATCGTTGTTGTCGTCATGTTCTTAAAAACAAAAAATCACCCTTTTGCTTCACTTTTGTCGTAAGGAAAGGATTGTTACAGTATACTACCACAAAAATTGAGTCATGCCTCATTTCCATCAGTGCCAATCCAAAAATGAATTACATCGAAATGACCTCCCATTTAGATTCCGGAATAGCATGTGGTTGTAGTAATCATGTCGGGTGTCTATTTTCAGACTTCATTTGATGACCTTCTAAACATCACGCCACGTAGTTGACTATGTTCACCTTCATTCCTTTCTAGAAGAATAAGGGTTTAAGGTCCGCCCTCATCTTCATGACTCCTGGATGAGCCATGTACATAGCTCTATGAGCTTCGTTCAAGATCAACTTCTCAAATCATCATTGGGTGGTACATAGATCCGATTATTATATCTCATTAATCCATCATTGTCCATAATAAATCCCTCGAACTTTGGCACCAACATGGTGTCTCATCCGATGTTTTCCTTAACCTCCTTATACCAGTCATCATCATGTTGTACTTAGAATATATTTTCAATATTCGTTTGAAGAGGTATCACCGAAAACATGCGAGGTCTCCAACTCAACTCATGTGCCTTCTGTACACCGATCAATTTATGTACTTAATCTCAAAACGTAATGGCTAAGTAATGCTAACCAACACTTTTGTTGCGCATTCAAGTCATTTTCATAACAATTGTTCCATTCCATAGTGATATTTTTTTATTTTTTTTTAAATTTCGTCCAGTTGGATAGTGTCTCCACATTTTACAGGCATGCCTAAGGGCTAGCCTCTCCCCAATACGCATTGCATATCTCTCCTCATGCCTTCTCAATTTCCTTGAGACATAAGTGATCACTCGACCGCTGTGCATCAATACTCTACCTAATCCTTCCTTGGATGTGTATGTGCATACCAAGAAGTTCTCATCCATGTAAGGGACTTTTAGTATCAATGTTGTCATCAGCAACTCCCTGAGCCTTTGAAATGCTTCCGCACATTTTATGGTCCATACAACTTCTTGTTTTTCTTCTACAATTTCATAATTGGATTTTCTTTCTTTGAAAAACCTTTGATGAATCGTCGATAATATCCCAATAAACCCATGAAGCCATGTAATTCTAGGATGTTCGTCGGTGCAGGCCATTCCAAAATAGCCTCCACCTTTGTTGGATCCACAGTGAATTCCTTCTCCGGGTATCACATGTTGGAAGATTGGTTGTTGTCATTGATGTCAACCCTATTCATGGGTTTTGGACCGCAAGATTGATGAAGGTATTTGGACATGAAGGAAAATGCACATGTAGATACAA
>SNQJ01S0011147.1:15486-32192 GCA_010110895.2 Picea sitchensis
AAAATTTCCATAGAGTCATTAAGCATATCAGAAAAGATTCCTATAACTGCTCTTTGAAAGGTTGCTGGTGCATTACATAGTCCAAATGGGAGAACTCTATAAGAAAAAGTTCCCCAAGGGCTAGTAAAAGTGGTTTTATCTTGGCATTGGGGTGCAATTTTGATCTGATTATACCCACTGAAACCATCTAAAAAGGAGAAAAATTTCTTCCCTAACAAACTGTCTAACACCTGATCAATGAATGGTAATGGGAAGTGATCTTTTTGAGTGGCTTTATTTAAGGCTATGTAATCTACACATACTCTCCATTTTCCATTTTTCTTGGGAACTATTACCAACAGAGAAACCCATTCACTGTCCGATATAGGATATATAAACCCTGCATTGAGCAATTTTTGAAGTTCCTCTTTAAGGATCTCTCTTAAATTAGGGTTCATTCATCGTTGAGATTGGCAGATCGGTCGACAATCTTCCTTGATATATATATGATGAGTGCATAATTCGGGAGAGATTCCTTTCATATATGTATTGTCCCATGCGAATGCTTCTTTATGTTCAAGAAGTAACTTCATTAATTGTTGTGTTTCAACATCTGTCAGGTTGGGGTTTATGTTCAATGTTTTACCAGGTTCAATTTCTACTGGTATACTTTTAGAAGAGATGGTGGCTGATGTTTGAGGTGGGTTTTTAGAGTTAAGGTTTTCCTGGTTATCTGACTCCAAAAGTGCAGCTAGTTGGTTATGATTTTCTGGGGTCATAGAGGAGGGCTCACAAATAAAATTATTAATTACCTCATCCTCGGTGGCATCTTTAAGGCTTAAGGATTGTCCGATAGTCAATATGGGTTGAGTAAGTTGATCATCAAAGTCTACCCATACAGAATTATCATTATTAATCAAGGGTGTAGCGTGAGGGTAGAGGGTAAGCTGTTTAGTCTCGTAACCATTGGAAATTGTGATTGAACCTGATCTACAGCTGATAAAAGCGTCTGTTGTGGCTAGCCAAGGCCTGCCCAAAATTAAAGGGTGCCCCCCCAACTTTGTTTTAGGTTGTAATACCACAAAGTTAGCTGGATAATTCCAGGATTCCACTGAGATAATTAGGTATTCAATGAATCCCTCTAGTTTGATTGTAGAACATCAGATAATTCTAGGATGGTTGGGGTGTATCTGATTTTATTCTGCATTTGTAATAGTTGTGAGGTTTCTAGAGTCATAATATTGATAGTGGCACCTAAGTCTACCAGGACTCGAGGGATTATCATTTTTCCAATTTGTACTGAGACGGTAGGGTGGCCGGGATCACCATATTTAACTGGGGGAACTTTACCTGACATTAATGCAGACAAGTCGCCCATGACATGAACTGTAAGGGGATCTTTAATTTTCCTACCAGGTTTCTTAACACAAATTTCTCGCATAGTCCTGGCATAAATTGGTACATCTCGGAGTGCTTGTAATAGTGGAATTTTGACATAAAGATTTTGTAATTCCCCTAGAAGATTAAAAGCAAGTGGCTCAGGCGTTTTAGTCAAAGCTAAATGCTCAGGAAATGGTGGTTGTGTTGTTTCAACAGCAGTGTTAGAGGATGATTGTACTTCTTCAGGTACATCATGCTTTTTTGTTTCCTCTTTATTAGAAGAGATAGGTTCTACTATTCTCCTGGATCGTAAATGAATATCATTGCATTGCGCAGGGAGAAGAGAAAGTGTAGGTTGGTTATGAGTATCAATGCATTGCACAACTTTATTATTGGGGTTAGGGTTAGGTTGTACAGGTAGTTGGGGCCTCATCATTTGATTGTTTGGTGGAGTACCTGATGGTAAGGAGAGTGGTTACAGAAATTGTGATTGAGGTAATTGATTTGGGAACGAGGGTTGTTGCCCTCTCCAATTTGGATTCCATTGGTTCAGATACAGTTGTTGTTGTTGTGGAGGCCAAGGAGTCCACATTGACGGATCAACAAAGGGATGGTTATTTTGTTGCATGGGTGGGTAATTCATTTGATTTAGGTATTGCATTTAATTATAGGGAGGGTAATTCATTTGATTAAAAGAAGGATAGTTATTCCAACGATTAGAAGGTGTAAATGGCATATTAGGATTCATACCTTGTCCTCGCGGTTGCCATTGCCTTCTCTGTGTCAACAGATAGATGGCTTCAGCTTATTCATCAGTTGGTTGTAATGCTGCCTTGATTCCTGGTAGAGAAGGGCATTGTTGAGTTTCATGATCTTTATCACAGATGGTGCAGATTGGCTTTTTGTCCAATGGGCATTCCCTTTGTGGGTGCTTGTCTCTACATTTAAAACAAAAGATGGATAGAGCCGCTTCTGCTTCGGCTTGTTTCTTTTGAATCTGAAGGGTATCAATTTGTGAGGCAAAAGAGCTTAACATTTCAGTTTTAAAACCTTCAAGTAAATTACCTATTTCGGCTCTTGTTTCTCCCCCACTGGCTGATTTTTGAACTCTTGAAAATGTGGTATCCTTGCTATTTGATCTATTCCTTGAAGCTCCTCTTGAACATCCTTTACATAGGTTAACAATTTCATCATATGATTCTTTAGATATGTCCCCTTTTCCAAGCATATTTAGCATATCTAGGCAGTCATCCCTTACTCTAGCACAGTAATATTATTGTTTTAAGATATCTTTACTTACATGGAATTGTTGGATCTTTGTAGATTATCTTGTAGCCTTTCTACAAAGTCCTCCGATTTTCATCCTCTTTACGTATGCATCTTGAATAGTTCCTCTCTTTTTTTCTCTTGTTGTATAGTCTTGGTACTTATCGAGAATTTTTGTTTCATTTGGTCCCATGTTGTGATTACATGACCTCGAAGACTCATGAACCATATTAGTAGACCCTAAACTTTGATATTGTGGAAATAGCTTTAATTTTTAGCATTGGAAATGTAATCATAACTGCATAATATGTCAAACTCAAAAGAATTCATCGGGATCCTCTGAAGATAAACCATGAAAGTTGGGTGGCGAGGTGGAATGATGTTCTTCATGGGAGATACCCCTATAGCAAAATCGCAATGAAATCCTAATGTGGAAAAAGAGTTTTCATCATTTACCTCTCTCTTCCGAAAAGAGTTTTCATCATTTACCTCTCTTTCAGGACCTGCCTGTTCTTCATGATGCAGTTCTTCATTATACTCATCCATGTTTTCTTCTGTTTGCTCCCTTGCTGCACTTTCTCTATCCTCAATGTTTCTTGTTGGTTTCTCGACTGTCTCAGGACTCCAAACCTCTTTCCTTGTTTCAAAGTTTGCTTGAAAGGAAGGTTGGGATTTCGGTTTCCGAGAGTTTGGTCATTGAGGAGCAACAGATTCAGATTTTGATATAATGTCGTCGATATAAGTCTTTCTTCCTCCCCTTCCTCTACCCCTGCCACCTGTAGGGTCAGTTTCTTTGGGGTCTTCGTGTCCTCTCATGCAATCTTTATATCTAAAAGAACATAAGTGATTTTGAAATCTATAATTACCTTCCCATGCAACGGCACCAAAATGTTGGTCACTGTAATTGCTTATTTAACTAAACAACCAAGTGCTACAACTTCTTCTTGTGTGAGTTGTTTTTTCAGCATCATAGACCACAGAGAGTGTAACAGCTTCTTCTTGTGTGAGTTTCTATTTCAGCATCATAGACCACAGACTGTTTCAGCCATGGGGTTTGCGTACTTTTGACTGTTTCAGCAACAGACCTTCAAACAACAATGATAATCTGCAGTTTGCACTATTTCAACACTTATATATTTCTGATCAACGATTAAGTATGAGAGTAATGTAAAATTATATGCAAAACAAATTAAACATATAGTAAAGAGAAGAGACATTATATACCTTTGGAAAGATAGCTTAAGGTGATAATGTAAGTTTAAATGTGAGTGGAAAAAGGATGTAATGGTAGCAAAAAGTGTGAACAAAAAGGTACATTATAGGGTCCTAACAGCATAAATCCCTGGGGCTTCTCCAGATAGATCTCATAAGAGAGATCACCATGAAAATTTGGGTTCTTCACGTCCATCTAATGGACTTCCCATCCCTTGGTTGTCGCAATGGAAAGTGCCAATCGTATGGAATCCATATTTTCTACTAGAGCAAAGGTCTCATCATAACCAATACCATGCACCTGCTGAAAGCCTTTGGTAACAAGCCTGGATTTTTATCTACTAATCTGTCCATCCACTGCACTCTTGGTTCTATAGACCCATCTGCATTTGACAAGTTTCCTCCTAGAAGGAAGGGGAACCAGATCCCAAGTCTAGTTCTCGAGGAGGGAGTTGTACTCCTCCTGCATGGTGGATTCCGAAAAGGGATTTCCAACAACCTCACCATAAGACCGTGGATATGAATACTGAACCAAGAAAATATACCTAGAGGGAAATTTTTCAGTGGAAGTGAGTGAAACAAGAGGCTCCTCAAAATGAAATCGAGTCCTCCTAGTATCAGATGGATCACCAATGAGATCCACTACATCCTCAAGAGTAGTTTGTGCCCACTTGGGCCTCTGCTCTAGCTCTACAACTACATCTGGATGCTTTGACTTTGCATCTAACTATACTGACTCTGAATCTGAATCATCTGAGTCCTTTGAATCATAACTCTCATCCGAAGAAGAGTCAAAATGTGCATGCTCATCATCTCAAACAGGTGGAAGAGTGAAGGTGTCTACATGCGGTTGCTAAGGTTCATGCGAGACACTTTGCTCAAATTGGACACTACACTCAATGATGAGCCAGTCTGAGGAAAGATCAATAATTCCATATCCATTCACACCATCGAGGTATCCAAAAAAAATACACTCAGTTCTCTGAGGATCAAGTTCATTCCTCTTTTCAGAGGGAATCCAGGCTTATGCATGTGAACCAAAAATGCGAAAGTGGGTCACTTTCGGTTTGAGGCCGCTCCAAGCCTTGTAGGGGGTCTTATCCTTGATAGATCTATGGGGAGATCTATTTTGGATGTATGTTGAACAATTAAGTTTTTCAGCCCATAGTCTCTGTGGTAGTGACTTTGCATGTTGCATGCAAGATGCCATCTCCTTTAGAGATCTATTTTTCCGCTTAGCAACTCTGTTTTGTTATGGAGTAGAGGGAACTATGTGTTGCAAATGAATCCCTGCCTCATGGAAAATATTATGGATCTTGTTGGCCCTTGACCAAGTTTTGAGGATTCTTGGTCATGTTTGACCTATTTTTGGGACTTCGACAGGCTGTCGAAAGAGGAGTGCAAGCTGAAGCAGAGATCGTGGGATCTAGGCCCCTTTTTAGGGATTTTTGGGTCTTGGGATAATGTAACGGGTATGGGAATGTCAGCCCATGGGTTTAGCCATGCTTAGGTCCAATTTTGTAATGTATAAATAGAAGTCTAGGTGATGTAGGAAGTAGCGGTATGATCTATGTGATTGTGGTTGATGGCTTAGTGGTAGAGATAGATCTATGTGACGTATGCTAAGTTCAATTAGGAATTGTAAGTTCTTTGTGCATAATATGTGAGGCTTGCAAGGCTAAGTGCAAGTAACTGTCAGAGAATGTGTAAAGGCTTGGTGCTATACCCCAGATCAAAGAAGGAGGATCTCGCAGAGTGTGCACAGATCTCTTGTCTACTACAGAGTAAGGTTTTGATGCTATGTGACTGTAAGAAGCTTGACTGAAGATAATAAAGAAAAGAAGAGTTGGTGGACGTAGCCCCAGGGTGGGGGTGAACCACGTACATGGTGTGTTGTTATGATTTGTGTGATGTATTGATGTGTTTATGTGTTTATATGCTTAGTTCTTTAATATAGATGAATGATAGTTAGATCAGTTGATGCTTTGTGCCTAATAATATGGATGAATGTTAGATCTGACCTAGGTGGATGTATTTAGTGCTCGGATATCTTATATCTAGTTGAATACTGCAATGCTCTGTAATTAGGGTTTTACTGTGCTGTAACTAAGAAATGAATATTGATGAACATTAACTGCTAAGTGCTCTGTTAAGCATTAGAATCACAGATCTATGTCCCAACTAAGGTTGCAGACATTGGAGTCCTGCAACCACCCCTACATCTAGCTCGGGTGAGACTTCATCTGCTTCGCAGGTGTTGCCGAAAGGGTCGGTAGTTAGGGTTTTGTTGGTGCAATCTTAAGCATTGAACCTTGGGTTTGCCCCTGTGCCAACAAATGGTTCCGTTGCTGGGACCTGAAACTGTGATTGCTAGGAACTGAGGAAAAGGAAAAGCTCTGTGCATAGATTTGCTGCTATAGTGCACAATATTCTATTGAATTTGAAAGCTCTGTGCGTAGACCTGTCTCTATGGTGCACAGTAATATACTTAATTTGTGAAGCTCTGTGCTAAGAAAGGAACCGGATCTGAAAGAAAAGAGGTAAGATCTTAAAGCTTTGTGCCCTAAGAAAGGTAAGATAAGTGGGAATTTTTATTTCAAGAACATGGATCTAGGTACATTTGATAATTTTTGTCCTAGTCTGAAAACTAGGGCACAGATAGATGAAAGAAGATTTGATATAAGTAGATCTTCTAGAAATAATGAGAAATATGTTATTCCTATGAATATAAAGAATGTTTGGACTAACAAATGGATGCAAGATCCTAGAAATAATTTTTTGCAGGTTAGCTACTATGATCCTTGTGCGCAGTATCGGAAAGGTTGGGGATCATTTAAAAGAAAGAGAGGATTAAATCTTTGTTATAGTTGTAGAAGACCAAGACATATTGCTAAGGATTTCCTTGGTAGAAAACCTAGTTGTCTTTGTTGTAAGGCTATGGACCATGAAGTTTTGGATTTCCCTAGAATGATTGCTAAGATTGAAAGGATGAATATGGAAAAAGAAAACCCTGAGAAAGACCAAGAAACTATGATTATGATAGAACCCCAAAAAGAATCAAAGACTGTATTACTAAAGATGATAGAAACCCTGAATGACCACATAGATACTAATCTATAAGAGATATTAAAAGAGAAAGAGCAAATACAAGTAAGAATAGGAGACTTTGGCATTGACTGTGTCCTGGATGAGGAAACACAAGTGAATATCATGACATAAAGCACTTGGGAAACCCTAGGGAAGCCTAGTATGGTTCCTTCATTGGGAGGAATAGGCTTGTTTAAAGGAAAATTGATAACCCTATGCAGAATACTTACTTAGGTATCTATGATTGTCCATAGAAAAGTGACAGAAGAAGAATTTGAGGTTATTAAATTTGTTGAGAGTGGCACCCCATTTCCAGTTTTGTTAAGCAAGACTTGGATTGACAAAGACCAGATCCGAAGGAAAGAAGAAGAGGAAGCCCTAGAAAAGAAAAGGAAAGACCTAAGAGACTTCATGGCTAGGAGAATAACACACTTATTGAAAGAACAGGAAGACCATTCAAAGCTACTAAGAACCATAGAATTGGATATCAAAGTGGAAGGAACACAGGAAGACTTGGAACATCTGTCTATACAAGGAAGTAGAGCACCTACCCCAGAAAGAGAAGAAAAAATATGCTCGAACCCTGAGAAAGATCATCAACAACGTGATGTCACTATGCTAAGAGAAGAGAAGAATCAGAATGGAAAGAGGAATACTAGGATGAAGCTCATTGGGAAAAGGCTAGAAAGCTCAGTAAGAAGAGAGCCAAGATTGAAAATTTACAGAAGGTTCCAAAGGGAACTTCGTAGAAGGAGAATTTGCAAGATTGGAACTTCGCCAAAATATTAGTACAACGCACATTGGCACTTCCCCATGGTGGAGAAATATGACCATTGGAAGGACTATGACTGTTAGGATAATGCCCCAGAATGGTTAGAACAACATTTATGACCAAAAATCTCACCACTAAACCATTGGGACCGTGCCATAACGACCGAAACTACATTGATGGAGGCTTCTCACCCATTGGAGAGATCTATTACCTCGTTATATACTTATTCCATCGACTATTTCACCATGAACCCTTTTGCCATTTATGATTATCGAAGCCCATAGAGAATTCATTGCTATCGTGTTGTGCATACCAAGACTTCGCTCCCTCATGCTGTTACATTGAGTATTTGACCCATGCCTGAGTTATTCGATCACGAGTGTGCATGTCGGACAACTTCACCACAGTCGAATATTCTATCATAGAGGTCCTCATTGATATAATGGATGAGAAGGTAGCTTCCATAGGCTCTCAAGCCTCATCGATGAGAGGAGTGCAAGCCTCCTCGTCGACTACTCACAGATCTATACCATCTTGAGTCATGACAGAGAAAAGAACCAAGCATCGAGATGACTTGGAAAATGCGAAGTTAATTCCATCTATCCTGCCCAAATACATTCCACCTCTAGCCGGTGTAGTGAGTCGAGACAGTTTCCTGAGATACTTTGACTACACAGTCATCATTGCATACCTCCCGAAGGGGATACACACTATCAGAACACAGCTGGACAAGATCATGACCCTAAAATTTAGCGATTACAATCTAGGCTACCGTAAGAGATACAGTATGCTCGCGTCTCACAAGTATCTAACCAGAATGAAGGGGAAGAAGTCGAAAATCATCCCACAGCCATGGACTAGGAACCTCGCACAATCTACCCTATTAACTGTGTTGAAGATACCACATTTTGGAAGGCACCAGGAGGTTAACATGTGCGTTAAGTTCCCACTATCATGCTTCCATGGTGGTTATCTATGGCTAGACAGACGAGTCACTGTCGATCTGATGTTGATCCATTGGATCACTATATTGAGCATGCAGGGACCAGACCCACATGATTTTTACCTGGGAAAAACTGCAAACCGTGCCCTGGCGCAAAAGATCAAGGATACATATGGTGATGTGGAAAGGGGATGCGAGGCTACAAGGTATCCTCCATCCAGGATGGCGCAGTGTGCCTCACATTCCATCTCATTGTGGGAAATATAGTAAGAAAGAATAGACCCACGTAGGTCACAGGGTTTGTCGTTGACCTCGTGGGCAAATGCATAGAAGGACTCCAGATGAACTGGGCAAAGTACTTGGTCAACCAACTAGAAGTCGATTGTTGTGAAGCTTAGGTTTAGGGCTATGAGTTTCACTTTAGCTGGCTCCTAATCCTAATCATGTTTACTGCATGGGAGATGTTGGAAGATGTGACCTTCCCAAACATCGAGTCATTTGAACCACTTACTGCGAAGTTCACCTCGCTCTGGTACTCGAGTGATATGGGAAGACAGTGGCAATCGAACGTAGTATTTCACACATAGTATTTACAGCTGAAGAGGGATATTGATTCTTTCCCATGAATGAAACCCAACACCCTAGATAGGTTCATACCTATCATGAAGTTTCGTGTAAATCGACACTTCATATACATCATGACACGCGTTGATGAAAGCCAGGAAGAACTTCAATCTTATTATAAAATCACAGAGAAGGACATCAAAGAGATAATTGAGGACTAGCCCACGGAGCTCCTCATACCAGTCAATCAGGTAGAACTATCTAACACTGACCTGGTCATAAATTCGATGGTTACTCACAAAGAGTACGATGCCCCTAGCAGCGACAAGAGAAAAAATAAGGAAGACATACATGAGTTGGATAGTACATCCAAAGAGGCTGTCCCTGAGTCACCAGGAAAAGGAGGTGATAACGAAGTGGTAAAAAAATAAGGAGAATATCAACAGAATCAAGGTGAAGTAACACCACCTATAAATCCTATTGATGAAGCCGAAACCACCAAGAAGAGAAATGCCTCCCCACAGAAACCCTCCTCTAGAAAGAAGAGTTGCGCAAACAGACTAAATATGCAGAGTGTGCTCATAGTCGATGACCTCGAACTTATCACCATAGCTGTTGCAGATGCTTCATAGGACATCTTACAGAAGAATGAATCCAAACAAGAGGAAATGTACGATAGAATCAATATCAAACTTAGAGGGGTACAATAGGCCCTTCAATCCAGTCGCACAATATCCACTACGACCCCGCCATTAGAAGCACCAGGGTTGGGATATGAGCCTACCCAATTCCGCAGACTAGCTGATGTGACCGAAGCTCACCTTATTCATGCACAGGAAGAAAAAGAATAGGTTATAGTGACCTTAAAGCAAGCACAAGATTATATCATAGAGCAATTCCATGTTGCGCAACAAGAGAAGGACTCTCTCCAAGCAAAGTTTGAAGAAGATAGAGCGAAGATCCAAAAAGAGAAAGAGAAGCTGCTTGCAAAATAAATTGGGATTAAAGAAGCATTCAACATAGCACTTTGCTTTGTGACTGGATTAGAGAAAAAGGTGGAGGAACCCATAGAAAACTAAGTGGCGAATCTTGATGAAGCTATTCAGCAGCTTCAACAAAGAGTTACAGAATTAGAGCTACAAATAGTACCAAGTACCCCACAGGAAGTGCGCAACCAAAGAGAAGTAACTACCTAGAGCATAGTTGAAAGGATCAGATAATTATTTGTCGAATGCAATCAAATAAGAAGTCGAAGTGCATAGACCTATGAGCGACTATATGAGGACCCTAAATTGAAGAAACTGGAGTCACATCTCCAGGAGGAAAAGTAGCAAAGCAGAAATAGTACAGGCACAGTTGAAGCTCCTGTCACCCATTGAAAGGATGAAGAGATCTTAGGAACAACGCACGGCTCAGAAGAAAGTCCATGCCATTCAGATCAGGATTATGGAAGTAACTCAGAAGCTTCATTCGGTCTAGGATGTAGCCTGCATTCTGTTTGAGGAGATTGAAGGCCCAGAAGAAGAACTAGAACAAGTAGTCGTTGTAGTCAAATAATGACTAGAAGGACCTATCAGCGAAGTAGTCATTCAAGAGTTCGCTGAGAAGGAGGTTGTGGCACAACAACAAGTTTAACCAACTTGAGCCAAGCTCGAGGCCTTTGATAAAAAATTACCTAGAGCAGAGTGACTCGGGATGAGTCACAGGTGAGTGTTGGGGGCCTGTTGGTCCTTAACCAAGTTTTGAGGATTATTGGTCATGTTTGACCTATTTTTGGGACTTCGACAGGCTGTTGAAAGTGGAGATCGTGGGATCTTGGCCCCTTTTTAGGGATTTTTGGGTCTTGGGATAATGTAACAGGTATGGGAATGTTGTCCCATGGGTTTGCCCATGCTTAGGCCTGATTTTGTATGTATAAATAGAAGGCTAGGCGATGTAGGAAGTAGCGGTATGATCTATGTGATTGTGGTTGATGGCTTAGTGCCAGATATAGATCTATTTGATGTATGCTAAGTGAGAGTAGGAATTGTAAGTGCTTTGTGCATACTATGTGAGGCTTGCAAGGATAAGTGCAAGTAACTGTAAGAAACTATGTAAAGGCTTGGTGTTGTACCCTAGCTCGAAGAAGGAGGATTTGGCGGAGTGTGCGCAGATCTCCTGTCTTTTGTGGAGTAAGGTTTTGATGCTATGTGCCTGTAAGAATATTGAACGAAGATAATAAAGAAGATAAGAGTTGGTGGACGTAGCCCCAGGGTGGGGTTGAACCACATACATGTTGTGTTGTTATTCTTTGTGCGATGTATTGATGTGTTTATATGCTTAGTGATTTAATATGGATGAATGATAGTTAGATCAGTTGATGCTTTGTGCCTAATAATATGGATGAATGTTATATCTGACCTAGGTGGATGTACTTAGTGATTAAATATATTAGATCTAGTTGAATATTGTGATGCTTAATTAGGGTTTTTACTGTGTTGTAACTAAGAACTAAATACTGATGAAAATTAACTACTAAGTGATCTCTTAAGTATTAGAATCACAGATCTATGTCCCAACTAAGGTTGCAGACACTGGATTCCTGCAACCACCCCTGCTTCTACCTCAGGTGAGACTTCATCTGCTTCGCAGGTGTTGCCGAAAGGGCCGGTAGTTAGGGTTTTGTTGGTGCGCTCTTGAGCGTTGAACCCTTGGTCTGCCCTTGTGCCAACAGATCTCATGATTTTCATACTCTTCCTTATCATTTCAGAGGACTTTGATCTTCTTTCTGGACTATGTATCAACCAGGGCTTTGAAATCTTTGAGGTGTTGAAAGACCTCGGATTTTTTTCTGAGAAAGTAGATCCATGTAAAATGTGAGAAATCATAACAAAAAATGAGAAAAAACCTCGCTTTGCTGATAGATGGATGTGGAAAAGGACCCACAAGGTCACTGTGGATCAAATCTAAAGGTGCGGAATCTCTCTGAGACTTTCCTTTGTCGAATTTCTCTTGAGGGTGTTTTTCAAGAACACATCCCTCACATACTCCCTTGGAGAAATGGATGTCTGGTAGACCATCAACCAATATTTTCTTGCTAAGCTGTTGCATGTATCTGAAATTTAAATTTCCAAACCTTTCATGCCATATCCTACTACTTTCATCAGCATGAGTAAGCAGTAAAGCAAAATCAGGTTCAATGAATTTAGAAAATGTATATAATCTAGACTAATGATTTACCTCACTGGTAGAAACCCTGGAGTTGGTTTTCATGTCATAGATGTCCACAAAATTTTGTTTGAATATGAATTTATTTCCAATGACGGAATTGGTCATCTGATACATGGAGAGAAGGTTGACAAAAAGTTTGGGAGCGTGCAACACATTCTTGAAGCTTCTATTGGTGAGTTCAATCCTTCCTTTGTTGGTGACTTCGACATAAGAGTTGTCCCCCATCAGAATAGGAGGACCTTTTCATGCATCCAATGAATAATATACTACTTTTGAGGCGGTCATGTGATGTGATACTCTTGAATCTACAATCCAATCATTGAGAGAGGAGTTGATGGCAATCAAGGCATGGCTAGAATTTCCTTTCTTGGAATTATGATATTCTAGCTTCTTCTTCTTAGCACCCTCGGGGATGTGATCTCGAAGGTTGTTTTGCTGAAGTATTTGAGTCATTAGATATATTTGTTTTTGCATGCATGTAGATTCTAGATGGAATCCTTTGTGACAGTATGTGAATTTCTCCCCTTTTCTTCCCTTTTCCCCTTTGGATCTGGAGGCATCGGTGAAGGGTTTGTTGTACCCTTCCTTCTTCAGATGTGCATGAGCTTTCATTTTGTCTTTATATTTATATTTCTGATATTTATGGTTGCCATCTTGGATAGTGAGTGCATGCGCCTTTGGGCCTTTGATTTTTCCCATGTTTATGAGCTTGGTTTTCTCTTGTGTCAGGGATTCTATAAATTCCTCAAGAGAAGGCATCTTCCAGGTGGCTGCAAAGGTGAATCTGATAGAATGGAATGTGGATATGAATATAGAGAATTCAGGACCAAGTTTGGAGAGAATGGTGAGAACCATTTGTTTCTCCTCCTTAGATTTATCAACTCTGCATGTGTCCCCTCATTTCATCCTATTTCCCAAAGATCCCTTCCAAGGTGGTCCAGGCTTCATTGGGAGTGTTACAGGAAGATATGTGGAAAAGGAGATCGGGAGAAATAAGACTGCAAATTGTTTTGAGTGCCTCATCCATGCAATTTAAATACTCCAATTTTTCTATGGCTGAGGTCGGTTCTATAAATGTATTCAAGGTTAACCTATACTATCCTATATTTCATATATGTATGGCTATTTTATCCTTCCATGCAAAGTAGTTTTAAGGTGTAAGAATGAATTCTTTTTGGAAATCCATGTTTCGGTTGTCTTCAATCTTTTGTACCTACAAAAAATTTTGGTTTAGATTTTGCTTAGTAGTCTGTAATCTATGATACCATGTAAATGTTTTGAACCTTCACATAATAGATATATCTAGAAAATTCTACGCACATTTGCAGAGAGAAATTGAGAAAGAAGAAGAAGGAGAAAAAGAATAGGAGAATTCTCATTAACCATAATGGATAATGAATAATTTACACATGATATACTCTGTAGGAATCAACCAATGTTCACTGGAGGAGAAACAATGCACCATAGTGGTGGTATAGAGTGATGTAGACACACACCAATAGTTACGGGAGTGAACTTCCACATAGTTTATTCTCTTGGGCAGTTACGGGAGTGAACTGCCATCTAACTGAGTTAACTAGTGAACCGGCCTTTAGTTAACTGACTGAACAGAGTGTAGTGAGGAGTAGATCAGGGAATCAAGGATAATGCGCTAGTCTAGTGATGATCCCAAGGAAATTTTTCATTATTATGGTGATGATCCCAATATTTCATGGTGACCAAACCAATGCAACATCTAGACTCAACCCAACTAGTCAAAATGAAGTGTCAACTGAAAGAGATTATTCTCCAGGTGGAATATTCTCCCCTAAAATATAGGAGACTAGATAATGACTAATTATGACTAATAAAAAAGGAAAAATATTAGGAAAAATAATTCCTAGGTGTGTGTGAAGTAACTTCAACAAGGGCGAGTCAAGGATTGTGGTTAGAGCCTGTTGAGCCCTTCATTTTTTATTAATAGAAGATCTGCAAGGAACACTATAGTCCCAATTTTGGTCAGCAAGTTGTGCAAGTCACAAGAAAGAGGGACAAAGGAATGGAGAAAGAAACATAAATTGGTTAGAGGGACAACGCAACACCAACCCGAACAAAGAGGTTACAACAAGAACAATAAAGAAAGAATTTGAAAGCCAATCGGCTTAGATATACGAGACATATATGATTGTAAATGGTTGATAGGATTATCATTCATTTCCCATTTTAGGTTATGTTATTGTAGTTAATGTCCATCTTGGGAAAAGGGTAGATAGAGCTCTGAAGAGTGAGTTCTGAGCCAAAAAACACTATAGCAGAGTAATGACTTGTTGTAATATCGAGAAAGAAAGGGGCCAGAAATAGCCTTGTTTCTCAATAGTATATAGTTGTTGTTAGTTTTGGAAAAACCAAGCAGTGCATGTATCTATTGAATTGTATCTGAGAAACCTTTTGATGATAATATATGGAGGGACCTAAAATTTTGAAATATTCTGTGTAATTCTTTGTTTATGTCTATGAGTTGTCATTCTACTTTACTTATTCATGTATGATAAGATCAATATGTTATAGCTTGTTTGCAATTGTTGTCACAAATATGTTGTCTTTATTATTAGTTATGAATGAGTTCAGATCTTTTACTTGTTAGTTCATCTTGTGCAAGACTATGTTGAATCTTGATGATTCTTGAGATCTACCTAAGTATTCTCCCTACTCTTCCCTATCTTCTTGTCTTGGTTGCGCTTCGGGTGAGACTTATTCTCTCCATATAGGATGGAAATTCCAATGCTCTAGACTACTCAGTACCCTTTTGTTGGTAACCTAACAAGGACCATGGTCTGATCAATTTCGTGCCAACGCCATCTGATGGTGTAGGGATGTGGTTATGGTGTTGTCTGCAGGACTAGTTCCTTGATGAGCTTTGCTCTAATGAGGTTCTTCTAACTACCACTCTCAATGATGAAGTGAAATAGAGTTCCTTTCACCCACATCTGTGAATTAAATAGACACTCTCCTTCCTCTGGATCATCAGGTTCATTGGGCTGGATCTTGGTGGTCGCAATGGTGGCAATGGGTTCCACGTCAATGATCTGTCTCCCTTTTCTGGTTCTGAATAAGAGTTGGAACCTGCATCTTATTTAGAGAATTTTACCTTAGCCACCAATGACTTCTTTGAGTGGCAATCAATAGTGTTAAGCCAAGGGCTCTTATGGAAGTCACACCACTTCCTAATATCTTTCTTCATCTTCCCATTGTCCCTCTTTGCTTGTGGCTTGGATTGGTTGTATTGAGGTTTCCCATCCTTTCTTTGTCCTTTGTTCTGTGAGTTGGGGCTACCCTTGCCCTCCTTCTGCTATGAGGGGTTCCTAGACCCAAAATTCTGTGTCTTTTGTTTAATCTTCTTCTCGATTTTGACAACGTATCAATAGGCCACAGCCAAGGATGAGATGTCCAAAAAATCCATTTATGTTTGGATGTATCTATGCAGACCATCGTGGTACTTTAGCACCATATTTCACTCAAAATATTTGATACCTAGCTTGGTTGGAAAGGTATTGAAGACATTGGTTAACTTTGGTACGGTTTGATCTCTTTCTTGCTGCAATGTGGTCCATATTGTATACAAGTCATCATAACTTCCAATAGGGTAGTATTGTTCCTTAATAACATCCATGAAGGAACCCCAAGTGGATGCAATTGAAAATATTGTGGAACCCTCTATTTCCTTTTTCTCACAGAAGGTCTCCCACCAATTTTTGACATGGGGGACGACTTTGAGGAGTGCAAATGTAATATTTTGTCTATTGGAAAAGTTGTGGAAAGAAAAATACCCATTCTAGAAGGTTTAACCAATTATCTACGACATCCACATCTATTTGAACTTCAAATATAGGAATATCAAAATTGATTTGTACCTTGAAGGGGGTGGCACTTCCGCTTGAGGTGGATGCATCCTTTGTCGACAACCATCGAAGGATTTGTGCAAAGTTGTCCATGATCTTGTTGGTTGTGGAGCCTGATTATCTTCCTAATTCAGAGGTCTTTTACTTTCATCCATGTTTATACCCCATGAATAATTTACACCCCAGAAGTATGTACACTCTTCCACAGGGGGAGTGCAGAGGGGGGGTACCCACTCTGCGGGGTCCGGGGGGGCTATCCCCTCGGCTGGGGGGTCTGGGGGCAAGCATGCCCCCAACGGAGGTTTAGGGGTGAAGCCCTTGAAGGAAAAATTGCCTTGTAAATGTATATTGTAATTTCATTGTAAATCTGGACCATTCATTATAAGGTCACAGATCTAACGATAGAGATTATGTT
>SNQJ01S0011147.1:32202-47831 GCA_010110895.2 Picea sitchensis
CCTGTAGACATGTTAACAAAGGGAGTAACCAGGGAGAAATTGAGTTCCTGCTCAGTTTTAGTTGGTCTTCAAGAATGAAGATGAAGATGAGAAATTTGCTAGGTCTAAGAAGGTTCAGATTCCAGCATATATAGCAGCGGTGGAGTTGTTGAGATCAGTCTCCAAGTGGGAGATTGTTGGTTGTGGAGCCTGATTATCTTCCTGATTCAGAGGTCTTTTACTTTCAGTCATGTTTATACCCCATGAATCATTTACACCCCATAAGTATGTACACTCTTCCACGCAGGGGAGTGCAGAGGGGGGGTACCCCTTCTGTGGGGTTTGGGGGTGCTATCCCCCCGAATGGGGGGTTTGGGGGCAGCATTCCTCGATGGGAGTTCAGGGGTGAATCCCCCAAAGGAAAAATTGCCTTGTAAATGTATATTGTAATTTCATTGTAAATCTGGACCGTTCATTATAAGGTCGCAGATCTAACGATAGAGATTATGTTAGGGTTTTTTTCCCTAGAAGGAAACTCTCTTTTATGAGGGAAATGCATTACGGCTATGGTTGATGGCATATATTGTATTCTAAGATAGGAAACTGTGAGAGAAAGAAGAGGAAGTTACAGCGGGTTTGTTGTAGGTTGTATCCCTTCATATGCTGGATAATAATAAAGGAAGGACCTGACAATTTCTATGGTGGACATAGCCCACACTGGGTGAACCACGTAAATTTGTTTCTCTATTGCATTGTGTATCTTCTTTGTTTTGTTTCCGCATTTGTTTATTTTATTTCTCCACGACCCTGTTTTTCTAATAGATCTCGTTCCTCTGTCTCTTAAGGGATTCCTAGAGAAACATTTTGAAAGGATATCTTGTCCTGTCCTCTTTATGTTCACCCACCATTGATGGTTTCCTGGGCGTGTGAGATAACTTTTTCTCAAGAGAAACAAGCTTGAGACCCAACTCTCTATACCCTAACCGTGTCAAGGAAATGCATTAAAAAAACAATAAGGAGCAGACCGCTTTGATACCAATGATTGATATTTATGAGCAGAATGAAATGAAACCAAAAAATAATGAAATTAACATAGAGACACAGTGAATAGTAATAGAGATATTGTAAAAATTGACTTCAATTAAATAATAAATATGTTGAAAACTGTAAATTGCAAACTTAAAACAAGCTTGCTAGAATGGTGGGAGATTATATTTGAGAACAGATGTGATGGCTACGCTCATTCACAAGAAGATGAGTACAATGAGGTGCTAAAGGAATTTTTTACAATAAATATGAATTCAAAAACCCTAGACATCCAGAAACCTAACCCTAGGAGATGAAGTGCCAAAAATCATGTGGGCCCCATTGGGGTAAGTTAGTACATTAACTTCCCGAGGTCGCAACTTTTGCATATGATCTTCGTTTAGGGATAATGATAGCTCGTTGGAAAGGTATTGACAAGGATCTTCATTTAGGGGTTTAAATCACAAATTCAAATAATATTGAGGTTCCTGATCATGAAAAAACGTCGTTTAGGCCCTCAAAATGGCCCCAGAAATTTTGGAAACGAAAAACTGCTAAAAATAATAAGTTGCCAAAAAACTATTTTGAGCTAGTTGGACAAGGTGGATGGCCACCCAGATCCTCCTATATCAATACTCCTCCTTTAGAAATAAATGGTCTCGATTGCATTGAGTGCCTCCATCAGATGAGGAAATTTCTACTGAATTTATCCTTGGGTGAGCCACTTTTCTTGGTGCATGAGTTGCCCTGCTTTGACAACCCGATAAAGATGGATCCTCTGCTGGCGATTTCCCTTGACCTATGTTTCCATGATCAGATCAATGGATTCATTTCCCATGCATTCAAGGTTGAGCTCTTTTGGTTTCAATTGTTCTGTTATCTCTAAGGTGTCCAATAATGGTGGAAAATAAGGTTGAAGGAGATCCACATTGAGCACTAGGTGTAAGCCAAGGAAGGGGGTAGTTTGAGCTCAAAATCATTGTCACCCACATACTTGGTGATGGTGTAAGGTCCATAACAGAGTGGATGAAGATTCCGATGAGTCTTGGTAAGTGGTTCTTTCTACAAGTGCAACCAAACTTTGTCTCCCAAATGAAATTAGTGTGGCACCTAGTGTTGATCATGGCAAAACTTGTACTTGGCATTAGAATTCTATAAAATATCTCAAACCTGTAGGTGAATGTGCTGGATCCTCTCAATGATCCTAGTAGATTTGTCATATCCAGTTGGAGCATGTGATGAGTCTTCCTCAGTGGTTGCAAGGGGTAGTGAAACATCGATGGGACCCAATGATTGAAATCCCAACCCCACCTGAAAGGGCCTATGGTTAATTGAGCTATGTATAACTCTATTGTAGTTGTGATGAACATAAGGAAGAATCTCATCCCAAGTGCGGGGTTCTTGTAATTTTACATGTGCAAGATGTGCACGATTATCTGGTTGATGACCTCGGTTTGGCCATCCGTCTAGGGGTGGAAGGAAGTGGACCTAGTGAGCTTGGTGTCTAGTAGTGACTAGAGGATCAACCATAATGTGTTGAGGAACCAACTATCCCAATCTAAGATAATGGTTTGTGGGATCCCAAAGTGCACCCACACTCGTTCAAAGAATATCTTTGTTGGGCCCTTCATTTTGATGAATAAAAGTTGTGCAAGTTATGTTGCAGCTTCATTTTGGTGAATAGAAGTTATGCAAGATACTGAGGAGTTGGGCAATTGATGAAAGGAAGAAATAGAAAGGGGTTGGAAGGACATCACAACATCATTTTTGAAGAAATAAGTTGTAATAATATGAAGAAGAAGTGAGAACTCTCAGGTTCTCAACCAACAAACCTAGATCAGATTATATATACGAGATCGATATGATTGTAATAAGGTTGTTGGTTGTTGTTGGGTTTGTCGTTGTTGTCGCTAGAGTCATTTATGTTATCATTCATGTTGTTAGCTTAGTTGAATTTTGAGTTCTGGGTAAGAACCAGACTGTCAATGTAATAGATTTTTGTATTATTGTAGAGTTGGAAAGAGAAAGGGACTAATATAACCTTGTTTCATACTTGTTGGGGAATATCCTCTGATTAATTGTATATGTGACTCAAGATGTGAGAAGAAACTGATATGTTAATATAATTGGAGTCCCAAATTTTGAATATCTATCCTGTGTATTTGGTCTTCTTAATGTATTGAATGTTACTATGTATTATATTTTATATATGATATACTTAATTACTTCCTTTTGAATGGTGACACAACTCTGTTTCTTTCTTCTCAGTTAGGAAATGTTAAGAACTGCTACAATCTTAATTTATCTTGCACAAGACTAACATGAATATTGATATGTCAAAGATTTATCTAAGTATTATCCTTACCCTTCCCTCTCTTTCTAATCTCGGTTGTGCTTTAGGTAAGACTTCTTCCCTCTCGGGAAGATGAAAATGTCAGTGCTCTAGACTACTTTGGTAACTTGAGAAGGACCCTGTTGTGATCACTTTTACGCCAACAAAATGGTTCGGTTGCCAAGACCTGTGTTTTAAAAGGGAACCTGTGAGGAGAAAGCTTCCACAGATCTATAGATATGAGATTTGGAAATGGTGGGAATGAAATTGTGACACCTTTATATGGAAGGAAGCGAAGTTGCAAGGTAAAGGCGTGAACACTACAAGTGAGTCCGTCTTTTATTCAGAAAGATCGAGTCACTAGTATGAGATATTTTGGGTAAAATTCTCAGAAGAACTATTCCATTGGATAGATCGACTATACGAGGTTCTATAATTCCAATAACACGTCAAGAAGACCTGTACTTGGGACACAAATAATATCACATCACTTCATCAGTTGTATCAACAGATTACGTGAAGGGTCAGTTTCTGGGTTACCATGACTCTAGAAGGATATATCATTGAATTCACAGCTAAGAATCACCAATATTTTTCATGGGCTAAAGAAATTTTCAAGAAAGGTGAATGAGAGAGACTATTGAGGGAAATTCCCCTATGGATCAATGTATTCTTTATGGAGGAGGGGATGATAACTATTCCCTCAACTGAGATGGTAGCCTAAACACCTACGATTGGGGTAGGGTGATTTTGGGAGTAGGATAATGACCTGAGAAGGGGAAAGGGTTCTTTGACAGATGGGGGTAGATTAAGAAACGAATTCAAGAAATGAGGGATCCTTAAGGAGAGTCGCCATAGTTGAGAAGTGGTGTCATGAAAAGGTAAAGAAATCACCAAAGAAGACTGAGGTGTTGCAGAAAGAAATCGGATCAAGAGGAATAGATGAAAGAAAGAAGAGTTGAGGAAGGTAAGAAGACAAGAAATACTGGTCAGTCTAAGATTACAATAGAGAGAAGCGTAGAGAGGAAGGATTCCCCAGGTGGGTGGACAAGAAGAAGAGTGTGGAGAAGTAAGGGAAGATGAAGCAGGTCTAGACCTTGTAGGATACCAAGAAGATTCAGCCCCCATTTTAGGAAACATCGGGAACTAGGCCTAGAACCCTACTCCATAGGAAGAGAAGAAGACCCCCCAAATCAAAGAAACCTTCCTAGAAGTCAGTGGAACTAGCCCCGAATCACCTTTTCCCCAGGTTTCCTTTATACCCATGGTAAATTCTACACCGTCTACTTATGATATTTCTATTCCATCACATCTAGTTATTCAGCCGTAGTCTGTAAGTGTAACATTGGGAGGATATTCAAATCCCCAGGAATATCACAACCATGACCATTAGGTTTCATTCTAATAGGAACAGTGAGACCCAGAATGGCTAGAAATATGGGAGGATCGATCGACCGATACCCAAAATTCTGGGGTAAAGGGGAATAGGATGTAGAGAAACATTGGTTCCTATGGGAAGCCATCTGGAGATCTAGAGGGAATCTCAATGCAAACAAGTTAGTAGAGTTTTAGACTACCTTGAGGGGTCATGCCCTCAAATGGTACATGAAGGCTATTGAACCAGGGGTGCAAGGATAAGCGTTCACCCTTGCCAAAGTTTATTTGAATTTCATCACTGAATTCAAACTACCTCAGTCAGAGAAACAAGCTCTCTATGAGTTTCACGATATTCAACAAAGGGAAGGAGAATATTCCTGGGAGTACAATCATAAATTTAAAGATGCTATTGGGATTTTAGTGAATCCAATTCACGAATATCACCAGAGGGAATGGTACATTCAAGTATTACTACCTTTGACGAGAATTCCTCTAACAAAATAGTGGATAACCACATTAACAGATGCCTTGGAACATTCGATGAAGATCAAAGCCATGGAAAGTTATCCAGGGAGTTTGAGAGTGACCGGGCCTCCAATGGATGCAAATTTGTCGCAACTCTAGGGACAAATATCAGCTCTAATAGAGAAGATTCAAGAATTAACCACATCAAGACCAGGGTGACCTCAGGTTTGGTGCATAGGATGCTACATAGAAGGGAATCTGGAAAATGAATGTTCGCATATGAGGGGAATGGGACCTCGTCATAATTCGATGGGACCCTCTCCATGACCAACGAGAGGATTTGTGCAAGTATCTGCGACTCCACCATTCCATACACTAGGGATATACCATACGTTCCAAGATGCTCAAACAGCTCATCCAACTGAGTATTGTGAGATTTTTCGGACACATGGGAATGTGTCGAGGCAATGTCCTATTATGTAGAAGTACACGATTTCTCCCAATATGATATATTGTGATTTCTGTGCATCTACGACCCATGCTACAAATCAATGTAGAGCATTGGATGTGCTTGCTGATAGATTAGACTGGACATCATTCATAATAAATGAAACCCCCCAAGGACCTTGAAGAGGCTAGGGAGGTGGGGTTGGAGGTGTATTCATAGGAGGAATAAATGGAGGAAGAGGATTGAGCCGATGTTACAACTGTGATGAACAAGGTCATTTGGACAGAGACTGCCCTCACCCAAGGTGACCATGGTGCTCTCACTATATAAATAACGGGCATGCAACCGAAGGCTACCTAGAACAAATCACAAAATGGGAATATCAGGTTCATCAATGAGGAGATAATATCATAAGCTCGGAACTAGAAAGGGGGACCGAGGATAACTACCTAATATCAACATCATTACTCGCGAAGAAGAAAAAATTGGGGAAGATTCCAAAAGTCAACCCAATATTCAGAAAGTTGTTCCCAAGGATGATAGGTATGACCCTGTGAAACAAAAGTTGTTTTTCAAAGATGAAATATAAATATTTAATACTATCCCCACTCTCGAGATAATGGATAATCCCCCTAAATTCGCCTCTCAACCTAAACTTGCGCAAGCTCCTACCTCACCACCAACACCCACAAAATCTACAATTCCAAGCAGATGCCATGAGAAGTCTCAAAATGTAATCAATCTCTAGTTTCGATTATTCTTTGATATCCTAATGGATGACCAACTTACAAAGAAGTTGCGCAACAACTTGTACCTAATACTAGGAAATGAGGGAACCCTAGAATCCATAGTAAGGAGCAACATCCCTGAGAAGAATACAATGAAGAAAGGTGCGAACATGAAAATAATTTAGGCTAGAATCCCAGCTAGATGATTTTGAAATCAAAGATGTCATGCTATATTTGGGATCTGATGTCAACATCTACGAGTAAAATCATGAAGAAGGGTAACACTTTTTCTTGTTTTATGAGATTTTTTTATTTTATTTTAACAGTTTCTTCAACTTCCGGTAAACAAAAGTATTTTTTTTGTTTAGAATTTTACTTTACTATAAAAACAAAACTTGTGAATAATTTTGTTATCTTTCTACTGACTATTTTTCATTTTTTTTTTATTAATATTTGATATGTCAATTTGGAAATTGTTTGATAGTATGTTCCTTGAAAATGAAGGGAAAGACAATGAGTTATTTTTCCCCCCAACAGTGTATCCATTATTAAACTTTTGTTTTTGACAAATGAAATATACTGCAACAATATACAAAGACTCTATTTTGTGATGACTATAGTTTTGAATCTAACAGATGAATATTATAATTTCTAGAATTTTTTGAAGATGACCAATCTGAAAAAGTTACAGATTTTAAACACATGTCTCCCCCCACCATGTATCTATCTTAATTTTTACTTAAAGGTAAAATCTAAAAATACCCTTTTGAAGAGAATAGTTTAAGGATTTTGAATATAAATTTTCCATAATTTTCCACTATGTATTTTTAGAGATATGGATTTTTCATTTCACTGAATCATAATCTCACCTAAAAATATTATGCAGTGATTTTTTTATAAAATTAAATAAAATTAGATAAAAACAATGAAAATGAAAATAAATTATATACAAAGAAAGTAGAATCAATTTTAAAAATGTTGGTATCAATTCCGAAACTAAATTATGAGTATTTGTAGGAGTCTGATACCTCCAAAGATCAAGTAAGATGGAGACAATTTGTAGTTTCCTGCAAACAGTCCCATTTTCAGGTTTTCGACCGAAATATTCTTTCAGTCGAAACCTAGTTTTTAATGGAATCCGTTAAAAATAAACCTTTCAGCTGAAAAATTCTTTTGGCCGAAATATGCTTATTGTAGGAAAAAAATTCATCCAAAAAATATTTTACACAAATTTCGAGGGCATCGTTTAATTTGACGTGCAATTTTTCGGCCAAAAAAAATCCTAGACACATTTTTTCGGCCGAAAAAATGCCGCTAGGAATTTTGGAGACCCAATTCTAGCAAAAGTGTTACCCATCTTCATGATTTTACCCCTACCCAAAAATACCTGGGAAGATTTTGGAAAATCTCCTTTAGTATATTCCCCCATCTAGTTGAGAATGGAAAACCAGTACCGCATTTCCCAGTAGGAAGGCTGGAAAATGTGGAAATATATGTTGCGAGAGTTAAGGCCACAACCAATTTTGAAGTAATTGAAATCATGGGAGATAAGGATCCCTACCCTGCTCTACCTAGAATTGATTGGGCATACATAAACTATGCTATCATTGATCTAAAGAGGGACACCATGACATTTGAAGGAGATGGGATAAAAGTAGTTCAACCCTTAGATCCATCTTTAGGGCCTGGATACACTGAACCAGTGGACCACAATATGGAGTCAAATTCTCTTGACCAATTATACACCATAACAACAAGAATGAGACCATATTACATAAATCTCACTACATATAGCTCGGTAAGTTGGATAAGCATACTATCTGCTGACGAGGATTTAGAATTAGCATTTGGCAGTTGGAAGCAGGGTTCATACGAACGATTCTCAAGATGATGCACAAATGTCATGGAAATGAGATGGATTGAAAATGAGGTCAGAGAACACCCGAAATATGATGGTACCTCAGAGGTATACAATTTTCTTTCCATCACGGAAGAGAAAATAGTGGCGGATCAAAGGATATTTTTTCTTGACTTAGCCTTGTAAGATACCGCCGCTAGATGGTGGGCCACTCATAAAGCCTTGATTATGGAATGGGAAGATGAAAAACAAGCCATACGATGTCGATTCTAAAGTAGGGACCAACTCAAAGGAGAGATGAATATAGATTGTCAAGATGCACAACTGTTCGATGGACGGTCTGAACCTAAAGTGCATATTGATCATTGCTTAAAGCAGTGGAGAGTTGTTACCAGGGAAAAACTCTCTATGGCTAGGGTAAACCACAACATACAGAATTACTGCAGAAATCAACTCTATCCCAAAACATGGTATATAAACCAATATGCTAGCGAGATAAGATAAAAGGCCTACCTTGTCCAGATGTTCGATGAAGTCCACCGTTGAGCACTTTTACCCAAAGTTGTATACCTGCAACTAGTTCTAAACAACCAAGAAAAGAAAGAATATGGTGATAATATAAAAGGTTAGCACATTAGATATCATAATCCATTAATATACATAACAAATACACCCATGGATAATAATTCAAATATTTGTGAGATATCAATTGGATGGGAAAAGAGTATTTCTATTAATATATGATCAGCAGAAGTAAGAAAGTTATAGACTTCCATGTCGGCACGGTTCGAAACCAAGAAACTAAGTTCCTTCCAGCTGGGCCTCCACCACTTCTATCCTCCACCAAAGACAAGCTCATAGAAGAGAGACAATGAGGTTCTCAATCAATAAGGGAAGAGCTTGGGGGATGAACATTGTGTTCATGCTTAAAGGACAAAGGGATGTAGACTCAATATGAAGTAAATAATTTCTCCAGAGTAACTTTGCTCTCAAAGTTGAATTCTTTCTCTTCTTTCCATAGCTCGGAATTGGCCCATTTATAGCCTTCAAATGGAACTAAAGGGCCGGGTCAGACCGTTTCCAGTATATGGAAGGACAAGGATCATAGATCTCTTGTCGTGACATGGAAACCCGACTCCATTTTTCATTTTTGGGCACAAATCCTGATGTACACGGGCTGTAGTGGAGAAACCTACATATACACATGCTATATAGTAGTCAAGGTGCGTACATGTGGAAAAAAATGTATTTTTATCTCCGGAACTTGCAAAAAGGGATGACAAGTCTGCATGAGGAAATGGAAAAAGGCCTTATGTGCAATATTGCATAGGGTGAGGAAAATCTTGCTATAACAGATGCCCCATAATGTGTGAGGTCAAAGGAGTATCTGCAATGGGCGAAATACATTATAAATAACCCATAAGTGGAGTGATGGGGAACCAACTGGAAGAACTAGTTGTTCATTGCATTCTGCACTGACTCTACATACATGGTTTCTAATTGACTTACACTGTAGATCCATGTGAAAATATACCAAACAAGTGTCTGTGGCCATGAATAGGAAAACACAAATCTGGTTACATGCCAAAGGCTATCATAGTCATGAACAAGGCTCAGTAGAACCAATCTGAAAACCAATATGAACATATCTATATACAATGGAGTACAATCTGATCTACCTTGATCACTGAAGTCATATAGGTACTGGTCCAATGAAAAGGAAGCAACAACTTAGGAAAGCTACGACCACATACTGGTGTCTTCAAATCTTCTACACAATCCACCAAGGGTGCAAGTCTACATTATGTGAATAAAGGAGTTGAGGTTGAACACAATGAGACATCGTTTGATTACCGATCATTGAGGTATACCATTAACAAATGTGAGACAACCTACCAATAATGAAAGTAGGTATAAAGGCACTGATTACATTCTTACAAGTGTGAATAAAGGAGTCAGTGTCGAACACCTGAAGAATCCATCGATCAAGAGACATTGATGTATTCCCAACTGTCTGTGGCGATAGAACTTGCCACTAATGACTGCAAGCCTCAAGGTACTCATAAGAATCTAGGTCTCGTTTCTAGAATAGATGAGTTGGAGTCAATGGAAGGAGACCCGCTGAAAGGAGAGCATTAAGGAATCTCTCATAATTTAGCACGAGGTACAAAGAAGGAGCTTCATAATTTGGAGGAAATCGGACGAAGAACATGTTCATGAACCAAAGACCCTATGCGTCTTTCGCATATGCCAAGTGCAAGTGGTACACGAAAAATACCCTCTGAATAGAAGCCAATGAGGAAAACTGTCGACAAAGGTGAGGAAACCACCAATAAGGCTAATGGCATCCAAGACATTGCACGAATCCCAATGTGTGAATAGATGTATTACCGTCGAACACAAGGGAAACCACCCAGTCAATGACCAATGATGAAATGTCGACTGCTAGGTTCAAGGTTACCTACCAATGATGAAATTAGGACCAGGGTGCATGATAGGACTATAATATCAGTGATTCTGAGACAAATTATGGTATGGCCGACATGCAAAGTCAAGGGTTCTGAGAAATGGCTAACACAGGTTGATAGAATTCCTTTGAACAAGAGCATGAGACATACAAAAGACTCTGGCAGCATAGACTCAATGGTGAAACCGTGAGATGCAGGAGGCATCAATGATATTCTCCATAGGGACTGGAAGAGTAACTAGTCGGTAGAGAAGACTCTCTGTAACGAGCTCAGCTTCCTAAGGCCATGCTAAACCCCAAATTATGATGACAAATGGACTCAATAACTTTGTGCTCTGTTCAAAGGCGACACAACTACTACCAATATAAGATAATACTGCCTTCCCGACCATCATTTTTTTTTTTTCACAGACCAATGAATTCTATGATATAGAGGAGGAAACGAGTGTCGTAAGCAAGAAAAACTAGTTCCAGCAGTGGAACATACCTATGATTAATGCAAGGAGATGCATGCGGGAGATGGCACTCGGGGGAATGTTCCCTCCTGGGTATAGGGTGCCAAATTGCAAAGGATATAAAAAAGGCTCTGCTTGGTTGAGGATGCAAAAAACTACTGAGGCAAATGGTTTATAACGCAAAGCAAGAACCAACTAAAGGCTCAATACTGCAAGCAGGGGCTTTAGATGCAATCACAACTTAACGCCAAAAAATGTCATTTTTCATGACATTTAGTCTACTTAGTGTGAAAAAGGGATAAACTTGTTCCAAATATACGTCCTTTCAAATCCAATTTACGAGTGTGAAAGAGACAAGTTCACTTGACAATCTTTTCTCTTTTTGAAGATGAGTTGGAAAAGAACTTAAATTAAACTCGGTTGGGAGTCCTCTCTAGGTATAAGGAAATGTGTTTATGAGTGAGAAATGAGGCTCAACATAAATTCATGTATTATCTATAAGGGACTCTTGGTCCTATGGAAAAAATATCGGCATGGGCACCAGATGAAGCAGAGGATCTAACTAGGGCACCCATGTTTGGTAAGTCTCTACCACTTAATAACGAGACTTCTTATAATAGAGGGAAGGTTATGTGTCACAACAAATGGGTTCATACCTAAGGCGTAAGAGTGATAGTTATAGGAAAATGCAAAAGTACATGTTGGAGTGGATACCTATCCTATATGCTGGGTAATGAAAATACCTACCCACGGTTACAAACGGTCAACATAACGTTAAAATCCACAAGAAACCCTGGTGAAAACTACAAAAACCAACTCAATCCACTACTGTATTAGTCCATTAGGTGAAAAAATGACTCAAAACTATAGAAAGTGGGTAAAAACTGTTATAAATAGTAACAAAACAAAACATTACTATGTCATTTTGACCTTTTTACCCAAATAGTGAAAATTGGACCAAATTACCTCTGATCTTCAACTGGTGATTGTGGGAGTGTCGGGCAACAAAATCAGAAACCATTTGAACGAGCTAATTACTATTCCCCTCCTCTTCCTTTATAGTGGATTAAATGTTTAAATTAGATTTCAAATTTTGAGTAAATTAGGGTGCAAATTGAATAAATCGGTGTACGCATGCTACCATTCATCGGGTCACGTATACGTGAGGTTATACACGACTATACAAAATACAGGGCACATATACTCATCCCTATACATGACTGTAAATGAAGCAACCCATGCACAATTACGTAATCAATGATTTCTATGGTTTCTAACTCAAAACTTGACTTTTATCTGGCAGGATGGTGCTAGAATGGAGGGAAAGAGAGCACGAGGAGGTCAATGCTACTGTGGATAGAGATCTGGGGGCCCAAATTTCCTTGAAAAGATGTGGCTTATACAAATTTTTGGCACTAAAAAGGATGAGGGCCCAGGTGTGGTTGCTTGAGATGCTTGTGGATTACTGGGATCCTGACAGTGAAAGCTTCAACCTCGATGGGAAACCATTGAGGATTGAAGTAGAGGATATATAATTTTTGACTGGGCTATCGCGATGGGGTGAGGTGGTGAACCTCAAATCCCAAGGATATGAGAGCGGTATGAAAATAGAGGATTACATAGACCCCGAAGGTCTGGAGCAACTCCCCATTCGAGCATTAAACAATATCAGCCTCAAGATTGTTGTCCTCGTATTGACCATGATCACATGACCATCTTCGTTGCACCAGGCATTGAGGCCACTCATGTTCTATGCCATAGAGTGCTTGAGACCCATAGTATATGACTTGTGTACCTCACTACTAGCTAATATGAAGAGCCAGTTGACAGAGTGAAAAAAGGGTAGCAAGAGGAACTTTGGGTTTGCCTCTATATTATGAATCTTTTTCTTCGAGTGGATTCTAGGTTTTGGACCTAGAGTTGATATTCTTCTAAGAGGACCTCACGATCCATCCATGGCATGGTGGACTGAGGTAATGAGATGACAGGGGGGAGGTAGGGTGCCCACACCCTACAAAAAGGATTTATTATATTGGTGGAGGCAATAGGTCATTACTCTGGATGACTACCCCTATGTAGGGATCGACTTCAGAGGGGACCCTAACATGCCACTCCCACCAGGGACCTCCTACGGGGACATAGGTATGTCAAAATGTTTTTAAATATTTCATTTTTTTGTATTTTTGTATAGTAAAACAAAAATATTTTTGGATGATGCTTAATTACTAACTAGACACTTATGTGATGTAGACGTGGGTCTGCAAGGACTAGACGAGCTTCCTAGACATCGTTGGAGGGATCGGGGAGATGAGGCATTGGGAGGAGAAGCTGAGAGTCCTTCAAAATGTGCAGGGAAACCTATCTCTTTTGACTCAAAGTATTATGATGGTTCAGGTAGAGGATCTGTCGGAATCCATGCAGCGACAAGTGGTTGGTGTGCCCAGAGCTTGGGTGTGACTCTTTCGGCATCTCGCAAACACCATATTTTTTTATCATGACACACATCTAGCACCATAGGTGTAGATGTCATGGATATTGTACTATTGGTTGTATATGTGTATTGAGGGTGTTAGCCCCAATTTTGTACTATAAACACCATATTTTTTGAAATATATATAAAACAGGGATCTTTGGCTTTACTTATATTACAATGTGTACATTGATGAGATGGTTTTGTTTGATTTAGTTATGTGACAAATGCCAATCTAAAACGAAATTAGCATAAGCATCAGATACATGATCAGAACTCCTAGGAATGTGATAATAAGTAATAAAATCAAATTGTCGTTCTAAAAGACGTACCCATAGGAATCATTGGAGTAAAGTAGGATCACACACATGATAAATGCCATTCAACTGACATACTACTAACTGGGAATCCAAGCGAACCTATAAAGAACGAATACCATGTGAAATAACATCGCACAAAAGTTCTATAACGACACTATATTTGGCCACATTATTCGTGGATGGACCTAAGCATACACCACATGAAGACACCAGTAGACCCTCAGATGAGTAAACCACCCATGCGGCAGAAACCAAGTTCCATGTATGATGACTGGTTCTATCTGTGAATCCTAAGTAGACCGAAGACTCCATTGACATTTTCCAACCAAGGGAAAACTCGATAAGCAAGTTGAAGACGAAAACAAAGGGAAAATATATATACACTAAATTACATTAGTATACAAAAAATTCCACCCAAGCTTGGGGTTCAAGCATAATATCTTTTCAGGTAGAGCCCATTCCTAGGCTCGACCAACATATTCCCTTCATAATCTTCTAACTCATAGGCTCCTTTTTCTAACACATGTCACATGATATAAGGACCGTGCCACATGGGTTTAAACTTTCCTACCCCTAACGGTTCTTTGGATTGATCATATAAGAGTACCAAGTCACCCTCAGTGTACAACCAAGGACAGACAGACTTATCATACTGGACCTTAACACATATTTTGTTCGCTTGGATAGATGTAGAGGCATCTCGATGCTTCTTGTCAAGACTCTCTAGGTGTACAAGGCATCACTCAAGATTGAAAGTGTCAAGTAGGAGCACGACTTCCAAATTAAGAGAAGGGATTTTGCATTCAATAGGTAATATCAACTCCACACCATGTACTAACTGAAAAGGGGAAAAAACGGTGGTAGTCTTAACTGAGGTTCGGTATGCCCAAAGTGCAGGATATAGCATAATGTGCCAGTCAGACTTACTCTGGCTGAAAGTTTTCTGCAAAATGGTCTTGAGAGACTTGTTGATGGCCTCTACTTGTCCATTTTCCTGGGGGTAATAAGGAGAAGAATGACCTTGTTTAAACCCCATTTTAGATGATATTTCTTCCATCATTTCGTTCTAAAAGTGACTGCCATGATCATTGACAATCTCACTCGGGATACCGAATTGAGCGATAATTTTATTAAATACAAAGAAGGTTGTAGTCTTCCCGTCATATTTAACTATAGGCATGGCCTCGAACCACTTAGTAAAGTAGTTGACGACCACAATAATGTGTTGATTCCCCCTAGCCAAAGTTGGGTTGCAATCCACAAAGTCCACTCGCCACTTGGTGAAGGGACCAATGGTAATGATTGGGTGAAGAGGGGCCAGATGCGAGTGCATATTTTGAGTGAACATTGTTGGGTATGTGTTATATTCTTTGCACGAGTAGTAGTGTCTGAGCGCCAGTGTCGGGCACACAGGAGGTTAGAGTGGGGGCTGCTAGGCCCCCCTTTGGGGGGTGCAGGGGGGTGGAGCCCCCCATGCTGGGGTCCAGGGACGGCGCCCCCAATTTTTTTTTTTCTACCTCGGGAAACGTGACACCTACCGGGATGACATTTTTCGGGACTGCATGATATTTAGGTGGTTTTTCGGCACATGGTTTTTTGCCGATGGTTTTCTATTTTCGATTAAGGAATTAGGGTTTTGGACTAATCCAGGTCATTGGGTTAGGGTTTTGGATGCCGTTGGCTCCTATATGTATATTGTATTGT
>SNQJ01S0011147.1:47881-59904 GCA_010110895.2 Picea sitchensis
TATATGCTAGTTTTCCCGGTTTGGGTTTCCAGGTGAAAAATCTCTGTGTAATGTTTGTATTTTCCATTGTATCTTTTCTGTTCTTTTCTGAATATCAGTTTGTAGTAGATATTGTACAAGGTTAGGATTTACAAACACCTGGCAGGGGTCACACTTCTTAACTGCTTCAACAAAATCTTTAAAGATAGAAGGCTGAAAATAACCGGCTCACAATCTTTTTTGGGTTGTCGCAAGCCCGGATAGATGACCACCTCAAGCCCCACTGTGGAAATCATTTAGGACTGACTTGGCTTCTCTGTGAGTTAAAAAATGATGCAAGATATTGTCTATTCCTCGGTGATACAAACTGTCACCAATGATAGTATAATTCTTAGCTTGGTATCATATATGCCGTCAGTCATCTCGTGAGAGATGCTGAGGGAACTTCAAGGTTTGAATATAGAGAATGATGTCTCCATACCAGGGGTCAGACAAAAAGACAAGGAAAATGTGTTTGTCTACAAAAAAATCAACATGGATAACATCCTCATCTAATCATGGAAAGTCATATATTAACTTGGCGAAGACTAGTGATTTCTTGGATTTCGCAGAAGCAAAATTAAGATCAAGTTATTGTAAGATGACAATCCATTTATTATACTTTCCCCTTATGATAATCCTGGTAAGGACGTATTGAAATGGATTGAAATCGACAACCACGGTAGTCTTGCAAAGCAATATAAAATGACATAAACTTTGGATTGCATGAATGACAACCAAAGCTAGCTTTTCAACATGACAGTAATTAAGCTCAAGACTGACTAGGTTTGGACTAAGATAGTAGATGATGTTCTCGTAGAGCTCATCATCCTCCTGAACCAAAACCATACCAATCGTCTCCTCATACATGCTGATATAAAGCAAGTAATCCCTAGTGTAGTCATGAGACTTCAACATAGGCACCGATACCAAGGATTTCTTCAGAGAATCAAAAAAATCCTGGGCTCACTCATCCCAGATAAAAGGGGTTTCCTTCTTCAAGAGAGGCATGAAACCCTTAGTGATATTGGCATAGTTTACTATAAACCGACATAAAAAGTTAGCTTTCTCCTATAAACCTTGAAGTTTTCTAATAATGCACGAGGGAGGCAATCAAGGTATTTCCTCAACCTTTAATGGATCTACCATGATCCCCATCTCGGAAACTAGAAATCCCAAAAGACAACTAGACCTAATGCAAAAGATGCACTTATGAAGGTTCAACTGGATTCTCTAGTAACGACATCTTGTAAAAGATATCTGATGGTGCATAGAGTGATTCTCTCTCTTGTGAGAGTGAGAAACAACATCGTCAAGGTAAGCTTCGACTATATGCTTAAGATCGTGGAATGTGAAGGTCATAGCACGGTGGAAGGTTTCTTTGGATTTTTTAAGGCCGAAAGGAATTTTTCGGTATCAGAAAGTACCCCAAGGACAAATAAATGTCTTCTTGTATTGATCCTCAGGTTTAATTTGAATTTGGTTATACCTTGAAAATTCGTCCATAAAAGAAAACACTTCGTTTCCCACACACTCGTCGAGAATATGATCGATGAAAGGTGTCAAGAAGTTATCTTTAGGACAGGCCTTTTTCAGGTCATGAAATTCCATGCACACACATATGGTTCTTTTCTTCTTATTCATAGGAACAGGGTTGGATACCCACTTAGTCAAGGGAACCGGGTACATGAGGCCAATATTAAGTAGCTTCTCCACCTCTGCCTTAATAGTAGGGGCCTTCTGAGGATTGACAAATCTAAGAAGTTGTCGAATGTGTTTAGCATCCGGGTAAGTTATAATCTCATGCTCGACAATGCAAGGGTCGATTCTTGGAATCTCTTCATATGAACAAGAAAATACATCTCATAATTCCTTGAAGAGTTTGGTGTAGATCAGGATTTCTTCTGGCGAACAATCTGCAGTGATATGTACATTTTCAATCTTGCTAGGGGTACGAGAGATATCGATCGTGACAATAGGAGAAATAATCGCCATATTTCCTTTGGCATAAATGTCATGTGTATCAAGTGGAACTACGGCATGACCGACTATCTCACTCAAAGTAGGTTGAAAGTCATCTTGTTCTATTCTTTCAGGCTCTGGGAGAAAATAAGAGAGATGATGCATATCATCGTAAGGTTTGTCAGAACCATTCGCAACTTCGATGATAGCTTCTTCCGAGGGAAAAGTCTCATCGATGCAATCATGTGAAAAAGACAACGAAGTGGACCACACGGGCTTAAGAATAGGATCCTCCTCGTCCGTCAGTGAGGTAACAGGATAGGGATTGGCGGAAGAGTCGAGAACAAATTGATACGCAATCTATGGTGCTAATAATGGCATGGCCATTCCATCACGTGACTAACCCTCACAAGATGAAGTCGATGAAGTTAGGGTCCACAGATCGTTAAAATAGGAAGTGCGGAAAATGATGGACTTCTCCATCGAAACTGGCCTACTGGACATGGCATAAACGTGGTGAATCAGTGCCATGAAGTTGAAAGTTCCCATAAGGGAGGAATACATTATGACACTAACATTATCAGTTGTCAACTAATAATTTTCAATCTAAGGGATTGACGGTCCAACATATGCATTGTGACTAGCATACACAAAGGATAACTGGTCGATCCTCACGATATTCCCATCCTGAGGAAAGCAAAGGGTACGAAAGACGGATGATATGATGACGACCATAGCATAGGTCCAAGTGCATCCTAGTAACATGTTATAATCAAGAGGTGCATCAACTACCTCAACCTCCACCTCTACCATCTTCCCATCCAACTAGACTGGAAAGGTAGGAAGAATACTGTGAGGGTGGAAGGAATGATCGTCAAAAGTAGTCAACATGTTCGATGACTTACAAAGAGTCGGAGAACCAAGAGATTTTCAACAGATCAGGGACATCACACATGTAGCAGCGCCTTCATTAACAACCACACGTTTGATGGTATACTTTGAGTACCCCACATGGATTTGGAATGCCACATGGTAAGGCAAGCGAGGCTTCACATTCACGACGTCAAACTTGATAACTTTTGAGCCATTGGGTTCTAGAGATCCTAACGTAGATAGTAAGGCATTCCTTTGTGAAGGACACGTCTGGAGTACCTCCAAATCTGACATCACACAAGGGGTTTGACCTAGGTACTCAATAATAGAGTAGTTTTGGGTGGCTCTAGCATTTGAATTATGGGTATAGCGCTTGAATACTCCTTTCAGAATACAAGTCAATGGCTCTAGTTTTTCAATCTATAAAGTCTTCTCCGGAGGAGGAGGAGGATATTATAGACTAGGTATAGCCTGTGAAGAACTATAATCTTGAGATCGAGTGTCTACATCAACTTTCGCATTGACCATATTGATACTCAAATGGTTGTCGTCTTGTAACAATGGGTTTTGACTCCCCCCAGCTACATTTCCAGTGTTTTAGGAGCTCGAGGCCATGTGATGGTTATGTGGAAAAGGATTTGTCAGCACGACAGGTGGTAGAGATAATAGCCTCGCAACTTCCACAATTTTGGGGCATAAATGAGTAAGCTGATCGTCAGTACAAAGATTACATGGAAATTTCACCTTACGCCTTTCTTTCTTGCCCTCTCCAACATTATTATTCATCTTCTCATTATTACCATTGTCCTTGGGTTTATTTTCATTTTTCCCACCCTAGCGATTATTATTACATCCTTTCTTTTGATTACCACCTGGTTGCTGGTTACCATTTGTGTCGGCTAACGATTGCATAGAATGTACATCCATCGACTGAGTGGGCTTGGAATACACAGACGAAGCTGGCCCTCCTGTAGACTGGTTTAGTGACAACTCTTTCAAATGGATTGTCATCAAGTCTGTAGATTTTACATTGGCAGAGCCTACAATGCCATCCTCATGAGTTTCGGGCTTTTGTCTAGGGTCATAGGTTGACCATGGTGTGTTCAAAAGAATGTGGTATAACATCCTAGAATGAGTGTATATAAGATCTAGCTGCTGGGATTTAAATATCGCTTCTTCCTCAGTGGTAAACCTGTATGTAGCAACATCCTTCGAGATAGGAGGTTGCAAATACTTGAGGAACCATTCTAAAAGAAAGATCGGGGGTATGGAGGTATTAATTAACCTCTTCCATCTATGCCACTCCTAGATATGATCCAAGATATGAGTGATGGTTTCCTGGCTTAAAGTCGACATAAGTTCTAGGCCAGCATCGTAATGAACCGACAACTAGAGTGGTTAAGGAAGATCAACACCATCTGACTAAAGGTCCCATATGCCCCCCTAGGTAGCTAGATATACCATTTCACAGCAACCCCAATGAGGGTGCATTGAAACAATCTTAAATGAATAGAATCATCATTAAGGGAATTCGAAGAGCACCATAGGTGAAAGGTGGTGACGTGATCACTGGGATCCTCTCCATTCTTACCTTTGAACTTTGGGATTTTCAAAGGAAGCTTGGTGGGGATGGGGGGACATGTAGGATCGTTACTCATAGGGTTGTTCATCAACTTAGACAAGTCTAGCAGATTAAGCATGGCCAGAAAAGGAAGACGGGGTTGTGGCATCTGGCCCCAAGCTCCCTGGAAAGATTGTGTTTAAGGAACTATAGTCTAGCCAGGGTTTTGGTAGACACCATGTCCCTGACTGGGATTGTAAGACCCTCCTCCAAGCTGATTCATAAAAGGTTGGTTGGGCATCATTCCAGTAGGAATGTTCTGATGGGGGTTATAAAAATTTCCCCCAACTAGATTGGATCCGGGTTGGGGGTTTCCCAAAGAATGAAACTGACCTCCTTTGGGTGTGAATCTGGAGGATAGAGGTGGATTTGTCATGCCAAACGTGTTGGTCGAAATCGACACTAAGGAGGTGAGGGTATAGGATGAAACTTGAGAAGAATCTTGTTCACCAGGTTGATTTCTCCACCCCGAAGAAAGAGGATTAGACCCAGGGTTAAAAGAAGGAATACCTCCCACATTAGGAGTCGTGTGAGGGATTTGAGAACTAGCAAATGAAAAAGGAGTGTTGGAAGCATGCCAAAGCATAAAGAAAGGCGATTTTGGGAAAGAAAGCATGCACGAGGAAAGCAAAATATGGAAGGAAGAGCAGCGTGCGCGCATGCATGGAATACCTATCGACATTAGGGTTAGGGTTTTTTCAATGTATTGTAATGGCTGGTGAGCCAGAAACGTATAAATATAGATACCTAGGTCTCATAGGGGGGTTTGATATATAGAGAGACAGATACGAGGAAGTAGATGCGAGGTAGTATTTTGTTGTATGACCTAATTTTGTAAGCTATTGAGTTAGAGAGGGATGAGGAGGGTATATATTGAGGGTTATATGGCAGGCTGAGGAGCCTGGTGCGATCTAGTCCGCCTCATAATAGATCTCAACCCAACTGAGAAGAGTTGTAAAGCGCGCACCACTATAGTTTAAGAACTACTATAATAAAAGAGCTAAGAGATAGATCTTTGTGGATGCATCCTAGGAGGGGATGAACCACAGTAAAACCTATGTTATGTGATTGAATGCATGTGTTTCTTTATCATCTTCAGTAGATATTTATATGCTAAATGAATGAGTTGTTATATTTCCCGCGTAATCTTAAATGACAGTGTATTGCATTAATAAGTTATAATAGAGCTCTCAGCGTACAGTTCTCAGATCCCCCACTCAATCCTAGGCTACAAAAACATGAGTATTGAAACCACCCATTAAGACTATCTTAGGTGAGACAGCACAGTGCACCCTGTGCACTGCGTTGCCTTCTAGTTTACCAGGAGGGCCGATAGTTTTAAAGGCTTTGTTGGAACCTCAAAGAGACATGAACCCTAGGTCACTCAATACAAACTCAGACATGATATATCAATAGCCAACAAATGGTTTCATTTCCATTGGTAGGAACATTAGAGGATTGAGTAGATGAGATATGTTGAAGATCTGTTAAAAGATACGAAAGATCTATGGGAAGCGGATCAAGGGAATATTAAAGCAGACAAATAAAAGAAGAAAGAAATGAGACACTAGAAGGGGATGTTGAAACCGTGGAATCCCACAAAAGCAGAGATCAAAACATGGCGAAGGAAAAAAGAACTAGAGTTTGCACATAAAGATAACAAAAACCCTAGAGTAACACCCCGTAAATATCTTGAGAAATACGTGTTTACTGATTTGCATGAATTCTTTTTCTATGATTTTCCACACTTATTGCAGGAGTGTATACTAAGGTTGAAGGATAACCACGCAATCACCCGAATTTGATAGTTAGAGTGGACCCCAGTACAAATTGAGCAGTTACAGCAGGTGAACAACAAATTCAGCCACGCAGTAGATTTTTGGCTCGATAGTATTGTGGGAGGATTTATAACAGAGTTTGCAGTAGATACAACAAAGTTGTATAGTGTAGCGGAGCAAGAGTTTCTATGCGGACCTCGAGGAAGGTACATTATATCGTTGTATACTTCTATTAAGATACTGCTATACAACAAAGGGGTAATGATGATGGAGTCAGACAACTAAACTTCCCTGTGTGCATGGGGGAAGGGGGGAAGCACTGGCAGAAAGAGAAGAAATGGAATGAAGAAAGGATAAGGGAAAGAAGGAGGAACCCTTGGAACAAATCATGACAAATGATGACCAAATTAAGAGGATCATGGTGACGAATGGAAAGATGCGTAGCGGAGTACCCTACCAATACAAGGTGAATACCAATAAGAGAGCCGTATCCGCGAGGGAAGGCTTGGCAAGTGACAAGGAAGAGGTAGAGGATCTCCGGGTTGCGGAGCAGATTGAAGAAAACCTATGCACAACATATGAGAGGAAGACAAGAGGTCCAATAATGGGAAGAGAAGGCATCAATCCTATCCATATTAATGTCAGTGTGGAACCCATAAACCCATGTGTGACTAATACACCAAAGAGAACACCACCGTTTAGAAAACCGAATTTCAGGAGAAGAAAGATAGTAGGAAGTACATCTACACAAGGAACAACAACTGGAGGAGCCAGTTCAAGTAGCACTAGTCAAGTATCTACACCGCACAGAGGTAGTAGTTCAATGTCTAGAATGGCAGGACACGATCCCACCATCAGGTTACCATAATTTAAAGGAGAAGCGTCGGAGGACTTGGAAAAACATTTGTTCATCTTTGAGAATATTTGGGAAGCAAAAAAGATCATAGACGAAGATACTAAACTAACACAGTTAGAAATTATAATAAGGGATTGCACACTGGATTGGTATATGAGTTTAGCTACAAAACATCCACTAGGGACAACCAGAAAAATTACAGACATCAAGAAATTGTTGATAAACGAGTTCCAGAAGCTAAGTTCAAAATATTAGTATATGAACGAGATGATCGAAATTAGACAAAAACCAGGAGAATCCGTATGGAATATTGACCAGAGATTCAAGCGACTGAAGGGAAAGTTGAAATATCTCATGACTGATATGCAATATAGGCACAAGTTCGTCAATTCACTGCTACCACACTTAAAATACCCATTATGAAAACAAAAGTTCCAGACGCAGGTAGAGGCTCTGCAGGTAGCCCTACAACTAGAAGAAATCCAATATCAGTAGACGGATCCAACCATGTAAGAACTAAAGGAGGATTTGAATAACTTAACGTTCCAACTGAACCAAAATAAAAGTAAGGACAAATGACAAGTTGTTTGGTGTACTACATGTAGGACGTAAGGAAACCCCAAGAACGAATGTCCAACATTCGTGCAGTATATGGCAGCAGGAATGCCAAATCCTTCACCAACAAGAGGACTATGGTGCAAAATATATAAGAAATCGGGCCACGATCCATATCACTGCTCAATGATGCAGAAATACCAGATAGTCCCAAAGAGTTCATATTGCAACTTTTTCAAGTCAGTGGGCTACGATGACAAAGATTGTAGAACTATGGATTTGATGCAAGAGAGGACATCAGATGCATATAGAGTGCACGAAGAAATGATGACTGGGCAAGCCACACCACAATTTAACCAAGTTCCATCCCCATACAACACTGCACAACAATAGTATAATACTGTGCAACAACCATATAATATCATGCAAACATAATACAACACAACGCAACCTCAATACAATACCATGCAATATAATCAGACGCCTCAATATAATGTGCTAAGAGGAGATTGAACAGGATACAGAGGTGGAGGATGAGCGAGATGAGGTTTTGGATGGGGTAGAGGACCAGTGGTATGTCATAATTGTCAACAACCAAAACATTATGCAAGGGAATGTCCACTTCCACCAACAACTTGTATGTATTGTCGCGCATCGGACCATGATACAGAAGAATGTCCAACACTATTAGTAAAGATCTAGGAAAAGAGGAACCAGAACAACCATAATGTTTAGTGGATTTCATTAAAAGTAAGGAATGGATGGAACATCAACATAGTTACTCGTGGAGGAGCTAAAACAGGAAATGATGCAATCTGACAAGAGCCAGTACAACACCAATGGGTGAAGAAGAACGCCGAACCAAGGAAGTCGTTCGACATGCATAATGAGAAGGAGATATTTAAGAAAGATAGGAAATAATTTCATAAGGACAAAATTGCATTGAATTCAACTACACAACAAAGCAAGGAAGCACCAGAGTACAAGATGCCTCCGTTATTGGATCATACCAATGTAATGCAACCCATGGGACAAGTAAGTACAATCAAAGGATTTTTGCAATCAAGTGTAAAAGTATTGAATGATCCATCATCTGTCAAAATATTGCAAAACACATTATAAAGATGTAGTATAGAGACGAAAGGAAAACTAGAATAAAAAACAGTCAATCACCTACATACAAGGAGAAGAACAAGTAGGGAGTTCAAACTGAATGCCAACATAAAAGATTTCAACATGGGAGATATCATACTGGATCTAGGATATGAAGTTAATGTATTACCAAAGATGACATGGCAATGTATGGGAGAGCCCACATTAGGATATTCACCTGTTCAACTGAAACTCGCAAACCAACATAGAGTCCTACCAATTGGTAGACTGAAAGGAGTGACAATATACATGGATGGAGTGCACACTAAAGAAGACTTTGAAGTCATTGAAATAGTGGATGTCACAACACCATATCTAGCATTTCTTGGGTTGGATTGGGCATTTGATAACCATACCATAATCAATTTTAAGACATGAAAAATGACATTTGAGTCAGGTGAATAGAGGTTCATCACGCCACTAGACCCATCAGAAGGGGAGAGGCTTGTAGAAAATACTTACTTATACTTAGAGGAAATCAACTAGTTATACAGAACAACTGTGTGTGAGTAGGATTATGTGAACCCAATTGTAGATGGGATACTCAGTTGGCGGAGCATTACTTCATGCACAACAGACTTAGATACCGGTTTAGAGAACTGGAAACAAAGGCTACATGAATTTTCCACGAGAAGATGTGCACGAATAGACCACATAGTAAGATGGGTAGGCACAGAGATAAAGGAACCACCAAGTTTCCATAGAGTAAATGATCTAGAAGTACTCTTGGCACAGTACAAAGATGAAGTTTTAGAGAATCAAAGAATCTTATCACTTGATATAAAACTCAAGGCTACACCTACATGATGGTGGGGCACACACAAAGAGACAATCACAGATTGGTACCAATGTAAACGGTTACTGTGCATAAGGTTCGACGCATAATAGAAAAACAACAAGCAATATAAGTATGATGGACAGTGGGAACCAACGGAACACTTGGAGAAGTGAAGAACACTGTGGAAAATGACAACCCTAGAGGAATGGCCTCATCAATACATACACACTCTAGAGGGCATACCAACGAACTGGTATACAAACCAGGAACTGTGCAAAGGAACTGTGACCTGGATGGTATTGCAATAGAATTTTACAGTCACTTTTTCATTCAATCATGATAAACCCAACATAGATGTAGCTCTTATATAATAAGAGGAGTGATATTCATCAAGGAACTAGAAGTCGAACTCATAACAGAAGAAAAATAGTGGAACAAACAGACAGTCAAACAAATTTTGTCATGTTACCATGTGCATGAGGAAGCACCAGATGAAGATGATCTGCACGATATTCATATCGAGGAAGCGGAAGGAGAAATAGGAGTGGAGGGTCCACCTATATAATCATAAGTCATTTCTGCGTTGATCAAGGTGAAGAAAGTCAACATTGGGACAGTTGAAAATCCAAAAATGGCCAGCATTGGAGATTACTAGGATGAGAAAACAGTAGAAAGCATAACAGAGTTACTGCGCGAATATAGCGACCTGTTTCCCACAACATTTACAGAGATGAAGGGTATAGAAGGAGAGATAGGAGAAATGAGGATACCACTCAGAGCTGAAGCGAGACCGATCAAACAACGACCATATAGATTGAACCTGATATATAAGAAGAAAGTCAAAGCTGAGATTGACAGGATACCCGAAGTCAGAATCATAGAACCAGTGGAAGAATCAGAATGGATAAGCCCAATGGTAGTTCAGGAGAAAAAACGAGGGATAAGGATATGAGTTGACTTGAGGAAGATGAACGATGCATGCCTACATGACCTGTTCCCTACCCCGTTCACAGATGAAGTGTTGGAGAACATAGGAGGACACAAAGTTTACTCATTCACTGATGGCTTCTCAAGCTACCACCAGATCAAGATAGCATAGGAAGATAGATACAAGACCACATTTTATACAGAATGAGGATCCTACCAGTACACAGTCATGTCGTTTGGACTGAAGAATGCACCAACAATATTTTCCAGAGTAGTCATCATCGCATTTAAGGAATTTATCCACCAGTTTCTAGAAGTATACTTGGACGATTGGACAGTCTATAGTTTGTTGAAAGACTATACAGAGGTCTTACAGCTGATGTTAGAAATATGTATGTAGTGCTAGATATCATTAAACATAACAAAATGTATATTCGGAACACTGTTTGGGATACTATTGGGCCATATAGTATGAAAACAAGGATTACTAGTAGATCCTGCAAAGACTGTAGTAATTGTTAACTTGCCACCACCAAAAATAGTCCATCAACTAAGAGTGACATTGGGACACACAGGATACTACAGAAAGTTTATCAAAGGGTATGCATAGATTAACGCACCAATGGAGAAACTGTTAAGAAAATATACAAAGTTTCAGTGGAACGACGATTTTCAACACAGTCTAGATACGCTGAAAGAAAAGATGGCCATTGTGCCAATAATAGTACTTCTAGACCAGGAAAAGAGATTCCACATACATGTAGATGCATCAGCCATAGCACTTGGAGCTATCTTGGCTCAACCAGGAGTGGGAGATTTAGATCACCCTATAGCATTTGCGAGAAGAAAGCTATCAGAATCCGAACATAACTATAACACCACAGAGAGGGAAGGCCTAGCTATGGTATACGCACTGCATAAGTTTAGACATTACTTATTGGGAAAACACTTTAAGATGTTCATAGATCACTCAGCCCTTAAATACCTAGTAAACAAGCCAGTGTTTGGGGGGAGAATCTGTCAATGGTTACTATTGTTTCAAGAATTTGATTTTGAGGTAATAGTCAACCCAAGAAAATTGAATGTAGGACCTGACCACCTATCAAGGGTTACAAATGAAGAAGAACCTACGAATTTAGAGGACAACTTCCCAGACACACAACTATTTTCAGTCCATATCACTAATGAATACATTGTAGATATCATTCATTACTTGAGCACAGGTACTGCATCACAGGAATATAACACCATGCAGAAGAAAAACCAAATCATAAGTGAAAGGTTTAAGTTCATAGGTTTAAGTTCATAAGATGACAAAGCCACCACTTTTTTAGTGGGAATTATCCCCAAAATCCATTAGGAATATTGTCAGAAGTCATAGTTCCCCATTATTGATAAGAACATTAATCGTAGAACATTGTCATCAAGGGTATTCATATTAGGATATAATGAAATTATATTAATAGGTTGACATGTACATGAGAAGGGCATAGGGTGGATTCA
>SNQJ01S0011147.1:59914-99552 GCA_010110895.2 Picea sitchensis
CAACCCATATAAAGGGCAGGGATTACATATTGTGATTTTGGACGTCAACAGGGGGCATAATGATGGATTGTAGGGAGGAGGTGGTGGTGATGAAGATATAAAAGAGTTTGAAGTACTCCCTTTCTTGTGGCAATGTCGAGAACCTTGATTCTTTAATAGTTTTATGAGATCGCCATGTTTTTTTATCTTAATCTTGCTTCATGTATTTATAGTTTTGATCTTGATATTGCTTCATGACATCTATGTTGTTTTTCATTTTAATCTTGAATTATTCCATAATTTCACCTTTAATATTTTGTGTTATCTCTTGCTTGAGTGCATCATTACTTTTATTTATCTGATCTTTTAGAATATTAGGATTTTCATTGACTGTGTCTTTGAGTGTATTGAATTCCTTTTCTATTTGTTTCGAGAGTTTTTTTAGATATGTCATACTTCTAGTGGTTATAGGTGTCTATTTATGCACAATTTTGGTGAGGCAGAGCAATGGAGGTGGGGCAGCAGAGGTGGATCACGTGGAGGTGGCAGTGAGAGGGTAATCTAGGGAGAAGGGAAGTAGGATGGAAGTGACAGGGAGTGGAGTAGGAAGTGGCGATGTATTAACAAAAATATGTGTGCCTGCAGATGGTGGGGGAGATGGTGGCAGATGTGGTGGAGGAACACAAGGATCAACACATTGTATGCAATAGAAGGAAGTATTTATGGGTCATGCTAGACTCATGTGGATGACAACAAGCTCTGATACCAATGTTGGGAGAATAAATCTCGATAATCACAAGACTGAAAAATATTTATATATGATATGTTAAAATATATTTAATGATGGTATATTTTCTTACAAAATGCTCGTTGTTATATATTACATGGGAAATGAATAAGAGTCATGACTTTTTAAATAGTCATGACATTTAATAATCATGAGCCACTTATTTACGATTTATTCTTATTCTAACTTAAATATGTTCTGACTTTCAATAATCTTGCCATCTAACTTGAATATGTATATAACATATGCTCAAAATATGAATCTAAGATGCAATGCTCATGCATCATATGGATTCATAGATTACAACCTCTCTAATATGGGTGTTCTAAAAAATGTTTCATTTTATTACTGTATCTAAACTTTTATATAATTATTTTTAACATTTTTAAATTTACTCTAAAGAAAACATGGCTCAAAGGTTATGAATTTTTGTTATTATTGATGTATTAATAACCCATCAAAATATTGTATTTAAAATTACAATGTATGCCTATTATTATTTTTTATTGAAATTTCAACTTACTTGTTTATTAAATTTTGACATTTTAAATAATTGGAAGGACAATATTTTATTTAAAATATTGTTGTTGAAGTGTGTACTTAATTTTCTCTTATAAATTTGTACAATTAATTTTCAACTTTTCCTTATAAAAGGGTTGAATGAGTATATGCCTTTCAACTTAAAATGAAAATGAAAATTAGACTTCAAATTTGATAACTTATATGATCCTTAAAACCCAAAAAACCAGTAGTGTTATTATAATCTACCAAAGATCATATTGTCACGCCCCCAAGATTCATTCCCAAGTCCAAACTTGGCATCTCATGGATGTGCAACACAATGGTGGTTCTCACTTGGAAGCTTGGCTTAACCAAAGATACTTCACTCAGACTATGTCTCTTCACCTAGAGCATACCCGTACTTTGTTCTAGGCCATGGATCAGTCACGTCCTTACTCTGTGAAACTCAGTTGTATACTTAGATATTTGTTAAAATTATTTAACACTTAATCAATTTTGGCATACAACAAAAAACATGAAAAACACAAGAGACATAGATATAATGTGGGCAAAAGCAGTGGTGCCTAATACCTAGATTTTTTTTATTATATTATGAAACATAAACAAATATTTACAAAGAGGGCACTATTGTCCCAGTTACATAGATGGGAAAAGTCTCATGACTCTGGATTATACATCAGAATTGTCAAGAACTGTGATTCGATCACATCAAGATTTCCCCTTGTCATTTCTCCTTACCTCATCCTGAGGTGCACCCATCCTCGAAGTTCCATGTCTCTTTCCTTCACTCTCTTCTCGTCTTCCTTTGGTTGTGTGCACTTTCTCTTATAGGGACTCCAAGGGTCACTTACGAAAAACATCATGTATTTTGGGTGTGTCGTGCCCCTTCATGAATAGTCACACTTAACCAAACTATCACACCCCTCCGTGGACCTAGTGCACCCAAATGAGCTCGTTCTCCCATCAACCATTGCCTCTCTTGGACCAACACACCCCTGTTAGAATATTCAAGAATACTGAGGGGGGGCGATGAATTAGTATAGAGTTATTTCAAAAATTTTAACCTTCAAGAACTACACAAACATTAATCATTAATCATTTCATTCATAATCAAATAAAATCATACATGTTGTACACAGTTTCCTACATGGAAACCCAACTCGGAGAATACCACAAAAACTTTTCTTAAGTAGTTTCAAGATTTTACAAGCAATAACTTGAAGGAAGTACCCACTCCCTAATTTTTCCAACACCTAATGGAAGGAGACACCAATCCCCTTGGAATATTTTGAATGATGATACATGATCAAATCAACCTTCAAATACAATCTGAAAATCATTTCTTAAATATGCACACATAACTACTCAAAATTGTACCTCAAATATGCAAACTCGTAAGATTCACCACAAGCTCAATTTTGTTTCTAATTCTGAAACTTGGACCTTAGATATTAGGATTTTTTCTCCTTCTAATGCAAAAAGTGTGATTCAATTTCAACCAACCAAGCTTCAGATATAACCGTTTTATCACAAACACCTATTTGGGACTAGTTTTTGGATTAGTCACAAACCCTAACTTCCAACAAGTATAAATCCATACCTATAATGAATGAGGATAAAAAACTTATACCCAATATTCTTCAACATCGTCTCTAAAATTCCTCCAATTTTCACTCCTTGAATCATCCTCGAAAACACGTTATAGATAAAATGGAAAGATGACTTGTTTTGAAGAAGAAAACCCTAGTTTTAAGAACCTTAATTTCCAATGAGTATAACTCGAAACTTATAATGAGTCAAGACATGAAATTTGTATGCACGATTATTTGCTATCTCTTATGAAACACCTCCAATTTTTGTTATATGAATTGTTCTATAAAAAAATTTATATCAAAAATGCTAAGATGACCTTCAAAGAAATCCCTAGAACAAATCATCACAAGGCTTCATCTTCCCTTGGAATTTATCCCTTCATCACTTCATCTTCCCCTGGAAATTTTCTCCTCTAGGATGAAATTCACTCCTCTTCCTTGGCTAGGTTGAATTGGCATTATCCAAATGCCAAATGAGGCTCCTCTTATTTATATGATTCTTCTCCACATGAGGGGGTACGACCAAGGGTCACACCTCTTCCTTAAGGATGGTCGACCTTAGGGGCTTCCTTACTTTACTTTAGTGTATTCTTCTCTTGGATTTAGGGGCTTCTTCACTTGGATTTAGGGGATTATTCTCTTGGATTTAGGGTCTTCTCAACTTCTCTTTATGGGCTTTTTCTCTTGGTTTTAGGGGATTCTTCACTTGACTTTAGGAGCTTCTTCCCTTGGTTTTAGGGCTTGTTCAAGGATCCATTTGTGAACAAATTAAAGTGGGAATGTTAAAACAACCACATGTTATCTCATATCGTGAGTGACATACTTAAAAGATACGCCATAAGGGGACCACTTTGGAGTTATATAAACTTATGTCAAGGCTTCTTCAAGTGGACACATCATCATCACTTTTAGGGGCTTATGGGATTTTCTTTAGGGATTCTTCTAAGGTTCACATAAATGAAAACCAATTTTCCAAATATTTCCCCCTTTGGAATTGATGGAAACTTAGTAAACCAACCAAGATCCCCCTATATTCATGCTCTGATCCCAATGACTGTACTATCATATTGTATTCATGTTGACTCCCCATGTCTTCATGCTTCTAGTTTTATTGTTTTTTACTCCCCCTGACAATATTCCCCTTTTTTTCTTGTAGAATATTATGGAAATCAATTTGGAGAAGAAATTACTCTCGTTTTTTGTCAAATATACTCAAAGGTATCCCTTGGAATAGGCTCTGTGAATATGTCTACAATCTATCATTTTTTCTCAATGTACTCCAACTTGATATTCTTTTATCTGACTTGTTCCCACAGAAAGTGGAACTTAATAGGAATATGTTTGGTCTTGGAATGCATCATTGGATTCTTGCAGATGCATATAGCACTAGTGTTGTCATAGAGTATCGGAATAGGCTTGTCATATCTTACTTTATGTCTTGCAAGGTTTTCTTCATCTAGAGAATATCAGTACAACATGTTTCTGCTATGATATATTATTCTTCTATTGTGGATAAGGATATTTAAGATTGGTTCTTTCTCAACCAGGACACTAAGAAATCACCTAAGTAGAAGATGTTCCACTTGTACTTATTATTTCATAAATACTTCCTACCCAATATGCATCCGTGTAGGCGACCATAGTTAACTCACTTCCTTTCAAATACCATAGCCCAAAATGTTTTGTTCCTTTAAGATATTTGAAGATCCTTTTCACTTCTAGAACATGGGTTTCTTTTTGTGCCACTTGAAATCCTATGACATATCCAATTGCTTGTATTAAATATGGTATTAAAGTTATCACATAGAGTAGACTACTGATCTTTAATTTGTAGAGTCTTTGATCTGATTCTTTAGATTCATTATCTTTTCTCAACTTGAAACTGGTAACATTGGAGTACCCACAGGCTTAAAGTATTCCATTTTTAACTTCTTTAACATTTCCTTGATATACTTGGTTTGGGAAATGAAAATGCCTTCATCTAGCTGAGATATCTAGAGTCCCAAGAAGAAAGTTAACTTCCCAAGTAGGGACATTTCAAATTCATTATGAATATCCTTGGAAAATTTTTGACTCAATCTATCATCATCACTTCCAAATATGATTCCATCAACATACACTTCAATAATAATCATACTTCCTTGATCCAATTTTATGTAGAGGTTACTATCTGCATTTCACCTTCTGAATTCTTTTTGTTTTAAGTACTTGTCTAATCTTGAGTACCAAGCACTTGGAGCTTACTTAAGTCCATACAGAGATTTCTTCAATCTACAAACACAATTTTCCTTTCCTGATAGTAGAAACCCTTATGGTTGTTCTATGTAGATGTCTTCTTCTAATTCTCCATTTAGAAAAGTTGATTACATCCATGTGATACACTTTGATCCTTTTGGAGCATGAATAAGCCAAGAACATTATGATTTATTCCATTCTTTCCATGGGAGAAAAGGTTTCTTAAAAATCTATCACTACCACATATTGAAAAAATTCCGATGAACTATTTCCGATGGTACGGACAAAATTGGTCGTATTGTCGAAAAATACAAGATAAATATTTAAAATTTTCTTTTTTTTTGCAATTTTCTGCATTCGTCGGACTTGCATGAAAACGTATTGATTTTTCTCAATTCAAACGATTACTCTATCTTCATCTCAATACCAACGACATGGTTGAGTTCGTCTCACTTCCACGATATCTCTAGTTACGTTTCACTACCGACAATATCAGTTCTAGTTGTTGCTCTCTTCAAATGGTCACCCACTATTTCACTAAGTCAACATTGACTTGGTCAATTGTCGTCGGAATTTTGATGGACATAAAATAATAAATATGTTTCATTTTAGAGATGTTGCGACGATTTTTCTATAACAAGGATGGTTCAAAAAAGATATAAGGTGTTATTGTCAAGCGAAAAATAGATTTATTTTCATATGTCAATTGCATTAGAATAATATAATAGATATTCTATTACACCACTCAATTTTATAAGATAATCATCACTATTTTTTTGTGGGGAAGAATGTCAGAAAATACTAGAGTACTTGGGGAAAAAAGTAAAGAGGGTGAAAAGGGTGACAATAAATGTTATTTCGCTTGCAAAAGATGTTGTATTGCACATCCCGTTAGAATTTTAATAGGAACAACTAAAAGACATTGTAGGAGATATGGGAACATTGACAGGGGATCGAATGAATATCGTCCCATGGTAATTAGCTATATATTGATCATTATCTGGCTTTATATTGATTGTATTTATAAAATTTTATATTGTTTTGATATTTGTTATATTGCACACTAATTTTGCATGATTGTTTGTAATTATAAAGTTAGAATTGCCCCCTAACGTTATGCAGAATGAACCAAGTAGTAGTAGAAAAGATATTGTAAAAGATGAGGAACATGAAGTGAATAATGAAGATCAAGTTAATGATCCCATGCAAGAATATGGAAATAATAGCATAGTTCAATATGATGGGACAAATCAAATGATCCAAGACTTGTTTGCTCATTCAGATGAGGATGGGGACAATGATGGTATTTATGATGAACCTCTGATAGAAAAGGAAAATAAATGACTTTATAAAGGCTCAAGAGAAAATATTCTCTCTTCTACATTGTTGTTGTTGAACTTAAAGGTTATAAATCATTTATCGAACACTTGTATGACACAGATCCTAAGATATGTAATATGTTTAATCAAATATACATAAAGGTTTATTTTTTTCTCTCTTTTTTTTAATGTTAATTAATGTGTAAAATAAGAATGCAATATTTATGATTAATATTCCTTATATTAACTATTTATGTTTTATGTTGTAGATTGTTAGGTGAATTTTTGTTACCATCGTCAAATATTTTACCTCGTGCATATCGAGATTTACAAGCCATTATGAAATACATTGGAATGGAATATCAAACTAATAGATGCATGTCCTAATGATCATATTATATATTATGGACAACATGCATCCAAAATAGAATGTATGCAATGTCATATCAGTAGATATCGAACCGATCAAGTAACAAATAGGGTGCCTTGAAAGGTTCTTCATCGTATTCCCATAATTCCACTTTTGTAGCGATTGTTCAGGTGCAAAAGCATAGAATAGTTTATGGATTACCATGCACGAAACATAAGTGGAGATGGTGTTATTCGAATTCCTGAAGATGGTTATGCATTTAGGTAAATTGAGGGAAAATGGGCATATTTAAATATGAACCGCGTAATTTTAGGATTTCATTGGTAGCTAATGATGTTAATCCATTTGGAGAGCTTAGGTATATTTATTCAGTGTGGCCTATTTTTGTTATCAACAATAACATTCCTCCTTGGGTGTCAATAAAGATGGAGCACATAATGTTGACAATGATTGTTCTAGGTATTTGTTTACATTAATTTTTCGAATGTAACATTTTAATTTTTTTTCTTTTTTTTGCAGAATATCATTTATTTATTTACTTATATAATAATATACATATCACAGTATTAATTATGTGTAATTTCAAACAATTAGGTAATCACCAATTTAAATATATGAATGTATATATCAAGCCTCTTATTGACGATATACTAAAGTTATGGGCTCACATCACTATGTATGACATCTGTAAGCCAATCAGGGAGAAGAAATTTCAATTTCATGGAATACTTGTATGGACAATTCATGATGCCCTAGGACTAACACATTTTTGTGGTATATAACATTCTACTGCTCTTTAATACTATATAATTATTTAAAGATAGCATGCATGTTTTTTAAATAATCCCATCGTATAATTGATATTAATCCATCTGTTATAGGTCTTCAAATGAAGGGTAAGTTTTCATGTCCAGTTTGTGGTCCTAAGATGAAGTATCGTCATTCAAAAAGTTTAGGAAAGATGGTGTTTGATGAGTATAGATATTTCCTCCCTAAGAACCATAGGTATTGTACTACTGGAAAACATATTTTCAATTGGAAAGAAGAGACTATATTAAAACCACGAAGAATGACACATCACCGATGGAGGTTGGAATATAACAAAAATCATCAAGGTACACAATCTCTTTATGTATCATATGTGTAATATTTTTTTGAATATTTATTTTAATTATTGAATTTATTTTACCGTATTTGATAATTATCATTGTGATTTCATTTATGTTTCATCTTAAGGCTTCCATCGTGAAGGTGTTAATAATGGGATTACACAAGGAATGAAATGTTATCCCACTCAATTCATGAGGTTTCCCTACTATGAGAAGATAAAAATAACTCATTTGTTTGATACAATGCATATCAGTCATTTTCAATTTACTAGAGCATTCAATGCATTTCCAAAACAACAACATAAGGAGGATCACTGAAAGAAACACAATCACAAGGTACACTACATTTTATCCTGGGAAACCCTCATGGGGAAGAAAACCCATCAAAAACTTCCTCAATAATAGATTGTCAATACAATGCCAAGAATAAGACCACACCACAAAGAATAATCTAGGACTGAGCATGCACCTCTCTTCTCCTTCTTCTTGCAACTGTAGCTACCTTCAAAATATGCACACTTAGAAGTGTGTGTGAGTGAATGAACAAATGAGGCACCATCCTCACTTATCAATACTAGTGGGGAGGTGTTAGGGTTATGTCTCTTCACTTAGTAGGGTCGACTTCTTCCAAGAGTGTTTATAACCACTTTATAAACCCTAGGGGATGACTTTACAAATACCACCATATAAAAATGGTTTGACCAATCCATAAATCTGGATTTGGTCTTATACAATACCTGACATGATCAATCCACAGAATGATATTTTATCTATAAGATAATAACTCAAATAAAATTAGAATATTCTTCGAAGTTACAATATTTGAACACTCCCCCTTAATGAGAAGGTTATTCTACTGACATAACCCAATACAACATTATCATGAGACAGAGAGAGGGTAGAAACATCATCAACATCTGGAACACTGACTAGCATATCTACAAATCATCAGAAGTTTTTATCATCATCAATAACATCATCATTCAAAGCATGGAGCTGGAGTAGCCTCATCATCATCATCTACATGAACATCAATTAGCATAACACTAAAGAAAAAAATATCACCAACCCGAGGTTGGTACACCAACATCAACAACATGAGGCTGATACAACAACATCATCAATAGCATGAGGTTGAAACAACAACAAAATCATCATGAGGTTGAGACAACAACATCATCATCACGAGGTTGAGACAAAAACATCATCATCATATGGCAACAGAATGAGGCAAGTGCAACAACAAAATTGTGTGGTAATCTGACATACCATCCTTACCGGACCTTCAAGATCTACCTAAGAATCATAATATTCCCTAGGATATAAAATCCTAACAAGATACCATGTGGTACTCTGACATACTGTCCTTACCAGAACTTAGGGATATGCCCAAGAATCATAAGATTCCCTAGGATATAAAATCCTAACAGAGCTATCACTACTAACCATAATTGGCATATACATGCATGTGTACTCTGATAGGCCATCCTTACTAGACCTTTGGGATCTGTCCAGGGATAATCAATCCCCTAGGATATAAAATCTTAATGGAGCTACCCATTGTTGGTCAGGATACGATAGTATCATCAACATCACTCCCCCTTTCGAGGGAGGTACTTTAGGACAACACCAAGATTGTCTCAGAAGTACTTAAACTTTACAAGAGACAAAGGCTTGGTCAACACATCTGTAACATGCTCATCAATGCCTACATATTGGAGCTTTATAGCTCCCCTCTGCACCATATCACGAATGTAGTGATATTGGATCTCTATGTGCTTCAAATTATCATGGAACATTAGGTTCTCTGTCATCTTTATGAAACTCTGGTTATCACATAGAATCATGGTGGATTTCGTCTTCAGATTGAATAGACCTTTCAACAACTTCTGAATCCATATGGATTCATAACTAGTTGAACATGTTGCAATGTGTTTCACTTCTGCCATGCTGCGAGCAATACTGGATTTCTTCCTTCTTTTCCATGAAGTCATGGATGACCCCAAACTGAAATAACATCCTAAAGTGCTCTTTAAATCAGAAGCACTTCCTTCCCAATATGAATCAATATAACCATATAGTCTGAAGTCATGATCTCTAGTATAACAGAGACCATAATCCAATGTACCCTTAAGGTATCTCATCACATGCTTTGCAGCTACAAGTTGAACACATATGGGCTCTACTAGATACTAAATCAAGGTGTTCACATAAAATCATATATCTGGCCTAGTATTTATCAATAATTTGTCTATATAGAGTAGCATTAACCAACTCTGACGATGTATCAACCATGAGCTTCAACTTTGTTTCCATGGGTGTGTTCATGGATTTACATTCCAACATGTAAAATATCTTCAGTATTTCAATTGCATACTTCCCTCAGTTAAGGAAGATCTTCTCTAGGCTTTTCCAAACTTCAAGACCTAAGAAATAATGCATCAATCCTAGGTATTTCATCTCAAACTCTGCAGCGAGATTCTTCTTACAATCTATGATGATATTTTCTTATCTTGTTAAGAATAATTCATCCACATACAATAGTAATGTCACTGGTTCATCATTCATAACCTTGAAGTAAAGGTTAGAATCAACTTTACTCTTGGTAAATCCCAATCTCGTCGTGAAACTATCAATTCTTCCATACCAAGCTCTAGGAGCTTTATTCAACCCATACAGAGCTTTCTTCAAACTGCAGACATGAGTCTTTCCATCTTCAACTTCAAGCCAAATTTTCACATCACATTGTACCAACCTGGTACACTTGCTAAGATGAAACTTTATATGCACAATCATGTGCTATCTCTATGTTCTTTCTACAAAGCGCTATCTGTCTCACTGTATGAGAATATGTCTTCTACTCTCTTTGAAATTTTTCCTTGTGGAACTGGGACTCTGCACCTGAAGCTGCTATTTCTAAAGCTGAGAATGACTTTCTCTATTTTCAATGTAGTTTTGAACTCTGAGAGTAGCTCCTTTATTCTATCATGGAAACAACTTCATTTGAGATTGGATCGATAACTGATATTGAAGGTATATTTTCTTCTTTCATGGAGGTAACTCAATATCAAATATAGGGACTTCTCCCTCTTAATCTCATAGTATATCGGAATCATGGTTGTTTTGGTTGTCTTCATGAATACTGGAACTATTTCTTTGATTACTAGAGTAAGTGTCTCATCATAGTATTATCCCTCTTCCTGGGAGAATCCTTTGGAAACAAATTAGGATTTGTACATCTTTATATTGTTATTTTCAAAATGCTTGATCTGTTAGATCAATATTGGAAGTCACCACTGACTTCCTTTCTAGTCTCAAGGAAAAATCCATATCCCAGTCCTTCTGATTGGCTTCCTTCTCTATCACTTGCGACCTTCCTAAAACAAGGGTCAAAAGTAAGAAGTACAATAATAAGAAATGAGAGAAACACTCTTCTGGTGTTGTGATCAATCATTCCTCTTGGAAACATGAATTTTCTCCTAGAGGAGATGTTAGCTATATCTGGTAATAAGCATTTATCTCAATATACTCACATGCTACCAAGTATAAAACTTTTCAAATATTGTTATCTCAACTATAGTGTTTTATTGTAATGAGGTAGTTATCAAACTTCACATGTGCAAATTTGAATCTTATCAACTTAATCCATCAAACCTGGAACTTGGAGTCTTTGTCCTCGAGAATGAGTGTTGTTGCTTTTCTTCCTATTCTCCTTCACTCAAGATGACAAGTATTCTCTTCAACATGTCCTCTGTATTGAGATAATATTCTTTCTTGACAAAAATCTAAGTTAAAGAATAAAATCTATAATCTCAACTTTAATCAATCTAATACCTTGACTTTAATTTTAACCAATGCTTAGTATGATGGTTATAACTTCTGTTATCACATGGAATTGTTTGGGTCAATTCAGCCTTGGTTTTTTATTTTTATCCTTAGTGTTGTTTAAGTTTTACTTTTGACCTCCTCCTTATAGTCTTCTTAGGTCTTAGCACAAATAATGTTAGGGTTGATGTTGTCCCAAACCCTTGGTTTATGTCTTCATCTTTATGAAATGGTTAGACAAGCCATTGTCCTTATGCCTCCACCACTACCCTAACATGTCACCACTTCCACGATGTGCTTAAACCCCACCACTTTGTCCCTCTACTCGTTAGAAGGTTAAATCAAGCTCCTTTTGTACATTTCCATCTCATCAGGACATTTCGCAGTGCATCTCAAGTACACTTTACTCTCATTGCCATAATTTCACTTATGATTCTTTGTCAACCGATGTCCTTGTTTTCAACACTCATGTTTATAACAAAATAATATGGGATTTCATAATTTAAAGAATTTCTAACTATTTTTTCAAGTTTTCAAATTTCTCCCATCTCGGTGTTGTAGAAATTGTTTTTTTTATACATGCGTTATGAAATTTGATGCAAACTAGCTGACGAAGGTGAATTGGAGGTTAGACCAGTTGCAGGGGGATTCGTCCAAGATCAAGCATATCAACTTTTAATCCACAACCTCCAGGTACTCCATGAGATTTTTAAATCCCTCTTGAAGAAAAGTAAAAGGTTGTGCTTGTATTTCCTCCCCTAGTCATTGCGAATTGGTAAATCCATGCTACCAACCATCCCTTTTACCTTTGTTATCTAAATTTTCAGTCAACTGCAGATTTCTCAGCTTGTTTGATATAAAAATTGAGTAAACCTTGCTATCAAGCCACCGTTCCTATCTCTTATTTGGATTTTTTTGCCTGTGCTTCAAATTCTGCTGCGAATCCCCTATTTTGGTGCTGCAAACCCTGTACATCAACTCAACATTGTTATCCATTTATCTCACAACCTATACCAATTGGTTACCACTAAAATTTCCATTCTTATTTCAAGTCTAAATTCTATCTATTTTGTTTTGGAAATTGAAAAGAACATTGTTGATAAAGTTATGATGATTTTTTAAAAGTGAGGGTGAGGTATTAAACAAACTCTTTTGTAGCAAGCTTCCTCCTGCATCTCCATTTTTTCTGTATGGTCTTCTTCCATTTCCTAACTATCAGCTACCCTTTCATAAACATATGGGTTAAACAGACTGAATAATAGTAAAACCCTAGACATAATCCATCTCTAAAACAGATTATCCCTCCAAACCCTAAGACCTCTTTCCTTCTATTTTGCCTCTTGCATCACTCAGATTGTTGTCTTAGTTTTCTTCCTATAACAACAAATGGATACTCCAAAACATAAGAAGGCTCACAAGGGTGGGGGAATAGTGAGGACTGAACCCTATGATATGCAGTTATATGTTGTTGAACCACTAATGAGAGAGGTCTTCCAAAGAGTGGGATGTTTCAATTTCTGTCAAACGATGCAGAGGGGGCACCCTGACGTAGCTAGAGAGTTTGCCTTGAATTTTGATGGAACCAAAACTAAGGTGGTAACTCTTGAGCTTGAGGTATATGAAGAAACCATAGAAGCATCTACTAAGATACCAAACACTGGTGAAAGATGGTTTAAATCCATGAATCTAAATGCAACCTTCTCTAAAGAATTCCTTAAACCAGAATGTCAGGGAGATAACCTATCAAAGGGAGTGCCTAGGAGCCACATGGTTGAGGGATTTGACAAGATTCTAAGGGTGATCCAAATATGTTTCACTTGTGAGGGAAGGTTCAATATTATTTATCAATACCATATTATACTTTTTTTATACTTCATAGGCAAAGACCTCATGAATGTCCCTTTCTATTTGTTTAGAAGCATTGGGAAAATGGTTGACAGGGTCCAAGCCAAGTACAAGGTTGTGGAAACAAGTTTTTTTCACTCAGGGTTGATTAAAATGCTTGTGATGGAGGAGTTGAAGAAGAAAAAGATTATATGGGATCAGTTCATTTCCTCTACACATTTGCAATTAAATATTTCTCCTACTCCACAATCTAAAGTGCAGAGTCCTCTTTAGGTTGATAGCATTGTTCACACAGAGACAAGTAGGAAGAGGAATAGAAAAGACATTGCTAAAAGTGATGAAGCTCCTAAGGAACAACAAGAAGAAGGGGGATCTCATTACTCTCCACAAAGGAAGTTTTCACCCTAACTAGCTCCAGAATTAGCAGAAATTCCATCATCTAGAGCCACAGGAAAAAAAGGAAGGAGGTTGCTCTTCCCCTCACCAGCTACTGCAGTTGAAACTAAATCTTGGAGGCCCTTCACCAGGTCATAAACCAAGAAGGAAAGTGTTTAAAAAGAGGTCATAATAGAAGCTCCCATCAATAGAAAGAGTAAAGGTAAATTTGAAGCTGTTGAAAAACATATTGAAGTCATAGACATAACCACTCCCTATGAAAACCCTACTTTTAAAAGGTTGATAAGACAACTTAGAGAACCCAGAAAGGAGATTGTTGAATTGAAGGGACATGGGTTGGATGAGAGAAAAAAGTTGAAGGATATGATGGATATGTATTTGGAAACTATTGATGAGGCTAGGTTTGTAGCAAAGAGATTCCTTCCCCTCCATAGGCAGCTTATGAATTTATACAAATAGAACATGGATTTACAATCTCATATTAGAAGACTTAAGCTGGAGCTGCAGCCTTTCAAGGAAGAGTTAGCCCAAAGAAATTTGAAAGTGTTGGCCCAAACTGCCACCAGAAGGAGTACCAGACTCAGGAAGTGAAGTGAAATGTCTTAAAGAATCTCATTTTTGAAACTGGTTATCCTTGCATTTTCAATATTTTGGGGAAATTATAATTCCTATATCTAAGTTTTCACTCATACACCATATTATGAGGCTTCTACAGGCTTAATTAACTCTGGGAAAAGTTTTTTGGGTATTTTTTGGCTCAAACTGGACAAATTGGATAGCTACAGGACATTTCGCAGCGCCTAGCATTGCGAACTGGTCTACACAGTCGGACGCTGCAAAATTCGTTGCGAAATCTACTACGAACTGACTGATACAATCAGCGCTACAGGATTCGCTACAAACTCCTATTTTGATGGGTTCAAGATGATAAACGATCAACAGATGGCTATGGGAGCATGGTACAACTATTTGGAGGTAAGTTAAAGCTTGAGGATACCTAGCAACAAAGGAAATGTGCTCAAAGGCCAACTCACTATGAAATATTAAGGTGTTAGGATAGTTGCCAACATTAGCCTTTTTTATAGAAGTTTTTTTTTCCACTTTGTACAGGAGTAAGATTTTCAGTTTTAGATGAAAGAATCTTATTTTAGAGGATAAACTCGCATTGTATGTTGTTATTCCCTATCTAGGCTATAAAAGGAGCATGAGAAGGCATTTTAGAGGTTTGAATGGTTGATGTAAAAGACCATTTTAGTGATTTTAATGAAACAGAGCCTACTCTAGTTTTGACGTATCAGACTTGATGAAATCTTGTCTAATGGAAGTTAGCTTTCTTTTTTCCATCTTATTTCTCTCACTCTGAAATTTTATTATCAATGAAGGATTCAAATGATATATTGTAGTTGTATTGCAATGGATGTTTGATTTTGATATTGTTATAGCTTTATCAGAGTTTTTTTCTTGGATTTAAAATGTTCTTGTATCTGAAGCTTTCCTCTTCTTGGTTTACTGACAAAGCCTGATGCTAGTGGTAAACTCACTACATTTTCTTACTAAGTCTTCCTTCTATTCACACTAATCCTCAAAACCCTGACCTAAGTTAAACAATACCTCTTTTGTTGATGCATCTCATCTAGAATTTCCTGTGTTTTGACATTGTTGAACTGAGTTTGATCCATTTGACACCACATTTTAAGACTTATCTCATAAACCTATTGATGGGTACTGAGCTTACACTTTAGCAGTCAAAGTGTAACTTTCAGTGCTAAAAAATTCAACATACAACCTATGATGTTCATAAGATCAAAATAATATCATAAAAAATAGATGCATATCAAAAGTAATCACACCTCGGGTGCAGTATGCCTCTGAGTGTGATAGATCTTAGATACTTCTGAATCTATGACAAAAGATCCCTTCTCCTTCAAATACCCTTTAAAACTAACAGTTTAAACATATGTAAGTACATACCTCTGATAGTATTGGTAGGTAGTGGCACCATCCGGCAACAACGATAATAAATAAAAAACCTTTAAAAACTTCAAAGGTGCTGCAAATTGTAATTTTAAAGGTAGTTGGAGATTTGCTAGGATAAGGTGCACTAGGAAAATAAAAAATCAGTCCCAACACTTCACAAATTTTTTTACTACAACTGGTATTGCAGCCGGTGTTGGCACTGTAACTGGTGTTTGCAACTGGCATGAAGGAACTAGCATGCATCTACAACTGATACTGCAAATGTAACTATAACTTAGGGTTTTATGAGAAAACCGTAATTTCTCAAACTTTAAATTTTTGAATTCTAAACCAGGAACTAGATGCACTGGGCTGAGGCGAGTTTGTTGGAGCTAACTGTTTCAGAAAATTTCAAGTTTTACACCTTGAAACTTGACCTGCACAAATCTAGACTCGTACTTCTGGTACTGGTTCTGGTTTCCTATTTTTCTTGTTTTCTGGTACTAGTCAAAACTAGGGTTTGACTTTCCAGAGAAAATGGCCACCAAAAAGGTGTGCTCAAGATTCCAAAGGATGCATTAGGGTAGGGTGCACTTTTCTAGATGGTTTTTAGTCAGAAATTCCTCTTCAATAAAAAGACCTAATTTCCTTGTACAACAACTGTGACATTTTTAGATACCTAGTGAAAGGTGCTCTATTCAGTCAAGCTCTGATACCATGTTAAGTTTTAATGTTGTTATTAGGCTATTTTCAATTTACTAGAGCATTAAATGCATTTCCAAAAAAACAACATAAGGAGGATCACTAAAAGAAACACAATCACAAGGTACACTGCATTTTATCCTAGGAAACCCTCATGTGGGAGAAAACCCAACAAAAAACGTCCTCAATAATAGATTTCCAATACAATGCCAAGAATAAGACCACACCACCAAGAATAATCTAGGACTGAACATGCACCTCTCTTCTCCTTCATCTTGCAACTACAGCTACCCTCAAAAGATTCGCACTTAGAAGTGTGTGTGAGCGAATGAACAAATGAGGTGTCATCCTCACTTATAAATACTAGTGAGGGGGTGTTAGGGTTATGTCTCTTCACTTAGTAGGGCCGAATTCTTCCAAGAGTGGTTAGAACCACTTTATAAACCCTAGGGGTCGACTTTACAAATACAACCATATAAATATGGTTTGATCAATCCACAAAAGGGGATTTGGTCTGATACAAGACCCGACATGATCAATCCACAAAAAGGGATTTGATCTATAAGATAATAACTCAAATATAATTAGAATATTCTTTGAAGTTACAATATTTCAACAATCCCACTCAATTCATGAGGTTTCCCTACTATGAGGAGCTAAAAATAGCTCATTTGTTTGATACAATGCATATCGAGAAGAATATGATAGAAACATTATGGTGAATCATAGATGGCAGGAGGGATAAAGAAAAAAATTTCAAAATTTGTACTAACATTTAGGAAGCCAATCATGCAATGCAAAGTGTGATCCACTCAAATAGTGATGCAGATCGAAATAACCTTCCAAGGTTATTAACAGAGCAACAAAGCAATGATGTAAAAGATGTCATGCAAAGAATTAAAATTCCCACAGTATTTTCTTCAAACATAAATAATATTTTAATGAAGAAAGGTGAATTTGGTGGGGTAAAAACACATGATTGGCATACCTTCATTAAGGTAATAATTTTGGTATACATATATTGGTCGTATACAGTTTTTAAGATTTTTATTTTTTTTCTACTTTGGAAACAAATAATGATTTATTTTTATTGTTACAGTATGTTCTACCTATATCTTTCCCAAATGACTTTGAAAAGAGCGTCAAACAAATTATATATGATCTTGGCAAATACATGAGGTAAGTAGTTGTGATTTATATGAAAAAAGTTTTTTCAATTTGTTGTTGTACTTAATGACATATGTTTTACTTGTAATGTAATATATATTATGTTTTGTTTAAACATGTTATTTTCTTGTGTCATGATCTATAGATGGTTTTCATTGAAATAAATCCATCAAGATGATATAAAGTATTAGAAGAGAGAAATTCCTCGGCTAAGGTGTGAAATGAAAAAGTATCTACCTCCAACATTTTTCAATGCACAAGAACACTAACTCATACACCAAGTTGAGGAGATTGAAATGTGTGGACCTGTACCCACAAGGTCAATGTGGATGGTGGAGAGAAACTTGAAACCATTGAAGGCTTTGGTTAGACAAAGAGCACGTCTTGAGGGTTCTATGCTAGAGGGATATATGGTATATCAATCCATGGCTTATATTATTCAATATCTTCCTAAATTAGCAGCGCCAGCTATGCATGCAGTGGATCACATTTGTGATGTGAACTCCATCAAAAACTTTGAAGGGGAGCACCTGTTGGGGAAAGTTATAATGAAGAAAGTGAGAGTTAATTAAATTGTGGAGATTTATAATACATATAAATTTTCTTTTTTTGTGTAATATATGATCATACTCATTTATTGTTTATTATTTCATCAATTATTAACATTTACCATGGTTTTAACTATTGGAGAAATTCATATTTTTGACACACTAGTTCAGTAGGAGTTAACTAACTAGTTCTATTTTAGACTTTCTATTTAGACCATCACTATTATGCATGCATGCATTCGTAAGGAAAGCTAACTGCTTGATTGATTTTATTAATTATGGAATGTTCTTACCTATATATGATCATATTCCACTCATTCATTATATCACAATGATCACAATGATCATCATTGATTAGCTCATTGGAGTAGTGTGAATATATTTTCTCATTCTTTCATATTTAATCTCTCGTCTTTTCTTGATAAGATTTTTTTGTACTTGCTTTAGCTAGATCTCCTACGTAGTTTTTGATGAAACATTGACATGGTATCAAATACATGTTGCTTGGAGCAAGCCATACAATCCATAGAATAAGGAAAATTCGAGTTTCGGTGAGCAATATCCGTGTAACATATAGGGTCGCACCTAGTACACTAGTAAAGTGTGATCGATCGCTCCCAATACACTAGCAGAGTGTGATCACTAGGGAAAGATATTATCGCATGGTCACACCCCAATACACTAGAATCATTTGACCACTAAGGAATTTCACTCTGTTTCTTAAGGGAAGGTGTGACCACGCTCTAAAAGTCCCTTTTTCTGCAGTGACTTCTCAATTTTTTTACTTGCAAATTGAGAGTAAATTTTTAGGGTTTCTCAAAAACAGTGGGAGATATGGATAGGACACAAATTATTCAGTCAAACTTGGTGGTAATCCTCACACCATACAATGATTTTGATTGAAATCCCAAGGATTAATTCCAACTCAAAAGGAAAGGATTGTACAATTTGACGATGGGGACAGAAACATAACCTACATCAACAATTGAGAAGACCATATGGGTTAATCAAAAGGATGAGGACACACAAATTCTTATTGAATTGATTTCATCTAATTTATGGTTTCATGTTGTCACATGAAAGGATCCAAATGCGATATATACCACCTTGGAAAGTCTTTTTGGAAATTAGGATGAGATGAAACGTCATACACTTGAGGTAGAGTTGAATACCTTGGATCCTAAATTTTTTGATAATATACAAGATTTCTTTACCAAGTTTAAATCTTTGATATTGAGCTTGGCATCTTGTGATATTGATAAGTCTACACAAGCATACCAACTTATTCTAATAATATTGGATAATCTAGGACTAGAATATGTTTTCTATGTCTCCACTTTCCATTTTGGCATATATCTCTTAGGAACAAAGTGGAAGATTCCTACCATGGAGAAATCCATTGATTCTCTCACACATGAGAAGGAAAAATTCATTCAGATGGGCCTAACAAAGGATCCCAAAGCACCTGCACTCACCATGCATGATGGAAAAGGATCATCCAAAGAAAATAGAAAGGATAAATAGAATGAGAAGGAGGGATATTCCAAACCCTTCAATGATTCTTCAGGTTCCAAAGACTCTTCATATTCCAAGAAGAAGAATAAGGGGAAGCAGTTCACTTATTACAATAAACCAAATCATGAATAATCCGCATGCATGAAGAAGAAAATCGATCTTTTGGAACAAGTACTTTAGTTGAACAACCTTGGAAACTTCATTCCAAAAGGAATCAAGAAGCATAAGGAAGAAGATCAAGCTCCTAAGAAATGTAATCATCATGCTCTTGTTGCAATAAATTCCTCATCTGATTCATGGATTATATATTTTGGCGCATCACATCATATGGAAGAAAAAGAGGAAGTTTTCACTTCTTTGAGTTCATTCTCAAGACCCCTATTCTCATGCGGGGTGATACTCTAGTAGTAGTATCAGAAGAGGGAAGAGTGGAACTCCATAATGGAAATTTGGAGAATGTTTTACATGTTCCAAATCTCTCTATAAATATTCTCTTAGTTTATTAGATCACTAAGAAAGGTACAAAGGTTGAATTTACTTCAGATTTCATTTTTGTACTTGATATGCTTGAAAATTCCATTATTTCAATTGGTGAGGTGGATCACAAATCAAGTTTGTATAAATTCACAAATCCTGTTTACTACTTACACATAAGGAGATTAATTTGCATGCACCTCCAATGAAACATGCAAATACTCTTGTGCTTCCATCAGTTCCAAACATCAGATATGATTCCATACACTCAGATTTTGTACATGGAAATGAATAGGTAGTACATCTAGATAAGGAGCCATCACCAAAGCTTCAGTAGATGCCCAAGTGGGCACAACCCACACTTCGGGAAGTAGGTGTTCTTGCAAGTGTTAACACTTAGAATTTTCTTTTGCCTATATCAAAGAAAACCCCAAGGTAATTGTTTCAACCAACTTTAGATTGTATTTTGACCTATATAACCATAGAGGGATCTCTCATATGTCTAATGATTGATAATAACTCAATGGATTCATCAATAAATGTAGAGAGGTTAGATTCTGCAATAGGACATGTTTGTTTTTGTTTTAAAAGGGTTGGTAGGGAAAGATTGAGGAAGAAACCATTGGGAAATGGAGTCATTTTATGATATATATGTGAAGACTAACACAAATAAGTATTCCTGAGGGAACAGAGGAAAACAAAGCACACCTTTTCAATAATAAATAGTATTTCGTTGATGGAAAGGTAGAAATAAGAAAATCCCATTATGAATGAGAGCATCTAATAAGGATGAATTCTCAATTTCAACTTTAGAAGAAATAACATAAAGGTTGACTACAATGAACAAAGCACCTAACAAAGGGTGAATTCTGGACCTGCAATCATTAAAACACGACATCAACATTAACTATAAGAAGGGAGCATATATTAAGGATGAATTTTGATAATTTAATATTAGATATGCTTAGAAGAAAGAACTAAAGTGAAATGAATGTGAACTGGGGAAAACACATTGAAAGGGGACACCGTGATGAATCTCTTCTATCAAAACATTATTTTCTTGTATTGAAATTCATGAGAAACTACAGAGTTTTCCAGCTACAAAGGAAGGCCTCTCTCCTGCCATTCCCAACCCATTTTACATGAAAATTATCGCGATATATAGAAAACTAATGTCGCCCTTGGCTGCTAGGGTCGAACGACTCCCTCCTAGAATCATGGATCTGATTTCTTTGAAAGAGAACAATAACTTCAACGGATTTACTAAAAATACAAAACTTGACTTTCCCAAATCATAATAGTAATCGAAATATTCTTTACAATCATTGATCATGATAAAAATTATACCACATGGTTGTGATGAGTCATCATGTGCACTGTTGGACACTCTGTCACCCTTGCACAAAAAGTCTTCTATGCAACAGTAACCTACAGTCAAAACGTAGTAGATTGGAAAAATAGGGGTCAAATATGGCATTATATCTCCTGAATACAAATACATTTTTCAAAACTGAGAGAGGTTTTTCTAGATAAGCTCATTATAAAATAACACCTCTCTCAGTTTCTTGAAATTCGTCTCCAGCTAGCCGAAATACGTGTCACAAAAACATGTCTCGGATAGGAAATCATGAAAAACTGAAAAATAGGGCTCAAATATTCCTTCGAATCTCCCAAAATATGATTTTTTTTTCAAATATGAGAGGTTTTTATTATTTGTTTTGTCCTCAACAAACAAATCTCATGGATTTTCAAAATTCCTCTCCAGTTGTTCAAAAAGTGATCTTGAAGTTGACCACTGAACCAATCATTTGCACAGTGCACCATGTAGCTTGTGCGTAGGAAAATCCTTTGTGCAATGACATCCTATGCATGACAACATCATATGTGTAACAACATCCTATGCGTAATGAAATACTCTGCGCAACAACATCCTATGCACGATAGCATCCTCTACGCTACAACATCCTATGCACGACAACATCCTCTGCATGACAACATCCTCTACGCGATGAAATCCTTTGCATGACAACATCCTATGCATGACAACATCCTCTACATTACGAAATCCTTTGCACGATGAAATCCTCTGCACAACGCACAAAAAATCAATGCAACAAAAGCCTTTGTGCAACAAACTTGCACCATGAGTATGCTTTTGAAGTTTGCAATGATACCAACGACATGGAGTGTCATGATTGTTCCTTCTCTAACTTCATGAAAGGTGATGATGAACCATAATACCTTTTGACATGATATTCACCCTAACCTATGACTCATCTAGGAATGCCTTGATTTTCCCAAGATAATGTCATTACTTTGAAAACTTTGGACAAACCTCTAACTCTAGCTATGAAAATTATGGTGCTAACAACTGCCTCCAATGGGGATGTTGTCCTCCCTGTGAGGTAGAAAATAACAGTAGGCTAGGTTCCTTATCCATTAGGTTGTTCCCGAACCATTTAAAACTCTACTCTGACCTGTTACTTATATCCGCTGAAAACCCAAAACTATATATGCTCCAAACTGAAATCTGGAAACTAAGATGAAAATGAAAACTGCAAATTGTTGAAATAAATGCTCGTAGAACCAAGCTTATTCATACTCCTACCTACCCTAATTTACTAAGTGCAAAGGCCAAATCAAGTAATATCATATTTCCAATGAATCTAGTCAAGCAAATGGTTTCTTGAATGCAGCTTGCTTTCAGTTCCTCCAGTGATAAAGTCAAAACTGAAATATGTCAAGTCATTCCACCATCTGAAATTGTGCTCATGTTCAAACATTACATAGCTCATTTCGATTGAAGATTTCAGCAGAGCTACAAAAGGATCCTTGAGAGAAAAAGCAACTATCACTTCTTTATGACCAACAATGAGATCATCTTTAAATGGTTCTTTATGACTGCTTACATTGTCTATGTCATAAAAAGGTTTTTGAACATCATCTTTATTTCGATATGAGGATTGTTTACTAACTAAAGATTCATTTTCTATTGGTAGAATGAACCTTGGACTACTAACCTCGGGCCTAAGATCATAATTCTTGTAATAGTGAGCCATTGCAGCCTCATACCCTCTTTTATTGTTCTGAATGAGTTAATAGTGCTTCATCTATCTTTAATTTATACTGTTGTTGTGGTTGGCCATAAAATTCTTTAAAAGGAGATGACTCTTGGGATATCTTTTCATTTCTTGTTCTATCTCAAGTTCCATAATAAACTTATGTAAACATTCTAACTTATCTTCTTGACTAAAGATATGACAGGAGTCCAAATAAGATAATAATAAAGAACAAATATCTCCACACCAATAATGCTTAGGAGACATATCAATCCAATTTCTGAAATTTTGAAGAGAAACAAGGCCTGCCACCAACCTCGTTGTTTTGTTTGATGAAGTACCCAGATTGAAATCCAAGCTTGTCATTCTGAAGTCAAGAAACTCTTCATACCTCGAACTCTTTGAACAATGAAGTCGCCATGAAAATGTTAGCTCTGGATTCTTATGCCAGTGGAATCACCTTCAAAATAATTTTATGATGTGTGGAGTTGCCAGAGCAGAAATATAGCCAATATGTTCCTAAGTGTCTATTGCTCTCAGAACTTAGAACTAAAACAATGTCATTCTTCCTAAGGAAAATAATAGCAATCGTTCCCAAAATGTTAACACTCGGAATTTTCTTTGGGTTGTATCAAAGAAAACCCCAAGGTAATTATTTCAACCAACTTTATATTCTATTCTAACCTATACAATCAGAGAGGGCTCTCTCAAATGTCTAATGACTAGTAATAGCTCAAAGGATTCATCAATAAATTCATAGAGGTCAGATTCTGCAATAGAACATGTTTTTTTTCTTTTTTAATGGTTTGTAGGGAAATCTTGAGGAAGAAAACATTGGGCAATGGAATCAACTTATGAGATATATGTGAATATTAAAACAGCTATGTATTCGTGAGAGACCAGAGGTAAACTAAGCACACCTTTTCAACAATAAATAGTATTCAGATGATGGCAAGGCATAAATAAGAAAATCCCATTATGAATTAGAGAATCTAATAAGGATGAATTCACAATTGCAACTTTAGAAGAAATAACATAAAGGATTACTACAATGAGCAGAGCACCTAAGAAAGGGTGAATTTTGGACCTGCAATCATTAAAACATGACACTAGCCTTAACTATATGAAGGGAACATCTATTAAGGATGAATTCTGATCATTTACTCTTAGCTATGCTTAGAAGAAATAACATAAGTGAAATGAATGTGAACTAGGGAAAACACATTGAAAGGGGACACCATGATGAATCTTTGCTATCAAAACATTATTTGCTTGTATTAAAATTCATGAGAAATTACAGAGTTTTCCAGCTACAAAGGAAGGCCTCTCTCCCGCCAGTCCCAACCCCTTTTACATGATAATGATCCCCATATATAGAAAAATAATGTCACCCTTGGCTACTAGGGTCGAACTACTCCCTCCTAGAATCATGGAAATGATTTCTTGGAAAGAGAACAATAACTTCAATGGATTTACTAAAAATAGAAAACCTGACTTTGCCAAATCATAATAGTAAATGAAATATTCTTTAAAATCATTGATCATGATCAAAATTCTAACACATGGTTGTGATGAGTCATCATGTGCACTATTGGACACTCTGTCACCCTTGCACAAGAAGTCTTCTACATAACAATAACCTATAGAAAAAACACAACAAATTGGAAAAATAGGGTCAAAGATGGCATCATATCTCCCGAATAAAAATACATTTTTCAAAACATAGAGATATTTTTTTTTATAAAGAAACACCTCTCTCGGTTTCTTGAAATTTGTCTCCATCTGGTCGGAATACGTGTTGCAAAAACATGTCTCGAATAGGAAATCATGAAAAACTAAAAAATAAGGATTAAATATTCCTTCGAATCTCCCAAAATATGAAACATTTTTCAAATACGAGAGAGGTTTTTATTACTTTCTTTGTCCTCGACGAAAACCTCTCGGGGATTTTCAAAATTCCTCTCCAGTTGTTCAGAAAGTGATCTTGAAGTTGACCATTAAACCAATCATTTGCAGAGTGCACCCCATAGCCTGTGTGCAATAAAATCCTCTACACGATAATGTCCTATGTGTGACAACATCCTATGCATGACAACATCCTATGCATGACAACATCCTATGCACAACAACATCCTTTGCATGATGAAATCCTCTACGTGACAACATCCTATGCGTGATAGCATCCTCTGCATAACAACATCCTTTGCGCGAAAACATCCTCTACGTGACAACATCCTTTGCACGAAAAAATCCTATGCGCGACAACATCCTATGCACGACAACATCCTCCATGCGAAGAAATCCTCTACGTGACAACATCATATGCACGACAACATTCTATGTGCGACATCATCCTCTGTGCAATGAAATCCTATGCGCGACAACATCCTCTTCATGCCGAAATCATCTGTGCGATGAAATCCCATGCGCAATGCGCAACAAATGAATGCAGCAAAATCCTTTGCGCAACAAACTTGCACCATGAGTATTATTTTGAAGTTTGTGATAATACCAATGACATGGAGTTTCATGATTGTTCCTTCTCTAACCTTATGAAAGGTGATGATGAAACATAATACCTTTTGACATGATATTCACCCTAACCTATGAATCATCTAGGAATGCCTTGATTTTCCCAAGATCATGTCATGACTTTGAAAAATTTGGACAAACCTATAACTCTATCTATGAAAATTATGGTGTTAAAAGCAGGGAATCCATTGGATTCGAGGAGGAATCGATCTCAGTGTGAGGATCCCTCTCATGTACTTTCAGCTTATGAACCAATGATTCCCATGCATTTCTATATTGTTCAATATTCCGATCCACAGCTCTACAGTGGGGTTGTGGGAAACCCATTATGGGAAGCAACCATGCAGGAAGAGTATGACTCAATCCTAGAGAATCAGACTCGGGATATGGTTCCAATTCCACCAGAAAAAAATATTTTCAAGTGTAGATGGGTCCACGGGATCAAGAGGTATAAGGCTAGATAGGTTGCCAAAGAACTTCATCAAATCCATGAAAATTTCTACATCTTCACGAATATTTTTAGTGACTGGAAGTTTCATACTTTGCAAAATTGTCTTGGAGTGAAGAAAAAAGTTTCCTAGCAGTTGCCTTTTCTTATTTTGATGCATTTTCTTTTGAGGGGGCGGGTAGTTCCCGCGTGGTTTTCCTTCTTTCCTCATTTTTATTCAGTGTTGATTAGTTGCATTGTACATGAATACCTAATATGGCCTAGTTTTCGGGACTCATTTTTACTCCATAGTGATGTTCAGGGGGGGTGTTGGAGAAATTTCTATTTTCGACACACTAGTTCAGTAGGAGTTAACTAAATAGTTCTATTTTAGACTTTCTATTTAGACCATCACTATTATGCATGCATGCATTCCTAAGGAAAGTTGAATCCTTGATTGTTTTTCTTAATTATGGAATGTTCTTACCTATATATGAGTGTATTCCACTCATTCATTGTATCACAATGATCATAATGATGATCATTGATTAGATCATTGGAGTAGTGTGAATATATTTTCTCATTCTTCCATATTGAATCTCTCATCCTTTCTTGATAAGCTTTGTTTGTACTTTCTTTAGATAGATATCATGTGCATGTTTTTATGAAACATTGAAATGGTATCAGAGCTATGATTCTTGGAGAAAACCAGAGCAGCCAAAGAATAAGGAAAATCGGAGTTTCGGTGAGAAAAATCCATATAACAGACATGGTCGCACCCAGTACACTGGGAGAGTGTGACCAGTCGCTCCCAATACACTACCAGAGTGAGACCACTAGGGAACAATATTCTAGTAGGGTCGCATTACAATACACTAGAAGAGTTCGAACACTAGGGAACATTCTCTCTATGTCTTAAGGAAAGGGTTGACCACCCTCTAAAAGTCCCTTTTTCTGCAGTGATTTCTCAATTTGTTTACTTGCAAATTAAGAGTAAATTTTTAGGGTTTCTCAGAAATAGTGGGAGAGATGGATACGAAACAAATTATTTAGTCAAAATTGGTGGAAATCCTCACACCATAAAATTATTTTGATTGGAATCCCAAGTTTGAATTCCAACTCAAAAGGAAAGGATTGTACAATTTGACAATGGGGACAAAAACTTAACCTACACAGCAATTGAAAAGACCAGATGGGAGGACTGAAAGGATGAGGCCACAAGAAATCTTCTTGAATTGATTTCATCTGATTTATGGTTTCATGCTTCCGCATTTAAGTGACACAGATGCCACCTCTGCCTCAGTAGAGTCTCTGCGCGACCTCCTGATCTTAAGAATCGTTCAGTCTATTTCATGAGCCGAAGCGACTCCTTCGATTCCTTGCTGGAATCTCTTCTAAATCGATCCATAGGTCCTTTCGAGAAGATCCCCTGTGTGAACAACACTAGGTGTGAGCTTTGCCCTTTCCCAAGCAACCACAACGCTATAACCAAGGCCTACCTCGAAAGGCGGTTGTCACAACTCGCCTCTCGCGAGTTCGAGAGTCGAAGCTCTTGACTCCTCCTGTCCAATCCCGTGATATCCGACATCGTGAGATGGGTATAACTCCTTCCCTTGTCAGCACCCTCCACACGTGACCACTATCTAGGCTTAACACTAGCGCTTCTCGCCTTTCACCACTTCACAAGTTGAAAGGTTGGACTTCCGTCCCCTTATCTTATGAACCCCCGAGACATGAAAATTTAATGGGGTGTTGACTCTATTCAATGAACAATGCGTGTCCGCCTATCTATTCCACGGGCCCACCTTGTGATTCTACCATGTGTCCACACGAGCTTTGGCTCTCGACACTTCACTGACTCCGCGATTGCTGCCACCTGTCCTCCTCAGATGGACGACTACGATTCTCTTGCGACTTCTCCACTCGCGACTTAGAGCACCCAAATCCTGGACTCTTACTTTGCGAACCTCCGAGTTCGCGAGATCTCTAGATCTCTACCACCTGTCCTCCTCATATGGATGATCTTGATATTCTCACCACTTCACCACTCGTGACTTGGAGCACCCAACCTTTGGGCTCTCACCTTGCGAACATTCGAGTTCGCGAGATCCCTTGATATTTGCCACCTGTCCTCCTCAGATGGACGGCTGTGATTCTCTCGTGACTTTGCCACTCGTGAAGTCAAGAGACTTCCTTCTCTGAACTCCGATGTTCGAATCCCTGATATGGGTGATCTCATGACACGTGCCCTCTCCAACGAATGACTCAAATTCTTTCACCCTTTCAGGACTTTCTCTTCCGCCTATGAGGGTTTAAACCTCGGGCAACTCTCGACAAATCCAACGACTGTCGAGTTCTTCACTCAAGATATGATGGTTAAGATCCTCTCGCTTGCGCGCTCCCCCTGCACTTCCTCCTGGACATGAAAACCTTCAACAGTCCAGATATTCTCGGCTGATTCGATGGCAGCTATTGCTCCTGCTAAGCCTTGGCACTTTTCTTCTGGACTTGGAAGAATTTTCAAATGCTCAAAGGCCTTGACCTTTGTTCTCCTTTTCCCTGCGAGCTCTATAACATTGAGTCTCACCTATGTGTACAAGAACATTGTTCCTCCTGAGCTTTGCTCCTAAATCCTCAAAGGATTCTGTGACTTCCGCACTCCTTGCAGAGTCTTCACGCACACAAAAGTGTTATCTCTTCTGAGCCTTTCAAATACTTAGACCCCTAAAGGATTTTATCCTTTTTCCTTCTCCTACAGACGAAGAATTTGGATGCTCTCCTGGCTATCTCTTGCTCAAGCAACCTCTTGGTGAGTGTTTCAGGGTGTTCGAAAACCCTATGAAGATCCCTCAGTGGATTCTTCCTTTAACTACAGAACTCAAGGATTTCTCTTCCTCTGCCTGTCTGCACGTCTTACTCAATGCCCACCTGGCAGAGTATCTTCCTACAAAACATCCAGTTGTTTTGTCCCCTTCTGTGTGCCCTATGCACCTGCTCAATGCCCTCCTGGCAGAGCTCTCAGAATCCTTAGTGATCCTTGTTCTCCTGTCTGAACTCACTACAGATTTCTTCTCAATGAATCACTATGCATATGCTCAATTCCCACTTGGCAGAACTCTCAGAATCCTTAGTGATTCTGACTTAAATCTGAACTCACAGCAGAGTTCTTCTTCTGTGCACTCCTTGCACTGGCTCGATGCCCTCCTGGCAGAGCTTCACAAAACTCCTCAGAGATTCTATCTGCAACTATGTTTTCTCATACACAGCCTTGCCTCCATGGTATTCAACAACCTTGAGGTCTTCCTCCCGAGTTGTTGATTTCAGCTTCTGTGCCCACTTGGCACGCCTCTGTCTGAACCCACAGAATTCAGAAATGCACCCTCTGTGCATGACTATCAGAACCCACAACGTTCTGTCACACCCTCATGGTGTGAATCCTCAAAAACCTCTCAATCCTGAAACCAAACACACTTCTGCAAATGTAAAATGATAGCATACATTGACAGCATAATAAGAACACACATAGACATTCATTTAACACCAGAAATATGCAGGAAAAACTGTTGTTTATATTAAATGGAAATTGCTTGTTTGTACAAGGTGTTCCTGGGCACGGCCTATAACAAGGTCTTGGCTTTTCTCTTCTCTTCTCCCCTTCCTTAAAACTATTACAACTCTCTCTTGTGCATACTCTAACTATTACAAAATGAGATCGAAATTGATCTTTTACAAGAGGGGCTCTTCAAGCTCTTCCCTCCAATCTACCTACCCTATTCAATGGCATTAAATGGGATGTCTAGTCCGCAAATCGGATCTAGATCTTAGCCTTACAAAACATTAAAGGCCTATATACCTACAGCCTACACAAATACACGGCTTCACGGCTCAACAACCTAAAACATTTAATTACATTCATTCAAATTTGAAATGAGGACTGCGCCTCTCTTCAACACACGATTTCAATTCACTGACGTGGCTGACTGTCTAGTGGGATGATGTGGAGAGATGCCCCTACATCATACTCCTCAACTGAAAAATTCATGAGCTCCTTCTCATGAGCTTCCTTTCTCTTCCCTGGAAATCCTCCCGGATCCCAAACAAATTTCTAGAGTTGTTCGTCTACTCCATTTCCTCGCTGTTGTTGTTGCTTCTACGCTACTGCTGCTGCTGCTTCTCTTCTACCCAGATTCTCCTTGATGGCATTCTCTATTGATCTAATCATCAACTTCCTGATGTTATCGATCACATTGTCCAGCTACTCCAGTGGCTGTCTCTACTTTTGCAGTCTCCCTAGCTGCAAATTTTTTTTGCAATTGGGCAGATCACTGTGCTCTCCCATGCCATCTTCTTCATCTTCATCATATTTTGTGGCACTGAGTGTCCACTCTTCTATAGACTTCATCTCTGTAGTCTCTCTTGACTGACCTGTTGTTCAGTCATCTTCACTGACAGCTCAACTTCTGCCAGTTCTCTTGCTGGCTCTAGATTGTTTAGCCAATCCTCCTACATCTCCAGCTCCATCTCCCATGGAGTGAGTAATTTGTCTACCTACTCTTCGGCTTCTTCTGCTGCCAGCTTCAGTGCTACAACTTCCTCAGCTTCCTAGCTGAAAGCGTTGAGACACTCCTTAGAATGCTCATTCTCTTTTTCTTCTTGGGCAACGTCCCAAGTCTACTCCAATTCTTCCCTGACAGTCTCAGCTGACTGTACTACTTCTGATTCTACTACCTCTGCAACACAGATCCTTGCCTCCTCTAGGCTATGTGGTAGGAATACTTAAATTCCCCCAATCATTAGAATATTCTCTTGATTTTCCTCTTCTCTCAGCTGCATCTGTTGATCCAAACTCACCTCTGAGTTTGTGAGACCCTCAGATAGTCTCTTCTGCTCATCCCTGCCCACCTGGAAATATGGGATTTTCCTACTGCCCTCCTAGCAGTCTATGGAATCAACTGATCCCATCTCTGTTCCCTTACCCACCTGGAAAATTGGAAACTTTCCACTACCCTCTTGGCAGTTTATGAGGTCCCGCAGGGATCTCGATTCATTGCCCACCTGGCACTGTGAAATTCCTTGTTTGTCATCATGATAGTCTGTGAGATCCCGTAGTGATCTCAACCCCTTTCCCACCTGGAAATATGGGATTTTTTCTTTTCCCTCCTGGCAGTGCTTGAGATCTTCAACTGATCCCATTTCCTCCTCAGCATCACCGAGATTTCTCCCAGACTCTGGTTCACATATTTGAACCTTTTTTTCTTCTGTTTTGTTGAGGTTTTTAGCAGGCCTCAACCACCATTTTAACATCTTACACTGCCTTTTAGCCATCTCGCTGTCTATTTGCCCTGCTGGAAAATCTGTTGCTGTCACTCTGAAACCTTGAGTGTTTCCAGCCTCTTCCATAGTCCTGCTGACTGTCTTCTCAATTGTTGCCTACCCATGAACTATCACCACAAAGTTTCAATACTCTGTTTTCTTCCTTTGTCTTCTCCCTCTGCTTGAAATATAAAAACAAAGTTCTAGCACTGATACCACACTGGAGCAGACGCCACCTCTGCCTCGGTAGAGTCTCTACACGACCTCTTGGTCTTAAGGATCGTTCTCTCTATTTCATTAGCCGAAGCGACTCCTTCGATTCCTTGCTGGAATCTCTTCTAAATCGATCCACAGGTCCTTTCGGGAAGCTCCCCTATGTGAACAACACTAGGCGTGAGCTCCACCCTTTCCCAAGCAACCATAGTGTTATAACCAAGACCTACCTCGAAAGGTGCTTGTCACAACTCACCTCTCGTGAGTTCATGAGTTGAAGGTTTCGACTCCTCCTGTCCAATCCCACAATATCCGAGATCGCGAGATGGGTATAACTCCTTCCCTTATTAGTGCCCTCTGTGCATGACCACCAGCTAGGCTTAACACTAGCGCTTCTCACCTTTCACCACTTCTCAAGTCGAAAGGTTGGACTTCCATCCCCTTATCTTATGAACCCATGAGACACAAACCCCTGAGACACGAAAAGTCAATGGGGTGTAGACTCTCTTCAATGAACAATGTGTGTCCGCCTGTCTATTCCATGGGCCCACCTTGTGATTCTACCACATGTCCACTCAAGCCTCGGCTATTGGCACTTCACCGACTCTGTGATTGCTGCCACCTGTCCTCCTCAGATGGACGACTGTGATTCTCTCACGACTTCGCCACTCGCAACTTAGAGCACCCAAATCCTAGACTCTTACTTTGTGAACCTCTGAGTTCGCGAGATCCCTAGATCTCTACCACCTGTCCTCCTCAGATGGATGGTCCTGATCTTCTCACCACTTCACCACTCGCGACTTGGAGCACCCAACCTTTGGGCTCTCACCTTGCAAATCTCTGAGTTCGCAAGATCCCTTGATCTCTGCCACCTATCCTCCTCAGATGGACGACTTCGATTCTCTTGTGACTTCACCACTCGCGAAGTCAAGAGACTTCCTTCTCTGACCTTTGATGTTCGAATCCCTGATATGGATGATCTCATGACACATTTCCTCTCCAACAGAAGGTTCATATTCTTTCAACCTTTCGGGACTTTCGCTTCTGCCTGCGAGGGTTTAAACCTCGAGCAACTCTCGACAAATCCAATGGCTATTGAGTTCTTCGCTCAAGATCTAACAGTTCGGATCCTCTTGCCTGTGCGCTCCCCCTGCACTGCCTCTTGGATGTGAAAACCTTCAACGGTCTATATCTTCTCGGCTGATCCGATGGCAGATATTGCTCCTGCTGAGCCTTGGCGCTTTTCTTCCAGACTTGGAAGAATTTTCAAATTCTCAAAGGCCTCGACCTTTGTTCTCCTTTTCCCTGTGAGCTCTATAACATTAAGTCTCACCTACGTGTACAAGAACACTATTCCTCTTGATCTTTGCTCCTGAATCCTTGAAGGATTTTGTGACTTCCGCACTCCTTGCAGAGTCTTCACGCACACGAAAGTGTTATTTCTTCTGAGCCTTTCAAAGACTCAGACCCCTAAGGGATTTTATCCTTTTTCCTTCTCCTATAGACAGATAATTTGGATGCTCTCCTGGCTATCCCCTGCTCAAGAAACCTCTTGTTGAGTGTTTTAGGGTGTTCGGCAACCCTGTGAAGATCCCTCAGTGGATTCTTCCTTCAACTACAGAACTCAAGGAGTTCTCTTCCTGTGCCTATCTTCACATCTTACTCAATGCCCACTTGGCAGAGTATCTTCTTATAGAACATCCAGCTGTTATGTCCCCTTCTGTGCACCCTATGCACCTGCTCAATTCCCTCCTGGCAGAGCTGGCAGAATCCTTAGTGATCCTTGTTCTCCTATATGAACTCACTGCAGAGTTCTTCTCAATGCATCACTATGCATATGCTCAATGCCCACTTGGCAGAACTCTCAGAATCCTTAGTGATTCTGACTTCAATCTGAACTCATAACAGAGTTCTTCTCCTGTGCACTCCTTGCACAGGCTCGATGCCCTCCTGGCAGAGCTTCACAGAACTCCTTAGAGATTCTATCTGCAACTGTGTTTTCTCATACACAGCCTTGCCTCCAAGGTATTCAGCAACCTTGAGGTCTTCCTCCTGAGTTGTTGATTTCAGCTTCTATGCCCACCTGGCACGCCTCTGTCTGAACCCACAGAATTCAGAAATTCACCCTTTGTGCATGGCTATCAGAACCTGCAGCATTCTGTCACACCCTCATGGTGTGAAGTCTCAAATACCTCTCAAGCCTGAAACCAAACACACTCCTACAAATGTAAAATGATAGCATACATTCACAGCATAATAAGAACACACATAGACATTCATTTAACACCAGAAATATGTAGGAAAAACTGTGGTTTATATTAAATGGAAAATGTCTGTTTGTACAAGGTGTTCCTGAGCACGGCCTGTAACAAGGTCTCAACTCTTCTCTTCTCTTCTCTCCTTCCTTAAAACTATTACAACTCTCTCTTGTGCATATTCTAACTATTACAAAATGAGATCGAAATTGATCTTTTACAAGAGGGGCTCTTCGAGCTCTTCCCTCCAATCTACCTACCCTATTCAATGGCATTGAATGGGCTGTCTAGTCCACAAATCAGATCTAGATCTCAACCTTACAAAACATTAAAGGCCTATCTACCTATAGCCTACGCAAAGGCACGACTTCATGGCTCAACAACCTAAAACATTTAATTACATTCATTCAAATTTGAAATGAGGACTGCGCCTCTCTTCAACACGTGATTTGAATTCACTGACGTGGCTGGCTAGCTAACATGGAGAGATGCTCCTGCATCAGTAAGATTCCAAACTCGATTTGGACCACATTGGAGAGTCTTTTTTGAAATTAGGATGAGATGAGAGGTCATATGCTTGAGGTAGATAAGAATACCTTGGATCCTAAAACTTTTGATAATATACAGGATTTATTTACCAAGTTTAAATATTTTATATTGAACTTGTCATATTGTGGTATTGATAATTATACAGAAGTATACCAACTTATTCTAATAATATTGGCAAAGCTAGGACCAAAATATGTTGTCTATGTCTCCACTTTCCATTCTAACAGATATCTCTTAGGAACAAAGTGGAAGATGCCTACCATGGAGAAATTCATTGATTCTCTCACACATGAGCAGGAAAAACTCATTCAGGTGGGCCTAATCAAGGATCCCAAATCACATGAACTCACCATGCATGATGGAAAAGGATCATCCAAACATAACAGAAAGAAGAAACATAATGGAAAGGAGAAACATGACTAGAAGGAGGAATATTCCAAACCCTTCAATGATTCTTTAGGTTCCAAAAACACTTCAGATTCCAAGAAGAAGATGAAGGGAAAGAAGTGAACTTATTGCAATAAAGAAAATCATGAAGATTCCACATGCATGAGGAATAAAATATATCTTATGGAACATGTACTTTAGTAGAACGAAGTTGGAAATTTCATTCTAGAAGGAGACAAGAAGCCGAAGGAAGAAGATTTTTCTCCTAAGAAAGGTAATCATCATGCTCTTGTCGCAATAAATTCCTCATCTGATTCATGGATTATATATTCTGGCACATCACATCATATGGAGGAAAAAGAGGAAGTTTTCACTTCTTTGAGTTCATTCTCAAGACCCCCTATTCTCATGGGGGATGATACTGTGGTAGCAGTATCAGAAGAGGGAATAGTGGAACTCCATAATGGTAGTTTTGAGAATGTTTTACATGTTCCAAATCTCTCTACAAATATGCGCTCAATTTATCAGATCACTAAGAAAGGTAAAAGGGTTGAATTTACATTGGATTCAGTTTCTGTAGTTGATATGCTTGACAATTCCATTATTGCAATTGGTGAGGTGGATCACAAATCAAGGTTGTATAAATTCACTAAGTTTGTTGACGATGACTCCTCTTTACTACTTACACATAAGGAGAGTACTTTGCATGCACCTCCAACGCAACATGTAGATACTCTTGTGCTTCCATCATTTCCAGAAATCAGATATGATTCCATACACTCAGATTATGTACATGGAAATGAGTAGCTAGTACATCCAGATAAGGAGCCAACGTTGAAGCTTCAAAATATACCCAAGTGGGCACAGTCCACACTTCAAGAAGTAGGTTTTCTTGGAGGGAATCCATTGGATTCGAGGAGGACTTGATATCAGCATAAGGAGCCATCTCATGTACTTTCAGATTTTGAACCAGCAATGCCCATGCATTTATATATGGTTCAATATTCTGATCCACAGCTCTACAGTGAGGCTTTGGGAAATACAATATGGGAAGAAGCCATGCAGGAGGAGTATGGCTCACTTGTAGAGAATCAGATTTTGGATCTTCTTCCACTTCCACCAGAAAGGAATATTTTTAGGTACATATGGGTCCACAAGATCAAGAGGTAAAAGGATAGATAGGTTTCCAAAGGACTTCATCAGATCCATAAATATTTCTACAAATTCACGAAGAATTTCAGTGAAAAAAAAGTTTCAGACTTTGCAGGATCATCTTGGAGTGAAGAACACAGTTTCCTAGAAGATGTATTTTCTTCTTTTGATGAATTGTGTTTTGAGAGGGGGGTTTGTTCCCACATGGTTTTCCCTCTTTCCTCATTTTTTTCAGTGTTCATTAGTTGTATTGTACATGAGTACCTAATATGGCCTAGTTGTCGGAACTCATTTTTACTCCATCGTGATGTTCAAGTGGGGTGTTGGAGAAATTTCTATTTTTGACACACTAGTTCAGTATGAGTTAACTGACTAGTTCCATTTTAGACTTTCTATTTAGACCATCAATATCATGCATGCATGCATTCCTAAGGAAAACTAATTGCTTGATTTCTTTTCTTAATTATGGAATGTTATTACCTATATATTAGTCTATTCCACTCATCCATTGTATCACAATGATCACAATGATCATCATTGATTAGCTCATTTGTTATAACCCTAAATTGCACCACACATGCTTACCTGGCATCAGGCCAACTCATATCCCTTCTTTGCCAAAAAACAACTGAACAACTCTTCTAAAAACTCCATTTTTAAAAAGTAAATGCTAGCAAGCCCACTACAACCCGCGTTTATCCAAAAGAAAATGCTAGCAGGCCCACTACAGCCCACGGGCAAATGCTAGCAGGCCCACTACAGCCCGTGTTTACCTAACAAAACACAAAAACAGGAAAGTTTCCGACGGGACAAAAAGCTATGGGTCAGTTAACTGAAACTCCCGGCCATGCATGGCTGAGAGTTTGTCCAAAACCCTAGCTCCTTCTAGATTATAAAAGAAGGGGTAGGGGTACTATTTGGGAGGGGGAAAAGATAGCAAAGAAACTCTGCCCAATTGTCGAATCCATTTGTCCCAACACTTTAGCCTTTCCTCAAGCCTAAGAAGAATTTAAGCAAAGCAGTTGGAGGACAAAGAAGAGGAGGATCCCAGGATTAGGATCGAGGAACGATGGCCGATCTCTATCATTATTGTAAGTTGATTCATCTTGAGATTAATAAAAGAATACTTTTCCCATCCCAATGCATGACTTATATATGTTTTATTCGATTTATGATTAATCTCTAACCCTCAAGTAGAAAAATAGCATGCATGCGTAGTGTTTTGTCTTGATTGCAGGATTTTTTTTGGAAGGAGCAGCGCAAGAAAGCGGACAAAGCGCAACAGAGGATCTACACCAAACATCAGTAAAAAGGTTAGTAGGTTCTTTCCATGTTTGCATGTGAAAAAAGGGGTTTTGAGTTTGGGGTGATAGGTTAAAAGTGATTTCTTTAGGGTCATTATCTACTTGCAAATTCAGCCCTAGCTTGTTAGTCTGTAGGGTATTATTTCCCAACAATAGAATTGGTGACTCCACTGGGGAACGATACTCTTAGGGTTTACGGATTTGGTAGAGGTTTTTGTGTAGTTTAAAGGATCACATTCTCTGATTCTTTGGTTGTCTATTTTCTGTTAGGTCAGAGCCAGCAGGGAACCTGGTTCTTTATACCATTTTTTCCTTGACTGTGCTTGACATTTATTATCGGGACACACAAAGGTACACATGGCCTACAGAAGGCCTGCACGTGTGGAACCCACGCCCTAACCTTCTACAGCCCGCGTTTGAACGTCTGTTGTAGTGGTTTCAGTAGTGTGTAGGGCTCAGAGAGCTTAAGAGGCAGTCTCCTCTTCCCTGTCAGAATTTTACATTCTCAAGGGGCTTTCTAGATCCTGTCTGGGTCTTGTTGGTTCACTGTCTTGTCTCAGTTTGCTTTATTGCGTTTGTTTTCTTTTTGCAATTATTTTTTCTTTTCTGTTAAGAAGAAGCATCCAAGCTTTTAAAGAGACCCTGGTTTTCAATACTAGAGGCCTTTTCAGGTTTGGGTTGCATGTGTTTTGTTTTGTATTAGCATTTATACAGACTCGCGGCCTGTGCAGGTTCTGCCCGCGGGTACCCACACGTTGTTATAGCGCAGCACGTGTTTGCACGCGTGTTGTTTCAGTGACAGTCGTGGGATTGACTGGTTGCTTTTCAGCCTGGGTGGGGCAGTCATCCCCTCCTGTGGTGAGAAGTGTTCCTCTCAGGGGTTTGAGTCTAGGGATGCACAGTCAGTAGGTTAGGGCCTCTCATCCTTAGCCTGGTTTTTTCTTAGTTGATTGTTGATTAAAAAGAAAAAAAAGGATAAAAAATAAAAATATTTTGTTTTATGGTTTTTAGACAAGTGTAAGAGTCGGTGCTTTCTTGATTTCCATTTGTGTGTCTTTTCTCTGGTTCTTTGCGATCTGTGCTTTAAGCCATAATTTTATTTATTTTTCTTGGTTTTGTGCTTGTCAGCATTTTCCCTTGGTTGCTTCATTTAGCACTGAAATAAAAAAAAAAAAAAAAAATCTTTTTTTTATTTGCTTCTTTGTTTGAAGATTGTGTTGTTGCATCAATAGCTAGGAAGAAGTATTTTTTCATAAGTTTTTGCAGTGCATTTAGAGCATAAGTAGCTCGCAGATTGAGTGAAATTCCTTTATGTTTGCTGCATGAAATCTTAGAAAAGTTGAAAAGAAAAGAAGTCTTTCTTAGTGAAAAGTTGTTGGTTTTTGCATTTCTTGTAAAAGTTTTTGTTTCCAAGCATTTCTTATTTATTTTTCTTTGAGTCTTTACACACCATCAGTTTCACCTTCGTACCTTGTGACATAAAAAATCCCATTAAAATCAACGCTAATTAAAATCAATTAGACTTTTTGTTTGTAGGGTTCATACACTAGCTCAGGACTAGGGCCTTGGAATAGGTTGGAGAGTAAATTCTCCAAGGCCACTCAAACCAAACATTGGAGTCTGTCAATAGGGAGTGTAGAAGTCTAGTTGCGTGAAATTTATCCGATACCCCCCTCTAACACAGCGGCTAAACACGAGGTCACGTAAGGAAAGGTAGCGGAGATAACCCCTCCAAAGTTGGACTGAGCGTAGTGGAGAACACATATCAAGGATTTGTTAAGGGATTCTGTCGTTTGCATTTGCCACGGGGCTTCGTGGGTCTCGAATCCGTTCGAGGTCCTCAGTTGTCTTCTGTACCATTTTCTTTCGATACCCTTGACAGGTTTCAGGCTTGATACCCTACTCATTGTGGTCTACCCAAATATCGACTGTACCCGCCTGGTGACTGTTCGCATGTTGGCAAACTAGTTGCCAATCTTTTCTAGGGACATACACAGGTGACTGCGGGGGTATACTGCGGTACCTAGGACAGACATCGGGCCATGCTTTGTAGAGTATACCCAGAGGGTGCTTCCGTTTTCGAGTAGCACTTGCACCGGTAAGTTG
>SNQJ01S0011147.1:109142-120344 GCA_010110895.2 Picea sitchensis
CCTGATGTCCTTTTTGTAGCCACGAAACTCTGTATGGGCTTGGATGTTCAATAGTCTCCAGCTCCATCTTCTCTACCATTTCTGTAGAAATGAGATTATCTGTGCTACCACTATCCATGATGACTTTAAATACCCTGTCTTTGGTCTTGCAAGAATTTCAAAAAAGTTTGTTCCTTTGGGCTGTGTTCTCTGCCTCCTTCTCTGGTGTTAAGAGAACTTTCCTCATCATTAAATATCTTCTTCCCTTAGCATATTCTACCTCAACATTCTTTCCTTGTGCTTTGGCAATGTGAGTTTCACCACCTTATTTCTTTCTATCTGGACACTCATAAGATTTATGTCCATTTTTTCCACAAGTAAAACATTTCACTTCACTGCCTCTGCCTCTTCCTCTTCCTCTAGTACGAGGAAAAGTATTTCTATCAGCATACTTCCCTCTCTGTGAGCTTCCCCCTCTCTTAGTTTGAGTTTGAGGTTTCTTCCCCTCTTCTTTAGATTTTCTGAGTCCTATCCTGGGAAATCATTTTTCCTCTGGCTTGAATTCTATCCCAACCTCTTTGACCTTGCTTTCGGCTCAGCTTTTCTTCAGCTTTCAGAGCCATATGATAAGCATCCTCCATATTCTTAAGGGTCATCATGCTCATCTCATCCTAAATGTCATATCTCATACCATTCATGTACCTGGCAACCTTTTCATCATCATTTTCCCGATGACCTACTCTGATGTTGATCTTGTAGAATTCTTCAGTGTATTCCTTCACCGACATTAGCTTCTGTCTCAAATTCTGCATCCTCCGAAACAAAGTAATTTGATAATCCTTGGGTATGAATTTGGCCTTCATCTTCGCAACCATTCTATCCCAACTCTTGATTTTCTATTTTCCTTTGCAACGTTTGTCAGCTTGCAGTTCATCCCACCATAACGTTGCATTTCCTTTAAGTCTTGTGACAACATGTTTGACCTTCTTGTCTTCCTCGACATCCTCATAGTCAAAGTATTTATCTAGAGCCCTAATCTAGTCTAGAAGCTCCTCAACATCCAGGTTTCCTTCATATACTGGAATGTCCATTTTTTCTCTGGCACCTATCATTGCAATAGCCCTGAATAGGTGTTCATCTGCAGCATCTTCGGCTGCAACTTCTTCTCCTCCGTGTCCATCTTCATTTTCACTTTCAGCCTCACTGATATCTCCAGCTTCGACTGTGCACCTTTGTTTTGTCTCCATGGCATCAAGCCTAGCACGTAACTCGCACATTTCCCTTTCCACTACTGGATCAGGCATTGGCCTATCTCTTCTTTTCGGTGGCATGGCTGTAAAATTTCTCTCTTCTCTGCTACAGAAAGAAAAGAACTCTTTCTATGCTCTGATACCACAACTGACACAGACCCCCAACCCTCAGGCCAAAGTTCGCGTAGAATCTTTCAAATTCTGCCTTTTAAGTCTGCTTGACTCTTGTATATTCCCATGGGAAATCCTTCACACACACAAATGGGTGTATTCCATAGGTTCTTCTGAGTTATTCCTACGTGATCAAATACTGGCGTTAACTCCACAACCAACCAGCAAATGTGATTGGGACTTTGCTCTTTTTCGGGATCCCGGATTTCGCGATTTCACGAATCCTGATGTCGAACCCCTTTCCTCTTCAATCTCTGAAACCCAAAACACCAAACACATGACTCTTCTTGCCACTTATTCCTCTTTTCGGTACTTGAGTAAATGACCAACACGCATCCTTCTTCCCTTATGGTTTCCCGGTTTCTGAAATTCCTTCCCTTTTCAAGATCAATGATCTTTCGGGATTTTCCCCGAAGCTTGGCCACTCTTATGAATTTGGTCACTCATGTCCTTCGACAAATGACTAGGACCCTATTTTTCAGCTTTTCTCTCTTCGCTATTTCAGGGGTTGTGTTGACATACAACTCTGCCTCTTGACTACCCGAACCCTGAAACTCGAAGTGCCGAAATCCCAAAATTCCCACACTAAATCCTGTCGCGTTTCGTGACTTCAGGATTTTCACTTCACTTTGTCCCGCTCCTTGTCATTAGGATTCCCATTATACTGAACCCCGAAATACTGAAATGTTGATGTTCTACTTCAAATGAGATCAATGGTTACGATCCTCCCCTAATCCGACGGTTGGCGTGATTTCGCGTACTGGCGGTTTGTGATTCTCAATCCCAAACTCTTTACCTCCTCTACCTTCCAGACTCTGAGATGCCGAAGTGCCGAAATGACTCTCTCCCTCTCTCTCTTTCCAGGATTTTGTGAACCAGGAGTTTGAAACTCTCGATTCCAAATCACTGTCTTCTTGAGTTCCCGAACTCCGAAATGCCGAAACACTCCGTCACATTTACTTCGCGTTTCATGATTTTGGAGTTTTCAATGCAAAGTCCCCCTGGTTCCTTGTCATCAAAAGTTCTGGTATTCCAAATTTTGAAATACTGAAATTCTAAAACCCCACACCTGATAATCCATTTCATGATTTGGGAGTTAGAGTGGCCAAGGGTTTTGGCTTGCACTCCGGACTTACGAACTCTGAATCCCTGAAACGATCTGACGACTCCAACAGACCACGATCAATGGCCCATGTTGATTCTTATTACCAAAGTGATGGCTTCATATGCCCTTATCCACCTTGCAGCTTCTATAGATCCTACGGTCCCCACTATTTCGGGAGTTCTCCTCAGAGAATTCTGACCGTTCAATTTCTTTCCCAAGAACCTATGGCCCAAATTGACTTCGGTGGTTCTTCTCTAGGACTTAACTTCTACACGATGACTTTGGCTTCCTACCTTCCTTTGAATAATTTAAAGGCACTAACCTTTCTGAGCTTCCTTTGCAAAATTGAGTCTCCAAAAATACTCATTCACTCACTCCTTACGGCAATCCTTCAAATACTTTTGTGTATTTGAACTCTCGACTCTGTGCACCCTCTGCAGCAACAGTCTTTCTCCCTTTCAACCTTATTTAATAACTTCTAAGGCCTTAACTAGCCTTCGCATGCCTTGCACCGCTCCTATGCTTCACTTGCACTTCTACTGGAATGATAACAATGGTATCTCCTAAGCTTTCAGAGATGAACTCTGAACCTTTTTCAACGCAACTTCTTGTTGACATTTCACTGCACTTCTTACAGGAACTTTCTCTCACTCAGGAAGAGAAACAATTGAAACTCATTCTCTTTTTCTCTCAGATTTCAAACATTCAACATGAAATCATACATTCAACACAATATTGAAATCAAATGTATAACAGAGAGAATAAGACAACTATCAGCGTACCATTCAACATGTATAAATAGAAAACATCATAACACCATGAATCTGATTCAAAGCTCCATATATTAATTCAAGCTTTTGTACATGGATTCTTTTCTTCAACTCTCTTCTACAACTCTCTATCTTCTCTATGCTAATGATACAATCTCCTATCGATACAATTATACCAAGATGAGGGTGTCTATAGTCGTTTTCCCTCCTTCTTTTCTAAACTGTCTAATCTACATTTCAAATCTACCTACTTTCATTAACTGGGTTTAAATGCCTTTTACATTAACAAATGAGAGAAAATCGCTCATGATCTGTTTACAACAGCCTGATATAAATGTAAGTATGCATCCTAGATATTACATTAATATCCACACTTCAATCTTTTCAAAACATTTTAAAACGTGAAAAATGTGTTGGCGCTTTTCCCAGCTGGCCTTCTGCTTTCACGCTCGCTTGGCTGTTGACGATGCTCTTGCATCATCCAACAACTAAAATGTAACAAGTATCACACAAACAAAGAATTTTGGAAAATTTCAGCAAAGCTTTGTTATTATATTCATCCACCCCCTTTTACAATGTCATCCCTCTTATTTATAAAGAAGAGGTGAAGGATTAGGGTTGGGTCACAAGACACTTGTCACTTTTGGAAAAGTGACAAATGGACCAACCCTAAAGTGTTTTTGTATTTCTACCAAAAGGTAAAGTTATCCTAAAAAGAGAATCTTATCCAAAGGGAATCAAATCAAATCTAATTTGACCCTTTATTTACAAATTTTACATGCCAAAAGTAAATTTAGCAAGACTAAACTATTACAAAAAGTCATTTTAATAAAATGAAAAAAAATGGTATGCCACTTCATCATTTTCCTTGGTATTTGTGCCATCCAAAATATTCTTTGATTGTTTCCATGTTTTGCAACTATAGATGAAGTGACTTAGGACAATTCTTGGCCATCCATTGTTGTCCGATTCACCAGGATGAAGCCCCAAGGTGTGGGGAAATTGCAGATCTTCTCAAGAGGGAAAAGGGCCTTTGGGATTGGTCATTGTATGTAAGTAAATGCCCACTATTCAGGAACTTTTTATACCTTACTATACCCCCTCTTTGCTTCCTATAATTTTCCCTATGAGTTAACTAAAGCATGGCTTTTATTTGGGCCTTTTCTGTTGAAGGGACCCCCTGGGCCTGAAACTCTAGAAGATTTTACCTTGTACCAAAAATCCACAAAACTGATTTTTATTGTTACCATGTTGTAGCTATGTTTTCTACCTTTCCATTTCCTTTCATTTGGCACAAATATGACTCTGGATGAGCAAGATATGGCCCCAGAAAGGTAGGTGGGAAGGAGCTGGTTAAGAGACTGATTAGGGAAAAAGGTGAAAATGTGGAAAAATTATGGGTTGGACACCAAAATTGACAGGCTTTTGCATTTCTGCATACCTGTAGCTGAAATAGTTTTTCCTCATCCGACCCAATTTGGCCCCGGACGCCCCCAATTAGGCCTCCTTCTCGCGCGTGTCTTTTGGGAAAATAACGAGTCCTTGTCACTTTGGGACGTTCCACTAAAATTATGGGCTGAATTTGAGGAGTTGAATTCCATGGATGCATTCTTGACTTCGAATCGATCGTTTTGACTATTTATGAGTGGAATTCCGCCTCCTGATGGCAAATTTATGCAATTAAAAGTTCGAGTGACCCTCGGGGGGGGGGGGGGGGAGTGAATTAAAATTTAAAATTATATAAAGTTAATATATGACTAAAATTTATTTAAATCTTTATTTTTATTATAAAAAAAATAACAATTTTTTTTTTAATTTTAATTTTTATCATTAGTTTTAAATTTTTGTTTTATTTTATTATATATATATATATATATCAAAATATATAACAAAAATTTAAAATTTAAATGAGTTAAAAACAAAAATTTAAAATTTAAATTAGGTTAAAAATTTTAAATCAAATTAAAATTTAAAACCATTTTTTAAACCCCTCCCCCGGTGGTGGTTGTTCACGTGAAGTATGGAGAAGAGAAGGCTATTGGGAGGCCTCATGCAGGCGGGTGTAGGAGAATGGAGTGCACAGGGAGGAGGATGAGGTGGATGCATGGAGGAGGGAGAATGGGAGATGGGATGGAGAGGAATTTGTGTGCAGACATGGAGAGGAAATGGGATAAGGGGAGAGGAGACCCCGGGCTGTGAGGTTGCAGAAGTGGAGGGAGTGGGGTTGTGGTATGTGGAGTGAGTGTTGTTGCACGGGGGTGGTGAGAAGATGGAGGTGAGGGAGGGAATGGGGAAAGGATCTACATGTGGATGGAGGAATGGAGGAGGGGGTGGAGAATGGGTGAGATTTTGCTGGGTGTGGGAGAGGGACCATGCGTGGGGAGGAGGGATTTGAGGAATGTTGGGGAGGATCAATGGAGGATCTTGCGCACGGGGGGTTTGGAATGTGGAGGATGAGTTGCAAGTGGTGGTGTCCTAATTTTGGATGGGTGGCCGACCACCCCCAAATTTGATTTTTTCAATTTTTTCGTAGGAAGTGGGTTTTTCTCCATAGTTCTTTGGGAGTGGGAGGTCTTGGGTTCAAACCCCCTCCCCTCCTTTTTTATTTTCTATTTTTTGGAAGATATGGGATTTTAGAGCTGGGGAAAGGTGGGAGGTTGGGGTTTCAAACCCCCTGGGTGCAATTGTAGCATGTACGGGCCTGCATAGTTAGACAAACTCAAAAATTTATAAATATTTAAGGGAGCCCTAGAGGCTTCGGCCTGGTTCCCAAGAGGGGTTTGAGTCCCCTCTCCCTTACAAATTTTCCCAATAAACTCTCCAGGAAAGCATAAAAACTAGCACACTAATGTCTTAACCAACAAATTTACTAAACCTATCAACATTCAATTCTGAACCATGAATAAAATAACCCCAACCATAACCAAATTTTACATTTCTGAGAAAAACTTCATGGGTTGAGGAGGTAATGAGCTATGGGTAACTGTACCCTGTGCTTGGGTTGGAGTATGGCCTAGAGAAAGCCATGGAAAACCTAAAACTACTACTTGGAACCCTTCATCTTCCATGGTTGTCTGAGTTGCAGAGCTCCCTCTCCCCTTGGCCAAAATGCCAAAATGACTTGAGAGAGGGTAGAGGGAGGGTTTTGGATTTTTTATTTTTTCAAAAAATTAAATTTCCAGATTTTGCATGAGGGGGGTTGTGTGTCACTCCCTTGATTTCCCCAATTTTCTGATTTTTAATTATTTTTCCTCTCTTTTTTAAATATTCCTCGAAAATTGTGCCAAGTCAAAGTTTGACTTTGACTTTTACTTTTGACCATGACTTTGCTGACTTAGCCCAAAAAAGTTGCCAGATGAGATGGAGTTGGAATTGGATGCAGAGAATGTCATTGGAAAAGTCTCAATGAGCCCATCAATAATATTTGGTCACCAATATGAAATAATGCCACCTCACCCTTCAATTTTGGCCCAAAACAGTTACCGCTCAAAGGCCTTGACATGTTAGTGGACCCACATGACACACAATCTTACGAGAGGCACCACATCGCCATACGATATGCAATTGAGGGAAATGATGTATTGTGAGAAATATATCAACGATTAATTTGACAATATGTCCATATACTTGTGATTTTGGGGCATTAATGGTTGTTTTATCTATCATGAAACCCTGCTACCCGAGTTGGTTACCCCCCCTTTGCCCGAAATAATTGACAAATGTGTAACAGCTCTAATCGGACCATCTGAGGTCAAAATGAGGAAAATGAGGAGTTTTTGGAAAGGTATATGAGTCCATCACAGTGTGGCATCACTAAATCTCTAATTTAAAACAAATTAACAACAATTGTTTAACCCCAAACCACTGCAACCAATCTGGTGTCTAAAATTGGTCATGAACTTGTGAAGGCTCGTTCTCACCAACCCGGGGTCGAAAGAAAGCACAAGATATATTGTTGGAAAGGCATCGCACTTCCCTACACCATCCCTAGTTTTAATTTTCCTTTTAAAACATAAATCTGAACATAATCAGACCAGGAAGTCAACGTTGTTGGTTTTGGCCATTCAGGTAACACAAACTTTGCATCCTTCATAGGGGGGTCATTCAGACTCGGAATCGGGCTCATGATAGCATGTTGGAAATATTTTCATGATCCCAAACAATATGGAAGTGTTGTATTTGCAAAAATGTGACTAGAATTCATTTTATTCTTTGTGAAAGGACCTCATCTCCACGAGACCCCCCTAGTGATAGGCGAAAGGAGACAACGATAAACATTTTTGCAAACTACATGCTTAGCTAATCAAATATGCATTGAATAGTCTTGACATGACAAATTATGATGTGGGAGGGTTTCAGAACTCAAAATTACCCTAGTAAGGCCTCCCCTAAGGGGAAAAGAACATGGTCCTATGACAAGCCAAGTAAGGTCAGGATGAGCCTGTTTGGGTACTGTTTAAGATGTTGATGGACATAGTGATGATCATGGTTGTTATATTGTTTCCAAATAGGTGATAGTAGGGTAGAGAGAATCATGAATTTGATATCCATTTGGACTTACTATCCCTCAACTAACTCATTGTTACACATGATTTTGGTCATCTTGATGGTGTATTGACAATGGTGTACTCAGGTTCCTAACAAGAAATTTCTCCTGAGAAAAGTGGCATTCATCTCCTTCTAGAAAACATATTTTCAAAGTGAGTTTGCAGGTTGCTTATAGCCTAGGGTGCGAGAATGACCCATTCTCACAGGCCACCTTCATCTAGGGTGCGAACTTCTTGAACTGTGCTCTATACTTAGGGTGCGAACTTGTTTTCAAGCTTGGAAAAAGGAAGAAGTCTTGAGGGTTCTAGAAGGGAATCTTCTAGAAAATGGGTTGGCATTTGAATGGTTATCATTTTACTGGTTTCCCTAATTTGGTGGGATCATTCTCATCCATGTAACCATCTCATCCTCTCCTATATATTGATAGGATTCTCATGGAAAAGGTTAAGCAAGATTAATTGAAGAATTGGTGAAGGAATTGTGTGAAGAACCCATCTTGAACAGAAGCTTGGAGACTCTAGTAGGTCTATCAAGAGGAATTGGATATTCTTCATGCAAGGATAGAGTGAGTGTGTGTGTTGGAACCAAGAGTCACTGAAAGGAATCTCACGACATCAAGGCGATCAGGTTGTATCTTCTACTTTCGATTAATATGATATAGTGACATGTTCTTTTCCCATAAAGTCATTCTTCCTTTATTGTGTAATTCCTTGATCATACACATAAGTTGATGATTGAATACATTTTTCTATCTTCACTTTGGTTGGTTTGTGTTGTCTTGGTCTTGACCTCATGAGAGCAACAGAGACCCTAGGAAGCGATACAAATGTATGTCACTTGTTCCTCCTTACTAGCTAATTCAATGATCATAACTTAGGGAAAGAGTCATGTCATGTCCTATTTTGTTCTAGATCTAGGTGGATCTAAGGAGATCTATTAGTGTTTGCACCTACCAATTAGTTCGATAACAAAATTGGCGACCATATTGGGGATGCAACCCATTGTTTAGTGGTTTTTGGTGTTTTTCCTTGGCTATTTGACCTTGCCTTACCTTTCTTCATTTCTATCAATCTCTGAGTCTTCAGGACACCCTGATAGACTCTCTGGGTCCAGAAGTCCCTTCAAATTTTTTGGCTTTTTCCAAAATTCTGCCTAGTTTCAGGCCTTCTCGCAATGAACCCCACAGTGGCCTGCGAGAATATTGTTGGTAAATGTTTAACAAGGAGTATGCTTTTCATTGATGGAAAGTACAATAGAGGAGACGGGCACAGCAAATCTCAAGAGGAATAGCTCAGGAGAAACAACATTGAGGAAAACGCGTGCAGCAGATCAAGAGAAACAGCGTTGAGGAAAATGCGCACAACAAGGCTCAAGATACAGGAGTTCACAGAGGAGAAGGAAGATAGAGATCCACGGCCATTAGATCTCATTCAACAATCCCATCAGTCGTCAGATCGGGGAGAAGCTGCGAGGGAGATAAACCATCGGGAAAAGCCAAGGTGAAATCCCGACCGAACGAGGGCCGTCAGATCTGAATATAGATTAGAAGAGCGCACTAAAGAGGAGGAAAGGTCTCAGTCATCAGATCGGAGCGCAGGGTCCGACCACCGTTGGATCAATGAGCGAAGGTTTGGCTACGGTCATAAGGATAACGGTCATATGGACCAGGAGCGTAGCCATCGGAGTTTCGAGGATTGCGAGTTGGATATGTCAAAGTTCATTGACATCACAAACCTCGAAATCACGATGAGTGAAATCACGACTAAACCTGACCATCGACTCGACCCACGTCAACAGACCACGTCAGCTAAGCAACACGTGGCACAACCAGGTAGTGACAAGTGTCAGACTGATTCAACATTTTAGGCACATGTGGGTAACGAATCAAAGTGACACGTGGTAGTATTTAACATGTGTCAAACCATGTGTGACATCAGCAGAGGCATCGGCGATCGGGACTAAGAAATGTCCAATTCACTTGACAACGAAAACCCCGAAATCGCGATATGCAATTTCACGATTTGATCGCAGCCGTTAAATCAAGCAGAGATCGGGATCGTCCACTTGTAGAGGAAGCGTGGCAGTGATCGGGTGCCATCGAGAGAAGCTCGACAGGAGGCTTCATCGAAGTTTCGGGGATTGGGATTTCAATATGCAAAGAACACAATGCAACGAAAACCCCAATTTCGCGATATGAAAAATCGCGATTGAATCTAGACCGTCAGATTCAGAAAAGATTAGGACCGTTGATCTGACCTCCCATCAAAGTTTCGGGGATTGCAATTTGGAAGTGACAAGAACTTGGAACATTAGAAATGTTGAAATCATGATATGCGATATTGCGCTTCAATCATAGCCGTCAAGTCAAGCTCATATTTGGATCGTTGATCCTATACCATATCGGAGTTTCGTGAATTGTGATATGGTAAGGATTGCAACATGAATTGTGAATTCGCGATATGCGAAATCATGAAAGCACCTTTCAAAATAAAACCTTGGTCACAGCCCTTGGTCACAGGAAGAGAAGGAGTCAAGAATAAAGTTCACCCAGGAGGGATGAAGCGCATCGCAAATCGGGAAATCGCGAATCCCGTGGACATAAACATTATGTCATCGAAAGTGCTGAAATCGTGATATATGAAATCCCAATTTGATCTGAACCATTGGATCAAGAAATGATCGGAGGGCTACTGAGGCACGACACAGTGAGACTGTCAGAAACCATTGATGACATCTGCTAGAGAAGTCGAAGAAGACCGTTGTGTAATCACCAGAGAAGCTGAAGAGTCATGATGATGATCAAATAGAGCACTCAAGAGGTGGAGGATAATGACATAGAATCTACATGCAGATGCATGGCAAACATTGCATGCACAAGGTGCACAGATGCTATAAATACACGGTACAGAGAAGAGATGAAGGGGTGGTTGCTATTGAAGGTTGCTGTGGTGATTCATGTGTGAAGAAGAATCAGAGTGCAGCAGCTAAATGATCTGAGCATAAAGGCAATAAGGTGGATAGAGCAACGAAGTGGAGCAGAACAGTGATAAGTCAGGTACGCCATCATTGAACATCATATCACTGTAATAAATTCAGTAGCAAAGAGTTATATTTCAGGGTGGTTGGGAGGTGTTATGGAGGACTGTTGTCCTTAGAGGTTCAGGTGGGTGCTTGAACATAGGGATTTGGTGCTTCCTTCTAGTGGGTGCTAGAGAAAACAGAGGGTTGGTGCTCTCAGCAAGTTGCAGCTTGCAAAACTGAGGTTGTAGCCTCATTATGGGTCAGTGCTCATATGCATGATACTGTAAAGATTGTAACCATTACTTATCATATAAAAGAAAAGAGGTTTTTATCCTGCATGGGTTTCCTCGGGAAATAT
>SNQJ01S0011147.1:120354-131501 GCA_010110895.2 Picea sitchensis
CCCAATTCATTGTGATAACACGAGTGCCATCAGTGTGTCTAAAAATCCTATCTTCCATTCCAAGACAAAACATATTCCCATAAAATATCATTTTCTGAGAGAACAAGTCACCAATCAGATGGTTCAGGTCCAATACATTCCCACTACAAAACAAATTGCAGACATCTTTACTAAGCCCCTAGCCAAGACACCATTTGAATATCTCAGACAGAAGCTGGGTGTTATTTTGTTTCACACCTAAAAGAGTCCATCTTGTTAGGGGGAGACTTGTATTGTTTGATTATCTAATTCCTCCCAAATTTACTGCAACAGCTCAGGGGGAGCATGTCTCTTCTTTGACATTGATGTCAAAGGGGGAGAAAAGAATTCGGGTGCAGTAGTTGCCATCAATGCCAAAGGGGGAGATTGTTGGTAAATGTTTAAAAAGGAGTATGCTTGTCATTGATGGCAAGTACAATAGAGGAGATGGGTGCAACAAAGCTCAAGAGGAATAGCTCAGGAGAAACAACATTGAGGAAAACACGCGCAACATCTTAGGAGAAACAACGTTGAGGAAAATGCGCGCAGCAAGGCTCAAGATACAGGAGTTCGTAGAGGAGAAGGAAGACAGAGATCCACAACCGTTGGATCTCATTTAGCAATCCCGTCAGTCGTCAGATCGGGGAGAAGCTGCGAGGGATATAAACCATCAGGAAAAGCCAAGGTGAAATTCCAACCGAACGAGGGCCGTCAGATCTGAATATAGATCAGAAGAGCACACTAAAGAGGAGGAAAGGTCTCAGCCGTCAGAGCGGAGCGCAGGGTCCGACCACCGTTGGATCAATGAGCGAAGGTTTGGCTACGGTCATAAGGATAACGGTCATATGGACTAGGAGCATAGCCATCAGAGTTTCCAGGATTGCGAGTTGGATATGTCAAAGTTCATTGAAATCACAAACCCCAAAATCGCGATGAGTGAAATCCCGACTAAACCTGACCATCGACTCGACCCACGTCAACAGACCACATCAGCTAAGAAACACGTGGCACAACCAGGTAGTGACAAGTGTCAGACTGATTCAACATTTCAGGCACATGTGGGTAACGAATCAAAGTGACACATGGCAGTATTTAACACGTGTCAAACCATGTGTGACGTCAGCAGAGGCATCGACGATCGGGACTAAGAAATGTCCAATTCACTTGACAATGAAAACCTCGAAATCGTGATATGCGATTTCGCGATTTGATCGCAGCTGTTAAATCAAGTAGAGATCGGGACCATCCACTTATAGAGGAAGCGTGGCAGCGATCAGGCACCATCGGGAGAAGCTTGACAGAAGGCTTCATTGGAGTTTCGGAGATCGGGATTTCAATATGCAAAGAACACAATGTAACGAAAACCATGATTTCACGATATGCGAAATTGTGATTGAATCTAGACTGTCAGATTCAGAAAATATCAGGACCGTTGATCTGACCTCCCATCGGAGTTTCAAGGATCGCAATTTGGAAGTGACAAGAACTTGGAACATTAGAAATGTCGAAATCGCGATATGCGATATTGCGCTTCAATCATAGCCATCAAGTCAAGCTCAAATCTGGACCGTTGATCTTATACCATATCGATGTTTCGTGAATCGGGATATGGTAAGGATTGCAACATGAATTGTGAATTCACGATATGCGAAATCGCGAAAGCACCTTTCACAATAAAGCCTTGGTCACAGCCCTTGGTCACAGGAAGAGAAGGAGTCAAGAATAAAGTTCACCCAGGAGGGCTGAAGCGCATCGCAAATCGGGAAATTGCGAATCCCGTGGACATAAACATTATGTCATCGAAAGTGCCGAAATCGCAATATATGAAATCTCGATTTGATCTGAACCATTGGATCAAGATATGATTGGAGGGCTACTGAGGCACGACACAGTGAGACTGCCAGAAACCATTGATGACGTTTGCTAGAGAAGTCGAAGAAGACCGTTGTGTAATCACCAGAGAAGCTGAAGAGTCATGATGATGATCATATAGAGCACTCAAGAGGTGGAGGATAACGAGGCAAAATCTGCATGCAGATGCATGGAAAACATTGCATGCACAAGGTGCACAGATGCTATAAATACACGGTACAGAGAAGAGATGAAGGGGTGGTTGCTATTGGATTTTATGGTTGCTATTGAAGGTTGTTGTGGTGATTCATGTGTGAAGAAGAATCAGAGTGCAGCAGCTGAATGATTTGAGCAGAAAGGCAATAAGGTGGATAGAGCAAGGAAGTGAAGCAGAACAGTGATAAGTCAGGTACGCCATCATTGAACATCATATCACTGTAATAAATTCAGTAGCAAAGAGTTATATTTTAGGGTGGTTGGCAGGTGCTAGGGAGGAATGTTGTCCTCAGAGGTTCAGGTGGGTGCTTGAACACAGGGAGTTGGTGCTTCCTTCTAGTGGGTGATAGAGAAAACAGAGGGTTGGTGCTCTCAGCAAGTTGCAGCTTGCAAAACTGAGGTTGTAGCCTCATTATGGGTCAGTGCTCATATGTATGATACTGTAAAGATTGTAACCATTACTTATCATATAAAAGAAAATAGGTTTCTATCCTGCATGGGTTTCCTCGGGAAATATATGTCTCTATGTTTCTCATATATGTGAATGATGCTGAAAGTGCCATTGTTTATTTCCATGTTTTATTGTGATTATCATTCAGAGTCTCTACTAAAAGTTTAAAATAACCCTAATTGTTTAAGCATGGAAACAACTGATTCACCCCCCCCCCTCTTGGTTGTCCAACAAATCCCTTGTGTTCGCACTCTGCCTTTCAGTCCAGTGCGAGGTTCTTGCATCCTACTCAAAGCTAGCCTGCGAGAATGACCCATTCTCGCACTGTACAATACTAATGGCCTGCGAACCCTCTTTTAAATTTTTTGGATTTAAGGTTTTTGCATGCTTAGATTCCTGGATCAGTATAGGTGTCTGAAAAGAACTTATTGGACCACTAGTTGATGTTTTCTTGACTTCAGATTTTGTGCACGATCAGTCTTCGAAAATCAAAGTCTCTTCTTGTCCATCTTTTTCTCAACTCTCATCTCTTGACTTTTCTCAGCAAAGACATAATCTTTGATCTTAGGATCTGAGTATTGGTTTGGTTAGGAGCCGGTGATCGATTTGAAAGTTGGGATTGTTTGTCTTTCTCATTTTCTCATTATTTGGAAAATCATTGTTCTCATGCAATTAAAAAGACTAGTTCTGTCTGCTTGTCGTTTTTGTCTCCATTGAAAGATTGGTTTGGGTTTTGTTTATTGCTCATTCGTTAGTTTTTGGTTTTCCTTACTTTCACCACCATGGTGTAGATCTTTTTGAAAAGTAAAAAACATTTTTCCTTTTAAAAGCATTTTCGTTTTGAAAATATTGAAAATCAATTGTTGAAATTGTTGAAAGAGAACAAATAAAGAATTGTCATTGTCATGTTATTCGTTGAAAATTGCATTTTAAAGAAGATTTCATATCATAGTTCAAGATTGTTCCAGAAAACTTCTCTTTCCCTCCCGTACATAGAATTCATCGAACGAAAATTGATATATTTCATTCCTTTCTATGCATTGTTGGGTCAGAGTCTCACACAACATCGGTTTCACCTCCGTGTCCTTTGAGTAACAACAACCCTTAAATAATATTGCGCAATTTTAAAATTTAACTAGTAACTCTTTTCTAGGACTCTATTACACCAACAATTAGCTAGGCTAGCATTTTGGAATAGGCAGAGGGATACACTCTCCAAAGCACAAAACACACAATAGCATCTTGTGTTAAGGAGTGTCAAATTCCATGTACAACGTTTTGTCCTGGGAAGCCCTTCTCACACAAGGGTCAAACACGAGGTCGCATTGAAATTGACAGAGTTACTCACCCTGCTTTGTTGATATCGGTGTAGAGATTGCATGTATTATGGGGGTCACTTGGAGGTATACCCACAATGATTAGTGGAAGCCTCTCGAGTTGATTTCGGGCTAGATACCCTGCCCTTACGTGTGGATCAGACTGTTGACTGTCCCCCCAGGCTTTATTATTGTCGGTGGTAACCTTAGTGGCCTATATTCTTAGGGTATTACATAGGGTGGTTGTGAAGGGGCAAGTCTTCATGGTACCTGGAATCAACGTTGACCAAACTCACTCAGGCTCCTTGGAGGGTATACCCACGATTATGTGTGGGAGCTTGCACCAGGGTGTAAGTCTGTTAAGAAGGTCGTCAGCATAAATTTTCCACCCTAGCCTAGCCCCTTCTCATCTCATTGTTGCAACATTGGATTTCATCACCAACTGGTGACATCGGAATTAGAAGGTATTGTTTGCTTGGTATTGTTTCCTAGATTTTGTTTACTAGCGCATGTTGTTTGTTTACCCAAGTTGACCATAGGTTTTTTCTTTGTAAGTTTGTAACTCGTTCACAATAGACCCTCCACGTCGTTCACGTAGAATGCAGGGATTACCTTCAGAAAATATGGAAGGTTCTCAACCCCTGCCTACAAGCTCACCAGAGGGCTCTCCTCAACAGAGTGAAGTCCAAGATGTCACCACTCCACAAGTGGAAAGAACTGATTCTCTAGAATGGTTCCGAATTACCAATTCTTGAGAGGACTTTCAACTTCACCCTGATTCTGAGAGACGGATTATGTGAGTGAATTCTTCCAGAGACTTAGTTGTGTTGTCTTCTGGATCACCGACTGGACCCTTTCCAGGACCTGAGGGCCAAGATCCTTTTTGGTCTGCTGGCATTTTTAGACGAGATCTATTTGGTGTAGGATTAGGCGTTGAAATCACCATCCCACTGGTTTTTCGGCGGGACTCCCTCCCCAAAGCCACCAGTACCTGCATGTGAATAGACAGTTACCCTTCTTGGCCACTTTGGACCTCCCCGATCTGTCGAGGATTTTAAATGATCCAATCTGTCACTCTCCCTAATGGCCTGCTATACCAGCCAAGTTACCATCTGACATCCCTAAATTTGATGGAAAAGTAGGAGAGGACCTGAACAATCACATCATGAATTTTCACCTCTAGTGCTCATCCAACTCCTTGATGGATGACTCTATTCGTTTACGTCATTTTCAAAGAACTCTCATGGGTTCTTCCACGAAGTGGTACATAGAATTACCATGAGGTTTCTTCGTCGACTTCAACACACTAGCTATGGATTTCCTCACCCACTACTAGTTACCGATCCATTATGAAATGGGGACCGAGATTTTGAGTTCTTTCAAACAAACCAAAGCCACTCATATATCCGATCACATTTATGAGTGGCGACGGAGACGACGTCTCATCAAACTCGAACTTCCCAATTAGTTGCTGGTAGAGTGGTTCACAAAATCATTTGTGAATGACATCGCTCGTGACATCACCATGGGTGGAGTTGTCATGGAAGAACAGGCCATAAGTCGTGCTCAATATCTTGACCTCGTTTACTCACAAACGAGTACTCTTTACGACTTACTCCCTGATGCACCTCGTCCTTCCACTTTCGCCACCTCAACTACTCTAGCTGCTTCTCATGCAGCTGACGGTGTGATTGGCACCTTCCATGCCCAACCACATTCCACCTCAAGAAACAACCCCAAACCCGCTTCTTCTAATGTTCAAAATGCTCCATCTCCTACCCCTCCCACCGGCAAGACTTCTGAGGTAAATGTTGTTCAATCTACCCCAGCCGGTAAAAACAAATCTTGAAAGGGAAAGGGTAAGAATAAGGAGGACAAAAATTATTCTCAAGCAGAGAGAACCAAAACTCCACCTATTGATGATAGGGATAAGCGCAAACCCTGATACCCTTGTCTTATCTGTGGTGATGATCACTACACGAAGAATTGTCCACGACGCGCCGAGGCTACTAAGTTCCTTCAAGGAGCTCCGAAACAGCCCACTCCGACCATTTTGTCCCAACCCTTCCCCTCTCAACAATAGGCCCAATTGGTCATTAATGACCTACCTTCCCCTTCTACTACGTCCTATGTATTGATGTGTACTGGAGATTCAAAGAAGAATGACATCGCACTCACCACTCGAGCCAAAGATTATTCTCCCTCTAAAGAGAAGGTTGATGATATACCTCCTTCATTGGTCCAACCCTCTCCCTCAACTCCACCTACCAACGGTCCTCTTCATCTCGAACGATCGAGCCTTGATATAGTTCTTCGCCCCCCTCCAAAGGGCATCATTCATAAATCGACTTTCAATCCTCATGCTCGTGTTGCCCAAAACTACAGCATTGTTGAAGATCTGGCCCAAGCACCTTCTGCGATGTCAACCCTTGAAGTCCTTCAAAGTTGTCCCACACAACGGAAGGCACTATTGAAAGATATCAGTGGAATCGACCTGACAGATACGAATTTAATAATTTTTGACTTGGAAGACCATATTCCAAGGTTACCCCCTCAACTCGCATTCCAAATCCAAGTGATTGTCTCCGACAAAAACATTTGTAGAACCGTTATCGACGAGGGTGCCTCGACGTGTGTCATGTCTATTACCTGCTGGAAAGCCATCGGCTCTCCCTCTTTGACCGAATCCCATAACACACTCAAAGCCTTCAATAGCTCTGGTTTTAAGCCTTACAGTGTCCTTCCTTCATTACCAATCACGCTAGAAGGAAAATCGGTCCAAGTCGAAGTGGACATCTTTGATGCTCCTCTTGATTACAATCTTCTACTTGGCCATAGCTGGATCGATTCCATGCACGCAGTTGTGTCGACTCTTTTTCATGTGGTAAGTTTTCCACATCAAGGAAAAGTAATCACTGTCGACCAATTAGCCTTCATTAACTCGGATACGCATACTGGCAACATATCGTTTATCGCTAAAACCCCACCGGGTTACAAGAACGTCGATGTAGGTTTCTCAAAGACTCTTCGTTAATGGGTTCCTTCCCCATTCCACCACCCGATGTTCCACACTCGTCTGTCGATTCAATCAACATGATCTCCACCTCAATTCACAGAACCCCTGCATCTCATGATCCATGGATGGTACCTGACTTTGGTGATCATATTCATTACAGCGATGAAATGCATTTGAGTCTCGTCAAATCTGCCTATCAGGCCATTCAATCGGCAACCCCTTCTACCCCCTCTCTTGGTGAATTATCTCCAGATCCTTTCCGCGTCATTTTTCCCATGGATGAGATGATTATGTCTGTCATGGAAGACACCCCCTGGGACGATGGCCATCACTGTTCCATCCTCTTCCTGGAACAACACACCATCGAGAGCTACCAACGGATCTCGACTCTGTCGACCATTGTTGTCACTTCAACCGTTCCTGAGTCCACACACGATGTGTTTTCCAAAGGGAACTTAAGAAATATCTCACCCACTATTCCCCTCAACATATCCATCAAACCTGGAATTGTAAAAAATGTGCATATCGGAGCTTCGTGTTCCCTTGATGAAATCGTCACCTACAAGTCACTTTTCAAAGAATTCTGTGACGTCTTCGCCTGGAGCTATGAAGAAATGTTGGGTATTGACCCCGACATTGTGATACATGAAATTAAGACATACCCAGACGCTAAACCCGTCTGGCAATGCCTTCATCCAGTTCACCCATGTAAAGCGGCCACTATTAAGCTTGAAGTCGAGAAACTTCTCAAAGGCAGCTTTATTTACCCGGTGGCCCTCACTGACTAGGTTTCCAATCTTGTCCCAATCGACAAGAAACAAGGCACAATCTGTGTATGTGTTGATTATAGGGATATTAACAAAGCTTGTCCTAAGGACAACTTTGCTACCCCCTTCATCGATTAGATTGTTGACGATTGTGCTGGAAGTGAAATCTTCTCTCTGATGGATGGTTTCTCCGGGTATAATCAAATCAATATTGTTCCTGAGGATCAACACAAAACCACTTTCATTTGTCCTTGGGAAATTTTTTCCTATCCAAAACTTCCTTTCAGTCTCAAGAATGCTGGCGCAACTTTTCAATGCGCTATGTCTTATGCCTTCCATGATATCAAGCACATTGTGCAGCCATATCTTGATGACTTACCCGCTCATTCCATGCACCGAGTTGATCATCCAATCCACCTCCGAGCCATATTCATTTGTTGTCGGTCTTACCATATACGCTTGAATCCTCACAAATGCGTTTTCTACATAGAATCCAGTCGACTTCTAGGATTTATTGTGTCACGTCAAGGGATCAGGGTAGATCCTTTAAAGGTTGAGGTGATTCCTAATCTCCCTCCTCCTTCTACACTTCGCCAGTTACAAATTTTGCAAGGGAAAGAAAACTTTCTTTGTCGTTTCATCCCAAACTACACCGAGATGACTCATGGATTTACGTGACTCCTCAAAAAGGGGTCTGAGTTCATATGGGATACCAATGCAAACAAAGCCTTCGAAGCGTTGAAACTGTCCCTAACATGTGCTCCACTTCTCTTCCCCCCTGATTACAGTCGCGATTATTTCCTCTACCTCGCAGCCTCGGATTACACCATTGCTATGGTTCTCATCCAAGAGGATGATTCTCATGATGAACATGTTATCTATTACTTGATTCGAAGTCTAACGCCTACCAAAACCAAGTATTTACATGTCGAAAAACTGGCCTTGGCAGCCATCCAAGCAGTTCAATGTTTCTGGCACTATATCCTTTCTTGCAAGACTATAGTGATTTCTAACTGCAACCCTATGCAACACATTCTCACATGTCAATTTCTAGGGGGAAAATACTCCAAATGGATCATGATACTCCAGGAGTTTGACTTGGAATTCGAACAAGCCAAGTCCAAGAAGTCCTTAGTGTTTGCCGAGTTGATATGTGACTTTCCCTACTCTGCAATGGAAAATGTAGCAGCAGATTCATTACCTGATGAATCCCTTTTCCTAATTAGTTCCGATGATATTTGGTATGGCGATATCATCATATATCTCCAAACCCAGACTTTCCAGCTCAATTTGTCTAGTACTAACCGGCATCAAATACACTACCAACCTCATCAATATATTATCCTTGGGGATACTCTCTATCATCATGGGATTGACTCAGTTTTTCGACACTGCCTCACGTTCGACGAAGCCGAGAAAGCCTTAAATGACTGCCATTCTGGAGCCTGTGGTGGTCATATGTCTAGGTATGCTACTGCCAAGAAAATCTTACGATCAGGGTATTTTTAACCTTCTTTATTTAACGATTGCATAATTACCGTCCAGAAATGCCACGCTTATTAGACCTATAATCATAAGATATGGTCACATCCCACTCCTCTTCACCCAGTGGTCTCCATTGGTCCCTTTGTGAAATGGGGTATCTATTTCATGACATGTCACCCCCACTCGACGGGGGGGCATGGATACATTATTGTAGCTGTAGATTATTTTACGAAATGGGCCGAGGCGATGCCGACATTTGACAATACTGGAAAGACCGCAACATTATTCATTTTCAATCACATCATATCTCGTTTTGGTGTTCCTCAGGCTATCGTCACTGATCACGGTAACCACTTTAGAAACTTCTTGATGTCCGAACTCACTAAAAAGTTGGGTCTTCACCATGAAAACTCAACGCCCTATTACCCACAAGCCAATGGTCAAGTCGAAGTAATTAATAAAGTTCTCATAACCATGCTTCGACGAATGATAGGGATTCACAAAACAAGTTGGCACACAATGTTGTTTTCAGCATTGTGGGCTTACCGGACATCCGTTAAGTCCGCTACTGGGTTTACACCTTTCCGGCTAGTCTATGGTTTAGAAGCCATTCTCCCGATTGAATGTGAGATACCATCCTTAAAACTAGCTGTTGAACTCCTACCAAACACTTCTGCAAAGGAAGAATGTCTATTGTATCTCATGCGATTAGACGAAACTCGACGCGATGCTACCCTAGTCATAGAAGCCCAGAAGAAATGTGTCAAGGCCCAATATGACAAACATGTCAAGTCTTGCATTTTCTCCAAAGGAGATCTGGTTCTCCTCTATGAACAAGATCGAGATATGCTAGGAGCTGGAAAATTCGAAGCCATGTGGCAAGGTCCTTATATCGTCAGACGAGTTTTAGAGAAAGGAGCTTACGAGTTAGTAGATTACGATGGTATCCCTTTGAGTGAACCCAGGAATGGGTTGTACTTGAAGAAGTACTATGCATAAGATCACCTGTGCACGAGTACTTGTATTTTGATTGTATCATACTTCTTGTGTGTTACTATAGTATGCTTTTTCATTATCTGGTCTCTTCCCTTATGTGACGTTGTGTTTGATTTCCAGATGTTGGAGTCTTCGCTACCCCACATTGGCTTCGCTGATGGCGCTAGCCGTAGTACTCAGAACCTTTCTTCTGCTGCGTGGGAAATTTACGTCCCTACAAATGAACTTGTCACTCTACGAGTTGTGTGCCTCGGTCATGCAACCAACAACATTGCAGAGTATAGCACCGTCATCGAATTGTTGATTGATGCTATCTCGCTTGGTATTCGTTGCTTGGTTGTGCGAATCGATTCGCAACTTGTAGTACTACAGTTAAGTAATGTCTATGTTATTCGAAGTCCTACTTTGTTATGAGTATATTTGTGAATTCGCCTCTTGGAACGTTATTTTGATTATATTAAGTATCAGCATATTCCTAGATGTCTAAATACATTAATTGATGCATTAGCTAACTATGTATTAGACAAATATTTGGGTCATTTATAAATCAATCACATAACAAGTATCACACAACACAAGATAAACCGGTAGAAGCCATATGTATATATAACAATCAAAAAGTTTTTACAAAAAAGTTCTATCCGAGGACCGAAATTTCAAAATATGAAGCTCATAGCTTCTACAAAGTGATGTCATGGATGACGTTCATGGTAACACATGACTTCCTAGGCAATCGTACGAAGTAGTCATCCAATTGACTCTGACACCCCCACTGTATGACGCTGATAACGTCATGGAACCTCTCCAAGAGGCATGTCTGGAATGTCTGATGTCAAACCCTCTAAGTTTTATTCCACTGCTTCATAATCCTCAGTGTCCTATCGTGGCACTGGAGCCACCTCTCCTCGTTGCTAAATAGGATATGTACCTAGAGGTCAATAAGGCCCTACGTCTATGTCATCAAAAAATAATTTTGTAATTAGACCTTGGACGAACATAAAAACATTTGCATATGATAAAATTCACAAAAA
>SNQJ01S0011147.1:140503-151519 GCA_010110895.2 Picea sitchensis
TTATTATTTCTGGCCGACTTCTTCTCTTGGAGGCTAATAATCTAATATAAATTATCTTCTTGAGCTGACAAGACTTCTAGGGTTATTAGCCAACTCATTAGGGTTTTCTCTTTCTCTTTGGAGTCTTCTATTCTCATCAGGTTCACACATGGAGGTAAATACCTCCCGCAACTACCATAATATTAACAACCATGACCCGTGAATGGGGCCAATGTTGAAATTCTTTCAAAATGTTTTTGTATGCACTAAAATTTGACATGGATAGACTCCTTGCATGCCTTCATGATATGGGAGGGTTTCCAGACTCAAATATCACTCACACACCCACTCTTTATATTAAATTCCAAGAACTGATCCAACAATTCTCAAGAATCCGATGATCATGTCATGCTAACTTAGCCTTATGAAAGGCATTTTCAAGAGTGTATATTTCAAAGTACATCTCAAACTCCTTCTAAAATGGCATAACTAACCTGACATCGAACTATTTTTTATCAAGTTATAGAGGTTAGGTTTTATAATTAAGAAGGTTAGGGGTTAGAATTATAATCTATATATAGTTAGGTGTTTGTGATTATAAATGTTAGGGGATAGGCCTTATCGGTTTTTATGGGTAACAAGGGATTTAACGGAAAGTACTTATGGGTTGTAGCGATTATATTGGTTATAGGTTATGGGTTATAAGAATTATATTTTAAGGGTTTATTTCTTAAGAGTTAATGGTTATCTTAGTTAATGGACGTTATAGGTTAAAAAGGGTTGGGGGTTACACATTATTAGGACTATAAGGGAAAAAGGGTTAGACTTGATAAAGGCTATATTGGTTAGTTATCAAAAATTTTATATGTGTTCTAGGTTATGTCATTTACAATTTATAAGTTAAAGGTTTAGGGTTGTAGGAGTTGTAGGATCATTGCGGAAAATGAATATGGGGTTAATTATGATAGGGTCTATAATGGTTAGGACTTATAGGTGTTTTGTAAATCATGGGTTCTAATAGTTAGGGGTAAGGGATTACAAGGGTTTACACATAACTCTTATTGAGGTTAAAAGGGTTACCGCATCTTAGGAAGGGTTAGGGATTAGGTTTGCATGGTTATAAGGGTTAAGATTGGTGGAGGTGATAAGACTTAATTATTACAAGGGAAATATGTTATAATTGTGAGGTGGCATAAGAGTGTTATATGGTGTAGTGGTTAGAAGTTAGGGGTTAGGGGTTAGTTTTAAGGGTTTTTAGGGTATGCATTAACAATTATATAAGGGTTTAAATTGAAGATAAACATTGTACAAGTTATGTAGGTTGGTGTTTAGGGGTTATATGGTTTAAGGATTATCATGATTTTTGAGATAAATGTTATATGTTTCAAGGGTTATAAGGGATTAGTAGGGTTGATACATTTGGAGTAATTAGGAGTTATGAGATAGGGTTTAGGTTTTATAGCACTTAAGGGTTTAGATGGGTTATTGATTAAGGGTAATAGGGTTAGGTCTAAAGGGTTATGAGTGTTTCACATTTGGTGTTGTATATTAGAGGATTAGGTTTTAAGGGTTATAATATCAGTATTTATAGGTTAAGGGTTATATGTATTGTTGTTGGTAAGGATTAGGCTTTAAGATTTGTAAGAGTTAGGGGATATATGTTAGCAATTGGGTGTTTTAGGGGGTATTTTTTTGGGGTTATATGGACTACACGACAATAATAATATGGGTTATAGGGGTTACATGGTGTGCATTATGCGTTATAAGCATCAGTGGTGGTAAATTTTAGTGGTTTTGGGGTGGTAAATGTTAGATGTTCAAAGCATTAGGTATTAAAAGTGTGAGGATTTATAGATGTTATATGATTATAGAGTTTTCATGGTTATTATAATAGTTAAGGGTTATAGTTTCTAAGAGCTAAAAATTATAAATACTAAACGAATTATAGTTTCTAAGAGTTAAACATTATAAATACTAAAGGTTAGGGGTTATAGTGATTAGGTGTTAGGTGTTATAAGGGTTATGTGTGAGGGGTTAGGTGTTCATGCATTTATAAAGGTTAGGATTAAGGGTTAATAAAGTTTTTGGGTTGGTGGATATAAAGGTTGGGGGTTACACATTATAGGGGATATAGCAATTAAGGGTTAGATTTGATAGAGGTTCTAAGGGTTAGTTTTTAAAAAGTTCCTATGTGTTCTAGGTTAATTATGGCATTTACAATTTATTCCTCAAATGTTTAAGTTTATAGAGTCATAGGGTTAGGGGTCATTGTGGATAATGATTATAAGGTGAAAATTCATAGGGGTTATAAAAATTAGGAGTTATAGGTTTTATTCAAAGTAAGGGTTAGGTGATGTATGTTTTAGATTTTATGTGTTAGAATTACAAATTTTAGGTGTTAGAATTATAAAGGTTAGAGGTTAGAATAACAATGTTTATTGGGGTTAGTTGTATAAGATTATAAAGGTTAAGGGATAGGCATTATATCATTACTTTTGGTGTTAATGGTTAAATGGGTTATGGGTTACAAGGGATTGTGCTTAGGGGTCATAGGGGATATGGCTAAGGGTCATATGAATTAGGGTTGACAAATTCTTAGGAGTTATGAGATAAGGTTTATGTGGCATTGGGATTACAAGTTTAGTTGGGTTATTAATGAAGGGTAATAGGGTAAAGTTTAAGGGGTTATAAGGATTACAAATATGTTGGTATATGTTATAGTGTCCAATTTTAAGGATTGTAAGAACTATGAGTTAAGGGTTATAAGGATTAGGGTTGACAAGGATTAGGCATTATGAGTTATAGGGGTTAGTATTTTGGGCTAATATCTATTACAAGTTAGTAGTAATATGGGTTACATAGTTTTACAAGGGACATATGATTTATGCCTTATGTGTTATAGGGATGAGTTGTGATAAGGGTTAATGGTTATGGGGATATGGATGGTAGTGGATAAAGGTTAGACAATAAACATGGTTATATAATGGTGGTAGTTTTAAAATATCTTAATGCAATGGCTTAGAGATTCTAAGGGCTTGGCCTTATTGGGGATTGTAGGAACTTTCTTTGTCCTTAAAAGCAATGATCCTCTTTGGTATCCTAAAATCATTACCATCAAGTGTATGAAGAATGAGCTCTTGACCATTTCCATCAGTGAAAACACTTTGAGGAAATGTGCATTATCTTTTAAAATATGTGCAATGCACTATCTCCACCCCATGAAATAAGTAAAATAATGTTAAAAGTAGTGGTATTTCACTTGCATTGAAAATGACTCCCACTTATTATACACCTCTAAAGTCATTTCACAAAGTCGGATTAGAGTCAAGCTCAGTAGGGTCTTCTTTCCCTTCTAATTTTGCAAGCCAATTCCCTATAGTTTCTCTAGATAGTAGCTAGGGACAGTGGGAATCTTGTTAATCCATTCATGTGTGTCACTAATTAGATGACGAGGAATTTGGATACCTTAAGAGAGTCATAGTTACTCCCACCATTTACCCGCGCTTGGTTGAATTTCTTCACTTTCACATGTAGAGCATTGGGTATAAATCACATTGCGTCAACATCCGCAGGGACCATCGCAATGCTTTCTTTTAATTAAAAAGCCGGATTCCCCTTGTCTGTACTAGTTTTGAAAAAGTTTAATATTAATTATATATATATATATATATATATTAATTATATTAAAAACAAAAAATAAAATAAAAACATAACCTAAAAAATAAAACATAAAACAAAAAAAATATGAAATAACAAGTTATACAGCTGCTAGCCCGCCTGTGCGTCCCATTCATAACATCTAGAGAAACAAATTAGTGTTGGTCTCACCCATATCATAGCAACAAATGGTCACATCTCCCATTCCAAGACTAGGTGGAGAGCAACAAAATCTGGTTGCTCATTCCAAGACTAGGCGCAAAGAAGCTCAAACATTTGGATAGCGACAGAGGAGGAGCCTACTCAGCCAAACCCAACATCATGCCACCAAAATCGGTAATGGATCTCCAAGCTATTCATTGTCTGTATGTATTTCTTGATGAATCTATGTCAAAGCATATTAAATTGATTTGCATAGGCCTGGGAGGTTCCTGGAATGTTTTTCTTTGTGAATCTTTGTTGAGATATGGAAAATCAATTTGTATAGGCTTCATATGCACATTTTTGGGGGCTATAATATTATTTCTCTTCACTCAAAATATAATTATTTATAAGTTCATAAAATCTTGTGAAGAAATCGATTTTCCAACCATCCAAGATCAATGTATTATCCCTTTGAAAAGAGTGTATTACTTATTTTATCTCTACTGTAGATACTTCCTCCATGAGTTCAATGCCGTTTTCATCATTAATGAAACTTAGAAGAAAGGAATTAATGGATACAACTTTAACTAAATTAACCTTGGCAGATTCTTTGTGTAGTTCCTCAAAATTCCTCACTCCTACATCTGTTATATTCTTGTACCCTAGCACTTTTTCTCTATTAGTTTATTTAATTTTCCAAATTGTGTTTCTGATCTTCCCCATGCTATCATAATTATGGAAGAATATATATTTTTCATACCCTAGTTTATCCAAATCACCCTACTCTTATACCTCCACTTATCCTTCTCCATTTCAATATATTTTTGTTTTGTTCCTTCAGTTGTTCTAGTTATTTTTGTTCTTATTTGAGAATAATCCTATGGTTCTTTTCTTACATACCTTTTATAACTTCAATTCAATTTATTCTAAGGAATTTCTATATCTATTTCTCTTCCCATTTGTCTAATTCTGACTCAATTTCTTATGTTTACAAGGTTACTTTGAAATTCTTTCATAGTTAGTTCCCCATCCTAGATAAAAATTTTGAATTCCTTAACTACCAAATTCTTGTATTCTTCATTTGTAATCCAACAATGAGTTGAGTTTGTATATGGAAAGAGCTTTATTTTATTCTTTAGATATATGATGTAAAATTGGCCTATGGTTTGAAGAACCCCCAATACCTACCCATGATATAACCCTTTCCTCTTCCTCCAAAAACCATTATAATATTAAGAACCTATATAGCATAAGAAAGAATGAGAGGCTTCCTATCACTGCTTCAAACATTAGTAAAATTCTTTAAAGGGTCAAAAGAGGCATGTCCTTCTCATCAACATTGATCCTTCTCTACAAAATTAAAAGTGTAATGTATCTGTAATTATTTTTCAATTGATTTCAAACTTCTCTTCTTGCTATTCACCCATTGTAATAAGAATGGTTACAAATACACATAATTTATTAACACATGCAACTTTTTGGTTGATTTTCATGATTTTGTACTAATAAAAATATTATAAATGTGTATGCATACACCATCATTATCCATCCATTCACCACCACCACCTTTCTCCATCCATTCTACAAGCACACCATTCCTCCTAGGTGATAGAGAGAATTTGGTCCTTGGCCACCCCACCCTGACACTTGGGATTCCATCCCCCCTAAGGTACTTTATCCCATCCTATAAACCATGGCGTTTTATCATTTCCCTCCAATACCACTTTTACCACTCCATCCATATGTTGTGGTTTCACCAATCCATGTCTCTAATTCCCCTTTTTTGCATCCACTACAATTACACCAATCTTCCCTACTATAACCCCATTTTTTGTTGGTTTTTATGATTCTCAGCTCTTGATATTTATTTCCTTATGATTAATAACAATATACACTTTCATACAACAATTATCATAGAATAAATATACATTGAAAATATCAACTATAATATTGCAGTGGAAATGACAAGATCTAGAAATATTAAACATGCACAGTAAACACAAGAACATAAGAGCTTATCCTAGGAAACCCAAACTTGGGAGAAAACCCAACAACCTTTCTCTATAAGAATTCATTCCAAGATATTACTTGTAAATCACCATCAATAGCCAAAATACCATATAGAAAATATCATCCCGAAGGCTAGCATCACCAAGACCTAGCTCCTCAATAATATGACCAAGAATAACCAAGCTAATGTCTCCAAGACCTATCTAGGATAATGTCTTCTTGATTCTTATCTGGGCCACTCACCACTAGAAAATCCTCGTGGATGAGTGAATCATTCTCCTTTGGTCATATCAGCACCAACATATCCCCATGCATGAACAATCTAGGAAAAATGTCCCACCAAATGAAACCTTATATCCATAAGTCATCTGAAAAAACACATGATGAGGTGTGTGACTAGAGAAGGAAGGGTGACCCTAGTATAATTATGTTATCTAAAATCCAATTTCACCATCTCAAAAATGTGTATTTTTCCATTACAGGGCCCAACATGCCATCCTTTGATGTCTAGGGAATCGATTTGTGAAGTTGGACCCTCCAATGTAAAATTTTGCATTGCATCCCACTAAATGAAACCCTAGATCTAGAAGTTGTCCAAGAAAACACATGCTAAGGCATGTGACTAGAAAAGGAATGGTGCCCCTAGAATAATTACAATGTTTGGAATCCAACATAAATGATAGGTCATTAGTTTAACAGGAATCTTCCATTTTATCGTGAATTGCAAATCACATCCAAATGGCATTTAAGGATACTTACAAACATGGTCCCAAGGGCATAAAATCCAAACAGATCAACAACACAATATTTCATCACCTCACACACATGTATTTTTTCATTCCATAGTGCAACACACCCTCCATGGATTTCTTAGCATCGATAACACTAACAACTAATTTCAAAGGAAAAAGTTCATGGGGTGACATTCCTATCCAATCCATGATGCAACCTAGAGAAGGATAACATTGTGGAGTTTCTATTGTGGACTACATTTGTGTTTGGATTTTTTTTATTCCGAAGAACCTAATCCCAATTCTTCAATTCTTAGAAATGGCAAGAGTTTGAAACACAAGTATCTTATATCAACATAAGCTACTCCAAGGTGAGAAAGGTGCAAAGAAATTTTCTTAGAGTAGCCCCAGGACTACCATATGTTCTTGTGAACATATTTCTTTGATTTTTTTAATATAAATGAAACCAAAATAGTTTTGAAACAACAAATGTAAACTTGAAAAAAGAAAACACAAAGGAAGAAAGAGGTGTAGAATCATGATCAATTGAATGGGCATAAACTGTTTGGAAGAATTATAGAGATTTCCTTAAGCCTAAGCCATACACTTGTATTCCTAAAAGGTAAAATAGTTCTAGGATGAATAATGATCAATCATGAATACGACCCATGTTAGATTAGCAGGCACATAGAGGAGTACAAGCATGATCAATCAGATGGCAAAAAATAGTTTGGCATAATTATGAAGATTGCATTGAGTTAAAGACTCACACTTAGATTCCTAGAAGGTAAAGAAATATAGGATGACTTATGAGAAAGAACAAAGACCTAGGTCAAAATAATGTTATCTATAGTAAACATAATATAACAAAAGAACATAAACCAAACATGATCTTTGCAACGAAAATCATTATGTAATTAAAAAAAGAATCCAAAAATGTCTAGTGTTTAGATGATAATTAATCAAAAACTCTTAAGAAAATAATTCTTATTGTGATTTGCAAAGGCCACTTAGCAAAATTCCACATATATAAAGAAGCATGTTTTTTGTAAAATCATATAGAACAAACATTTAGTATAAAGGTTATTTATAAAGTATACTATCAACTATTGGAATGTTCATCCCTACAAGAAAACAATACTGAAAATAGAGAGAGAAATAAATATTCAACATGGCCAATTAAAAAACTTTCGATTCAAGGGGATCTCAAATTCAATGGATATATTACTTGAGATATATTAACAGTTTTTAATTGTAAGAAACCCACAATACTTATAACATTATTGGTACTTATAATCATTGTTGCAAGAATATTGACGAAAGTAAATTCCAATCGAACAATGAAGGAAGCCTTGTTGTCACATAGGTGAGAGGATACTAGTTTATATATAAACATATTTCAAGGAAACTGATATGGGGCAAGCAATGGGCATAAATGCCAAAAAATTGACAATGAACCTAATCCCAATTCTTGGATTTCTAGAACTTGAAAGAGATTCAATAAGGTACATGTATTGGCATAATCTAATCGAGGCCAAGCAAAGTCTAGAGAACTTTATATGTGTTCCCTCTTGAGTGTCATACCAATTATTGATTTGTATGCAAAAATCCATGTATTACAAATATCTTCATCATTTCGAGATACCCGCAAGCTTTCATTACTCATTAAAGTATTTCTAATGTTCAAATATTTCAGGAATGGCATGTTCTTGAAACTTTACCTATGATGTTGAAAAATATGGGGTATGCGATATCAATATTGTATACTAAATGAGAACTTATTAAACTACATACTGCCACTGTAAATGCATCTTCAACATGTCAGTGCAATAGGAAAAATATATAAATTTCTTGAGATGTCCATAGCATAGTCAACCACAAGTTTTATGATATGTTTTATCTCCTCAAAAAATGGAAGGTCCATAAACTTGAGTCGATAAATTCCTGACAAAACTGATTAAAAGCACGTAATTAAAAATGTTAGAAAGACTGGAGTTCTAAATAAATTCCGGATAGGATTTATGGAAGCTCTTTTGCCAATAAGGGATTGAGTCTTCCCTGCTTATTTCAATTCTTCAAATAACAATATCAACTTGATTCTTCAAAAACTACGCTTTAAAAGATTTTACTTGTCATCAATTTATGCAAGAAATGTCACTAGAATAATCATTAATCAATATGTCGGCCAAAAACAATTTACAATATAGAGACAACTTTGAAACTTCAACATATATGATTAATTCAATAACTAAAGCCCTTTTACAATTTCCTAGTAGGATAAAAAGATATCTTTAAAGTTATATTTCATGGACTTCAAAGAGATATTAAATGGAAAAAAACTTTAGACATCAACTTCCTTTCTGATTTTAATGATCTCTAGGAGAAAGGTGGAGTTTGTGTGCAACTAAAGAAGACTTTGTGTGCAACCGAACAATTTAAGGGAGTGGGAAAGAACCTCCATGGCACTTGACTAGCCATGAAAACATTGTCATTAGCAAGTTGTTCTGCTCCTCGAGACACTCCATACTTTTATTAAGCTTCCTGAAGTCCTCATCTTTGGGAAGCATTCCCAATGCCACCATGGTCTTGGTGTGCCAGTAGAGTTCTAGGTTCTGAAAAATTTTGAATTCTTGGTTCTAGTGCAGTCCAGGTAGGGAATGATGTCACCCACCTATTCTTCCACTTCCTCATCCTCCTTGTAATACATGACCATTCTTACTTCTTCTTCCAATGTTGGCATGGTGGTGTGATCCTCCGTCACTTTATAAGTGTTACCATTACATTCTTAGACCCCCTTAATGGTCACAATGACCAATGCACAAAAACATCTCCATCCAGAGATTAAAAAAAACATGTTGAGCCTTCTACCAAGATGTTCACGTGGGAAAAAAAATACAGTGTGTTATTAAATTAGGTGTGTGACACATAGGTGTACTCTCGTCGATAAGATTTCACTCCATAGATGCAAGTACACTTTTCCTTGTTTTACATTTTTCTCTAATCTTCTCTATTTTTATATTTTTATATGGTCATTCTAACAACAAGGTACATCCACAAAAATTGTGAAAACAATGTATCTGAGATAAATTAATCAAGGAAACATTAAGTTGAACCCTAAGGATCACAATTGTAATCTTATTTCAAGTTGGTTCCCAATTACAATCATAAATCTCTCATATAATATATTTGGAATTTATTTGTGTAAGGTTGTCATAGTAAGTAGAAAATGAACCAGAAGAAATTCATCAAGTTCTTTAACAAGGACTAACTAACTCTTAGAATACTTGATATAGTCAATTAATTTACCTACTAATTGTGGCTTACACACATTTGAAAATTATTCATAATTAAGCCCTAATTGGAAGGGCCATAGGTTTAAGCCTAACTATGCATAATGAGGTAAAAGAAGGCATCTTTCCCCAATAAATTGAGACTCTAAAACTAGAACTAGAGAAGGGTCTTTATGGCTATAATCCTATATGTCATTCTTACCATTTTAAGCATCATTCAAAGGCCTATCTCATATATTTTCAACCGAAAATGGAATTTTCTCCTTCTTAGGGTTGTAGGTGCACCCTAATGCATTTTTGGGTATGCAAGTGCCCACACCCCACCCGCACACCCCCATTCTATTATTATGTGATAATTTTTAAATTATTATTGCTAATGTTTTCTTAGTTGTTTCACATATTTGATGTTCATTATCTATGTTCAATCGATTGAAGGTACAACCAAATAGGTACCTTTTAGATATTTCTTCCTCGAGTGAGGGAAGCTCAGGAAAAACATATGGAAATACGACTGCATCTAGTAGATTTGATATGCGAACAATGACCAGAGGTGAAAAGGTCAGAAGAAAATTTAGTAGATGCATGGAGTTTTTTCTTGCCAAAGGAGGATCATGCTCTTATGAAAAAGAGAGTATAGGAGACATAGAGGTGCCACTCAAATATAAGCATCTGGTGAAAAAATGGGTACCTAAGGAACTACCTCTATTGGACACTGACTTCATTGTCAAAAATAGGACGTATCACATTGCACCATCCTCCCTGCATAGCATGAGGATATTTTCCATGGATGGAATAATTGTAAAATACAATACAGTAACTGAATTGATGGAATTTGTTGGACCGTGTTACTATTATAGTGATTGGATGTGGTTGGTCCAGTACATGCGAAGTATGTGGAGATATGCACTTGCCACAAATTATATACATCTAATAAACAATGATAAAAATAAGGGAGGAGCTATCTACATTGATGGAACGCCTAAAGATTCCAGAAATATTGTAGGCTTTATAAACAACACACGACTCGGGACAACAAAAAAACAACCAAATTGCATTTATGAGGGATGCGAAGGGAATCAGGTAGTTGTGTGCACAATAAAAAAGATAGCTCTTGGGGAGGATTTATTAGTGGATTACCATTTGAATCGAATAGATACATCGACTAATAGTGTGTGGATACTTATGTAACACCTCTTTAAGAAACC
>SNQJ01S0011147.1:159261-200713 GCA_010110895.2 Picea sitchensis
AGTTGAAGGACTGAGGAAGAGGAGCCTAGGATCAGGTTCAAGGAGCGGTAGCCAGTCTTAGCTTTTGTGAGTTGATTCACTTTCAGTAATAAAAAGAATGCTTTTCCCGTCCCAATTCATGAATTGTCTATGGTTTGATTAATTTATGCTTGATTTCTAACCCTTGAGTATAGAATTAGCATGCATGCATAGTTGTTGTTTGTCTTGAGTGCAGGTCATCTATGGAAGGAGCAGCGCAAGCAAGTAATCAAAGCACAACGGAGGATCTACATCGAACGCCAATAATAAGGTAGGTGGTCCTTTTCCATGCATTTACTGAGAAAAAGGGATTTAAATATTGGGATGTGGGTAAAAAAGTAGTTTCTATTGGGTCAAATCTGCATGCAAGTCTGACCCTAGTTTGCTAGTCCATAGGGTGTTTTTCCCAACAACAGCCATCAGTTTCACGACCACTCCTTTGAGTAACAATAACATAAAATCAAGAGCTAATTAAAATTTATCTAGCAACTTTTCTAGGGCTCTTCAAACCCATATTAGCTTAGGTGTAGAGATTTGGAATAGGATTGTGAGAATAACTTTCCAAATATGCTAAAAAAACATAAATCTTTGAGTTAGGGAGTGAAATCCAGTTGCTATATCATTGACTTTGGGAAGCCCTTCTAACACAAGGGTCAAGAACGAGGTCACATTGGGGCCGACAAAGTAATCAACCCTATTTTGTTTGTCTTGGTGTCGACTATCGACTGTCCCCCCTCTGCTTTGGTATAGTAGGTGGTACCATAGAGGCCATAATATTTTATACTTTCTACCCAAGGTGACAGTGCAGGGAACGTGGTGTTGTACCTGGGATCGATGTTGGCTAGACTCACTCTGACTCCTTGGAGGGTTTCCCACTACTCGGTGAGGTAACTTGCACTAGGGCGTTAGCTCATTAAGTAGGTTTTCAACGTAACTTTCCCACCCACCAAAACTCATCCCCTTCACGCATCGATCCTGCGATGTTGGATTCCATCACCAACTAGCGCTTCTTTGTGAGAAGGTTTGTTTGCAAGCTTGACTCCTAGATTAATTAGCGTGTGTTGTTTTTTCTCCTTAGTTGGACTTAGGATTGAGTCTGTGTCTAATGGCATTAGTTCCGGGGTCATTTGAAGGTCTATGACATAATTAACATACTATGACATCTATTTTTATTTTTTGAGAGATGCAAAAAATAAAAAACTAGGCCTGAAAATAGAACTAAATTTCCTACCATGGTGTTTACTAAGAGATAATATATCACCAACAATCAAATATAAAGTTGATCATACCAGAAACCAACTAATCCAACCCAAATGAATCTAAAAAGGAATCATTAGTCCATGCTAGTTGAATTGAATCATTAGTCCATGCTAGTTGCACCGAACGGATATCCCTCAAAAGGATGATCATAATATGAGATATTACTTTTAGGATATAAGAATCTCGGTGCTATGATTGTAATAGAAGTGAAACATAAACTAAATGGAGAGGTAGTTAAGTCTGGAGGGACTTCTTTGTCTGAGGCTATAATGTAAGAAGAAAATTTTGATCCAATTTGCCAAGAAGGTTCAATAGTATCGATAGGTCCCTGAATTTGGTGCAGATGTCTTCCATGAAACTTTATATCAAAACTCAACCATACTCAAAAAAAAATTCCTATCACCATTTTTTCCACCCTGTTTTATACCTATTCTTAGGTACTATTCCAATCTTTCAGAAACCACTCTTCAGATCAAATTTACTAAATATATGATGGTTAACTATTTTGGTAAAGATATATTATTTTGAGGGTAATGGATACTCTGTAATGCTTGACTATTTTAGCATTGTTACAATTTTTCCATAATTAGGTTCTATGTAATGCTTGACTATTTTAGCATCGTTACAATTTTTCCATAATTAGGTTCTTTGTAATGCTTGACTATATTAGCATTGTTACAATTTTTTCATTCTTCAAAATATGCTAAAAAACTATTATACATTTCATTTATCCTTTGATATTTTGATAGAGATACTTGGGCATAGACTAGAGGAGTTGTATTCCTTCTATATAAATCTCTTAAAATTTTAGAGGTGATAGCAGGATGACTAGAGGTACCTTTAGATGATTGGTCATATTTTAGCAAAAAGTGGTTGTACCATGGCAGAAAATATTATATCTTAAATGTATTTAGAGATTCAGGTGTAAGAATATTTTTTTTATCAGAAACAACATCTACTACTATAGAAAATTTCTCTTATAGTTCATCTAATATTTTCTTCCATGGAAGGAACTATATGTCACCCACCAATGCACTTTCAATACACTATCTACCCCTAGAAGGATGAATTGTGACAAGGTTTGTTGCACATATGGAGATATGTGATGTGATGATAGCACACTAATACATGTGGGAAATACATAGAATCTATAAAAAAATCCCTTGGTGCTTTGCCTTGAACACCAAAGAGAATCTTTTTCACATTCCCAAGGTAAAGCATAAGATAGATCTTTAGAAGGATGAAGTAACATGTGATGTTGCACCTATGGAGCTATATGATGTGATGCTAGCACAACCATAGCTATGTGAAAGGCACTAAATCAATAAATTGCATCTTCAAAGCATTGTCCTCGACATCAAAGAGAATTTGTTTTTACATTCTTGAAGTAAAGCATAAGATGGATCTCTTTCATTTCTACAAAACAATGTTGTAAATTGAATAGTTGTACAAAAAAACTCATTTTGTTGATTATCTAACAAATTGTCATCCACAATACTATTTTCCTTGTACAAGTTTCATCCATCATGCACCTTTCGAAACAAAAATAGTCATAAATGTTTTTGAAGAAATACATAAATGTATTTTAAAAACCCTCTAGAATTCCACTCCATTGTCAATTAAAGCATCATATCAACCTATTTCCTAGAGAAGTATTACCCAAATAACCTTATATTACAAACCATTGCTAGATAATGATGAGATACCCAACAAATATAGGGTCTCTTACAGAAGGGATACATTTGATTGAACACATCACCATGTGCGAGCATGATTATGCTAGTGTCAAAGAAATATGGTTCTTAGTGTGCATGCATTCACAATTGTAGCTATGTGATGTGATGCTAGCACAACCATAGCTATGGGAAAGGAACTAAATCTATAAATTGAACTTTTAGAGCATTGTACTCGACATCAAAGAGAATTTGTTTTCACATTCTTGAAGTAAAGCATAAGATGGATCTCTTTAATTTATGCAAAACAATGTTGTAAACTGAATAGTCATACATAAAAACTCATTTTGTTGATTATATAACAAATCGTTGTCCACAATACTATTTCCCTTGTACAAGTTTCATCCATCATTCACTTTGTGCAACAAAAATAGTCATCAATGTTTTTGAAGAAATACATAAATATAGGGTCTCTTACATAAGGGATACATTTGATTGAACACATCACCATGTGTGAGCGTGATCATGCTAGTGTCAAAGAAAGATGGTTCTTAGTGTGCATGAATTCACAATTGCTCCTTCAACAAGATCACAATGAGGGAACAATATCCCATTCCTTGAATTGATGGTCTTGTAGACATAATGAAGGGAGAAAAGTACATTGTAATCAAATTGAAATCTAACTAACACCAAGGTCATGACAACCCTAGGGATGTTTGGAATACTACATTTGAAGCTACAGATGACTTGTATGAGAGGTTGGTGATTCCCTTTGACTAAACCAATTCCCATGCATCATTCTGCAACCTTTCATAGTTAAATTTATGATTCATATTAATAATGTGTTGGTTTTTAGTAGTACATGGGAAGAACATGATGACCAATTTGAACACTTTGCACAACCAAAATCTCTTTGCTAACCTAGAGAAATGTGACTTCACTAGGAAGCACATATGGTACTTCATCATCATTGTTGATGAAATCAAATTGCATGTATATCCTGAGAAGGTATAGATCATCATAGAATGGTCCACCATGACCAACCTAACCAAGTTACATAATTTATTGGACTTAGTGAACTTCTACAAAAGGTTTTTGTTGGGATTATCCCATGTTGTACACCCTCTCCACTCTTTACTATGTGGGATTTCCACAAACATCATGTTCAAAAGGGAAAAAATACAACATCAAGGCTTTGAAGAATTCAAATGAAAACTGAACTCTTTGTTGGTCCTATAAATCCTTGATTTACATCATCCCTTTAAGACTTATACCTGAAATTATGCTCTCGATGCTATTTTCCTACAAAATGGGCATCTGCTTGCATACCACTTTAAAGATTTCAGTGATGCTATTAGAAATTACTCCATTTACATCAAAGAAATGTTATGTGATCATCCAAGTTGTTAAGAAATGGCAACATTACATTCTTGGGAAGGAGACTCTTAAACACTCCAACCATAAGCATTCATTGTGTGTGTAGACATAAGCAAATTTCGAAGCATGAACCAATTGAAGTGGATAACCTATCTACAACAATTCCACTTGGTGATCAAAATAATCATGATGCATCTAAAAATGTCAATGGTTACTTATGTCGACCACCATTTAATGCATTCATGACTATTCTAAACAATTATGAATATCAAACACACAATTTATTGAAGCATTGCATAGTGGATCTAGTATTAAACTATATTTATGTAGATATTATCTAAGGAGTATCATGACCAAATTTTAATTGTGTAACTTATTTTTTCACCCTAAAATCCTATGTCCCCCCACACATGAGTGCAACAAGATTATTTTGGAGGCACATTCCTCCAAGGAAGAGGATCATGTTTTTTTCTATAAGACATTGATTGTGTTACAAAAGTATTTTTGTTGGTTTCACTATCCCGTTGGAATGGAAAAATATATTAAGAGATGTTTTTCTTGTGAGAGTACAAAACTTACCAACATGAGTTAGGGGTTATATACACCTCTATCCATTCCTTTTCACCCATGGGAATCAATCTCTGTGTATTTTTTGTGAGGTTCCCTTATCACATTCCAACACCATAATGCAATTATTGGTCAATTGGTTCTTGAATATGGTGATATTTGTGCCATGAATAGAACATTGTGAAACACTTATTCACATATATTTGGTTATATTTAAGTCATCCATGTCTATTGTCAATGAAAAAGATACCAAATTCATTTCTATAATTAGGAATCTCTTTGGGGTCCGCATGACACAATTTTGGACACATCTACAATGTTCCATTCTTAATTCAACAAAAGTTGTTAACCAAACTCTTATGCACTTTATTCACATGTATAATCACAAGAATCCATGCACATGTGATGAAAAACCTTGCTTCCAGTCACTAATGTTTATAACCGCCTCAATATAATGTGACACAATTGGCCCCTTTGAAATATGCTTTGGATTTCAACCTATTGGCCAATGGTCATTTCCTATATGACACCTCCAATGGTGGGAACCTTTGTGTATACATAGAAAATATGTTAACAAAGTAACACACTTAATTGAGCACTTCCAAAATACTCTTTGCAAGTAGATGAGATTCCATTAAAAGCCTTTCCAAAGTTCAAGAAGTGACATGACAAGGACTGTCTCTTCAACAACTTCTTAGTTGGGGACAATGTGTGGCTTCGTATTTAGAAAGAAAAATTTAAGGCCTCATATCTCAAGTGTATGTCACTACAATACATACCATATACCATCACTAAGTAGTGTGGTTATAAGGAATTAAAGCTCAAATTTCCACCCTACCTTGGGTTGCATCAAATCTTCAATGTTCAACTCATATGGCCTTATAGTCCTCCAATACCTTAGTAAAGTAAAACACAGTGAAAGAATTCAATGGAGATCGATATGAAATTCAACTCACCAATGACTTATAATCAAGTGATTAATAAGATGATGTGTCATGCATGCCACAAGTATAGGGCCTGCACCCTATAACTCCTTGATAATAAACAACAAACATGGTGGTTTAAATAGACCATTTGAAATCCTTGTGAGGATTGGATGAGTTGCAGGTCGAATTCCATTACCTATAAACCTACTTAAGTTGTATAATGTAACACCTATTTCATTTTTACACTAGTATGTATTGGACAAATCCCATGAGATAAAAAGAGTAATTTCTATGTGACCGATGAAAGGTCATTCCAAACCAAGCTGGTATAGATATTTCCAAGTAGATGGTCTTGATTGTGTATTAATTAAAGTCCAATGGGACATCTATATCCCAGGATAGTCTTGATTGTAGCATAAAAAAAACTCTACTTGAGTTTTGCACCTATGTGATTTTTTGGACCATTCTATCTTGTGCATGTGGCCTACTCACTAACAACACGTGCACATGCAACTGAAGGTACAAACAAGTAGATACCTGTCAGATATTTCTTCCTTGAGTGAGGGAATCTTAGGATAAATAGAGGGAAATGAGACTGCATCTAGTAGGTATGATATACAAACAAGGACCAGAGGTGAAAAAGTCAAAAGAAATTTGTGTAGACGCATGGAATTTTTTCTTTCCGAAGAAGGATCATGCTCTTATGATGATGAGAGAAAAGGATACATAGAGGTGCCACTCAGGTATAATCATCTGGTGAAACAATGGGTACCTAAGGAACCGCCTTCGTTAGACATTGAATTCATTGTCAACAATAGGACATATCACATCGCACCATCCTCCCTGCATGGCCTAGGGATATTTTCCATGGGTGGAATAACTGTAAAATACAATACAGTAATTGAATTGATGGACTATGTCGGATCGTGTTACAATTATAACGATTGGATGCGACTGGTCCGGTATATGCGGAGATATGCACTCACCACAAATTATATACAGCTAATAAACAATGATAAAAATAAGGGAGTGACTATCTATATTGGTGGATGGCCTAAAGCTTCTGGCAATATCGCAGGGTTTATAAACAACACACAACCCAGGACAAAAAATAAGCAACCGAATTTCATATATGAGGGACGCGAAGAGAATCGGGTAGTCGTGTCCGCAATAAAAAAAATATCTCTCGAGGAAGAGTTATTAGTGGATTACCATTTGAATAGAATAGAAATATTGATTAATAGTATGCATATAGTTATGCAACACCTCTTTAAGCAACCTCTACTTATTGCATTATATTTTTTTATGTTTAACTATGTTTTAAATATTCACGGTCCCAATTTTATAATAATGTTGGAGGTTGATCATTAAGTTTGATTTTATTTGGGTGGCAATCAATTTTTTTGTTATCGTTAACAATTTTTTTAATATTTGGGGGTTCTAATTATATTATAATGTGGCAGGATGATCATGGAAAAGGACCAGCCGCAGAACATGTAAATGATTATCAAATTTGACTTTCATTTTACATGAATTCTATTATTTGTTTATATAATTTTCTTTGTGTGGAGATCAATTATTTCATTTGTTTATATAACTGAAATAACATTGATTTTTTTGAAAATATATGCAGTCTGCAGGCCATGTTGATCATGATTCCACTGATGAGGAGGGGTTGTATTCATCCCCCGATCCGATGGTATTTATAAAAAAAAAGATCATTAAAGCAAACAAGGAACTTGTTAGCTTGTTAGGTCATCCAGATCAAACTCCTGACGTCCTCGAAAGGATCAATCTACTTATGCCATAGCTTAACACATATAAAGTAATAACCATAGTTTAAAGTGTTCTTTTTAATGTACTCATATGTTCAATTATAAAAGTTTGTTTTTTAACTTTTACATTATCTCGGGAAAAAACATTTTCTTTCTTATAAAGATATTTTTGGAGCTTGTTCAACCCGGTGTTGGTAGTAGTGGCATTCAAGAGATGCCATAGAGTCCTAACGTGGGATTTCATATAGCTTCTATAGTAATTTTTACTTCTCCATCTTTCACACCTTTAGATAGGAGCCATGACATGCACCGCCAGGAATCCACATAGCGTTCAGGCTCTAGAGGTGGTGACAAAGATGAGGTTGATGATGTGGTTGATATGGTTGCATTTCCTAGATCTAGACATGTGACCAGCTTGGGGACCCTTCCATGCACATTTTTGGTTGACGATAACATACTTCCATTAAAACAAATAAGACTCCCATGTAGTTGTTCATATTTTAACTGTTTCATGTCGTCCATCTCATACACAAATCATTTAGATTATTATTTTTAAATTAATGATCATATATTTTTGTGTGTAGGAAATGACCATTTTATAGGCACCTGAAGAGCAAGGCCTTGTTGATTTTTGGGGCAACCTTGCGCATGAGATGGAATTTCTAGAATTCCAACCTCAAAAAAGAACTTATGGATTATCTCGAAGGCCTCGTTGGAGTAGACAAATTCAATAAAAAAGTGGTCACATCTGCAGCGGGTGAATATTTAAAATATACGTGGAATTTTTATAGACGAAACATGGTAGGAAACCCTAGGTATGAGCGTCCTCCCTCGATTCCAGGGAGGGAGTGGAAGGCGATCATTGGTGATGAAAAGAAAAGATATTGAAAAAATTAGGAGAAAAAATAACTGGTACCCCAAGGTAAATTACAATATGTTGATTGGAATACCTTTAATTTTCTTTAGATCTAAATAAAAGTGTGGTATATAACATACTTGAAACTTTTGATAATAGGCTGCCTAACACTTCAAAGGAAACCAAGGCAAGGATTGCAAAACATGGCCAACACAGGCTAGGCCAGGGCGGCTACTCAAGGTTATAGTCACAAATCATAAGTACCCAAACATATTAAGAATATTATTTGTATCACCTTACAAATTTAAGGTAATTTCTGCCAAAAACATTAAAAAAACATACTCTTATGCAATGCAGGGTGACGACCTCGGAACTGAAACCACGAAGGAAGACATCCAACTTGGTTACAAGTACGGCTATAAAGTCATGGTTGATCATAGGAAAAGCATGGGGAAGACCCCAAGATGCATTTTGCAGGATAAGATAAATAAAAATCAGTCCACATTAACCTTTCATTACTTATAAAATACGTAAAAAAATTATATCGTCCATAACTTTAATGTCATACTTTTTTTTTAATCAGGGGATTAGCACTATCAATGAAACCATTAGTACTGGAAAACAAAGCATTGACAGTGCAGTGTGGTGACAAGATCATGGTACTCCTCAGAAGCCCCATCCTAGTGGGGTGCAACCCCAAGATGTTCATGTGACTGAGGCCCACGACAGTGAAATGGTTGTATATTAATCATATACTTAATAATTCCATACTTATAAATTTTGTACTTCTAATTTTTATTACTTATACATTTACGGTTTTGTCCTTATAAATTTTGTCATTTCAATGGCAGAGAATGTTGTAGTTGAGCCTCCTCAACCTGAATATTAGGGAGACAGGGCAGCCATTCCAACAGTGTTGACTAGTAAACCAGGTAAATAATTACATTGTAGAGGTTTTTTTAATATTAATGAACTACTTCAATGATATTTAAAAATTGGCCATACAAATTTAATATTTTTTGTGTTTTTAGGTGATGGCCCCTCACAGTAGCCTCCATGATGTGGGTACGAGACCAGGCATGCTCGTCGTGAAAGGACTGAAGCAACATCAGTTGCTAAAGAGCACCCAGTAAACGAAGACATGGAAATGAATGAATTACTTAAGAATTGGAAAACACAAAAGAATACTAAAAGAAATTGATGATGTATAATAAATTTATAAGAAAGATAGATGTACATTATATAGCTAGTATATTTGGAACATATTTTGAATGATAAATCTCATTTATAAAAACTCTTTTTTATGACATATGCCTTTGAATGATAAACCTCATTTATATATTTACAATCACCTTTTATCAATTTTGAATATTTTTAATGCATATTTTTTAGTAGAATATAGATTGGGTATTGGGGAATTGAGAGTGGTGTGAGGGGGGGGAGGAGCCATAGGAGCTTCCACCTTCACGTGGTTGGCCTTGTTCAGTAGAGAAAAATTTATTAGAGCTGTTTATTCTTGGATCAAAAATCTCTCAATCCAACGGAGCAACAACATAGTCAATGTTGACTTCATTGTTGCTCCTTCAGATCAAGGGAGGTTTTCTCCAAGATCAAACGACTCCAATAAATTATTATCAAAACCAAGAGGATCTTATTCAGGTCATCGCATCTGATATGTGTGTGTGTGTGTGTGTCACTATTTAATCTCTTCTCATATGGTTTTTACAAAAAATAATATCAATGGTTTTTACTATTTGCAATCTTGTTGGTTTTAATTTCTATTAGGATTTATTGACATGTCTTAAAAGTATTTTTTGGTTTTTAATAAAAACTAAATATAATTTTGTTTTTATTTACTACAGTATGTAGTTCGCGCATTTGTAGATTCTCTAGATGTTGTATCAATGCAATTCTACACATTAGAATATCAAAGATCGGGTATGTCTTGTCTTTTTTCTTCTTTTTATGACTTCTCAAGGTTCCTTTTATTTATTTATTTTTACATTACCATCATTTGTGGGACACTATGGGGCCAGTCATTCTATCTAATGAACCACACCCAAGTATGTAGCATATACGATTCCCTTTAATTCATCATATCATATGATTCACATAGATAATCTAATACTTCAACTTGGTTTTTTGTGGTTGTGTATAAGTAATCCCCTGGATATCATAGTATAAGAATAACCATAATTATTCAATAGAATATTTGAAATGAATGATATATAGATACCACTTCCAAGTAGAAGAGCATGATATCTTGATGACTAGTAAGGAATAAGAGGAGCAAATGGAATCTGTACTAGTAACTCCATTGTGTCAGCTTAGAGTACTAGTAAATCGAGTGTGATTGATTATGGAATATCATGTACTATTACTGTTTACATAACGTGTATACTTTGTTGCTTGATATCAACCTTTGTTAACTAGTTGTGATAGTACTATTCCACTTACTTGTAAACAATCATAGTAAAGATTATGTGAATAGCTTACGTGATTGGAGCTAGTGTGTAAAGGGTTACAAACTTATAATGAGCTAAGCTTATTTTACATGTATTGGAAGATGGAATAAATGAAACCCGTTGTAACAGTGTTCATCTTAGGAAATAGGTGAATTACAACCACCAAGTCTAAGGTTACAACATTGATATTACAAATCATGTATAGTAATGGTTACGGCTACTGGAGTGGTGATTCCATTGAATACAAGCTTCATTAGTGTATCTCATCATGTTGAGTAACAAGTAAAGTTATTCCCATATAAGCTCTAGTTTAAGCATGTGGCATAATCAGTGCCATCAATAACCTTCTAGCTTAATTACTTCATGTCCATAAGTAATACAGTCTCATATATTATGCATAATAAGTAGTGGGTTCACTATAGAGTACAAACTTTGAGATATGAGTACTAAAGCTTATGTAATAAATGGGAACTTTGAAATTTAAATTGTAATAAGATTATTTGCATTCTGAAACCCTGATTCAATCTACCAAATATATCTGACTTGATAGAAGGAAATACAATTGAAAACCTCCAAATACTAATAGAAATTTGACTATATCTCAAACCAATAGCATTGATATCATGTTGGAGAACTAGGGAAATATGCAGATCATAGAGATAGGTATTCCAATAAGAGGAGGCATTTAAATAGATTGTCACAACACTTGATCCTAATTGAACATAGTTCAACATACATATAAGTATAGGAAACCAAATGATTTCCATACACAACACATATCACATTCTTATTTATAGATCAATGGTTAAGGTTTTCTTATACAACACCGAGACGTACCCAACTCCTTTCAAGTGAAGAAGACAAGGTCCACTTACATTGGTGAGAGAATATAATGAAGTCCTTGAATTCTACCTTGTTCTATGCACTAGTCACTTGCTTTGGTTTAACTACCCAACAAGTTGAATGCCATGTCAACCACTATGTCAACTCTCCTAGTTGATTTTCAACTTTTCACTAACTATCTTTATAAGATCTAGAGGTGTGATAAACCTACATATGATGTTGTTCCAACATATATGAAAACAATACATTAGAAGTTATTTAGAATGAACTGTTTTTTGAGAGTGGGAGTTAGTTATACCTTAGATATCAAAACCTACTCTACAATCAATTCGTCCTCCATAGTAGTAGAGGAAACATCAATTGCAACAATGTTAGTTTCATCAATGGTTGAAGATACCATAATTGATGAAATGATAGATAATTTTTGTGTATGTGCAAGAATCAATCAAATAACTTAAATACTTAAAAATCAAAATTTGAATAATGACGCAATAAAACATATGAAACAAATATTACTTGTTAGTCGTGTTAGGGCTCCAAAATGACCAGATTGATAGATGTTGGCATGTAATCACCATCAATCTAGTGACCTATATGAGCCATATGATATGGAGATACTGTAATTGATAACCCTCAAAGGCACTCTCTTGCATTAATATTTATTAATTTTTTTAAAAATAGATAATTTCTTCGCTCTTGCGACAAATAAGATCATCGATAGTATTGATAGTTTGTCACAACTATCGAGGCTTCGTCACTCAAAACTACTTTGGTCGTCTTTCTTGCAATGAATAACATCTTCTATAGTATTCATGGTTCATAGCAAGAACTACTATGATCGTCTCTCTTGCGATGAATAAGATCGTCGATAGTATTGATAGTTTGTCAAAACTATCGAGGCTTCATCACTCTTGCGATGAACTATCTTTACCGTTGACGATACCTTATCCTTGAATAGTTCATCGCAACAACTACTCCGGTTGTCTCTCTTGCGATGAGCGCCCTAGGTCGTCCCTCTAGCGACGAGCTCCCTAGGTCATCATTCTTGCGACGACCACCTCCGTTTGTCACTCTTGCGACAACCTCCTTGGTTCGTTGTGCTTGCGATGATATCCTAGGTTCTTTTCACTTGCCACAACATGTGAATCAATGTTTGGAGGGCCCAATATTCGTCACAATCTCCACGACACAACGTCGCAAGAGCATCAAAATGGTCATTGCAAAATGGCCCAAATTTACTAGTGCCTTGACCCCTTGAGAAAGTTGTACTTCTCAAGTAGAAATTTTTGATGAGGTATTGAGCACCCTAAATGGAGATCGTATGCAAAAGTTATGCCCTCGGGAATTTGACATATCAACTACCCCCATCGGGGCTTGCAAACCTTTTGGTGTTTCCTCTCTCGGGGTTACGGTTTTGGATGTATAGGATTTTCTCATTTATGTTTTATGTTAAGAATACATTTGGAGCCTCATTGTACTCATATTATTAATAACTAGCATATCTCTTCTCAGAGATAAGCTACCACCATTCTAGCTAGATTGTGTGCTTTTACATTTCACAGTCATTTGTATTTCAGGCAGTCATTAATAGAATTTGAGCTTTACTATATTATTGTGTTCCTGTGATATGTCTATATATTTATTTGTTATATCTCTATTATGTTTCTTCCTTCATATCATTCCTAAAATAATCTGGATCAGTGGTACCAGTGGTTCTCAATGCATGTCCCCGACGAGGTTAGGGTATAGAGAGTTGGGTCTCAATCTTGTGTCTCTAGAGGAAAACTAGTCTCACACGCCCAAGTGACCCTTCATGGTGGAAGAAAATAGGGACAATGGGACAAGAGATCCTTTCAAGCTATTGCTCAAGGAAACCCTTGCATGACAAAGGAACGAGATGATGGATAATTTCTCCCAGATCCTTCGATAGATGTCGGCAATAATGGAGGCACCTTCAACCAGCAATCACTTCGGAAGTGCGATGCCCTTCAAGGTACAATTTAAATTTGATATTCCTTTATTTGAAGTCCAGATAGATGTTGATGCTTTGGAAAAATGGTTAAATCTACTAGAGCATTATTTCTCTGTCCACAATTTTTCTAATAGTAAAAACTAGATCACCTTCACACTCCTTAAGGCCCTTCCCCATGTTAGAGATTGGTGGGAGACTTACTGTGAGAAACATGTCGAGGGTGAGTCTATAATTTTTGGTCCAGGACCCACTTGGGAATATTTTTTTGATGCCCTCAAGGAACAATATTACTCTGTTGGAAGTTATGATGACCAGTACATGAGATGGAGCACATTGTGCTAAGAGAGGGACCAAATGGTGCCAGAGTTCACAAATACTTTCTATACTTTGTGCACCAAGATGGGTACCAAATGCTCTAAGAAACATCTGGCTCTAAAATACCATGGGCCTTTGCACAAGTACATCGAAACCAAAATGGATTTTCTAGACATCTCTTCATTGGTAGCCACTTATCGATATGCTGTCAAAATTGAGCAGAAATTCAAGCAGCATAACAAGTGGGAGTTCAAGTCTGAAAATACACAACAGCCAAAGTATGGTAAGGGTGGCCCTAAATCATGGGACAAAGGACAGATCAAGGATGTCCAACCCCAAAATAAACAACCCAAGCCACCAACAAAGAAGGGTAATGGGAAGTCGGAGAAGGACACTAGAAAATGGTGCGAGTTCAACAAAATCCCATGGCACAACATTGATGAATGTCACTCCAAACAGTCGTTGTTGGCTGAGATGAAATCCCCAGGATCATATGTTGACTCAGATTCTGATTTAGAGCCAGAAAATGGAAGACATACCATTGATGCAGAACCTAGTGTCACCATTGCTACCACAAAAGTCTAGCCAGAGGAACCGGAGGAGCCTTAAGAAGGGGAGCATCTTTTCCACTCATAGATGTGGGTGAATGGAATCCCACCCCATTTCATTGTTGACAGTGGTAGCCAGAATAACCTAATATTAGAAGAGGTTTTCAAGAGGTTGAACTTGACAATGACGTAACATCCTCAGCTATACACCATCAATTGGCTTAACCAGGGATGGGACATCCATGTCAATCGACAATGTCGCATGAACTAAGACATCAAAACCTTCTAAGACGAGGTGTTGTTTGATATTTCCCCACTTGAAGTTTGTGATGTTTTCTAGGAAAACCATATATGTGAAAGCATCATGTTGTTTATGAATCTAGGCCCCGTGGTGTCATTATTACTTTGGGAGATCAACTCTACAGGGTACCGAAAGCAGTCCCAAATATTGTAGTCTCTTTGATCACTGTGAAGAAGTGTAAAAAGGTGGTTTATCAGGCTGAGATATTTTTCCTATGTATGGTTAAATCAAAAGGTGAATAGAAGTTCACTGCAACCGCCAAAACATCTGCACGGGGTCTCTCTTCCCAACAACAACATGTGGATGGAATAGTTTAGGAGTACAAAGACATATTCACCTTGCCTACTGGGGTGCCTATGCACTATCAGGTAAAGAATTCAATTGATCTGACACTTGGTGATCCTCTGCATAACTTTGTGTAGGCATGTAGACAATGAAAGAATTACATTTTGGGGAAGGAAATGGTCATCCACATTGATCATAGGCCTCTACAATTCATGCAGACACAAGGAAAGTCACAAAATGACCTCCATCATAAGTAGTTCACATACCTACAACAATTCCACTTGAATATCAAGTACAAGAAGGGTAGCACCAACTATGTCGTAGATTACCTCAGTCGACCACCAGTGGCAGCACTAACCACAGTTCTTAACTCCCGTGGACATGAGACATCTGAATGGCCACAATTATACAATAATGACTCTGACTTTTCTACTTCCTATCAGACATTGACTATAGAAAAAATAGTTCCCAACTTTCATCTCTAGGATGGATTGTTATGCCATCTAATCCATCTATGTGCTCCTTCAAGAAAGTGTGCAAATCCAATCTAGGAAGCTCATTATAGCCAAGAAGTGGGACATTTTGGTGTAGAAAATATAGTGGTAGTACTGCAGAAGCATTTTTATTGATCGAAGCTTCAACAAGATGTTCTTAAGTACATCAGATCCTACACCTCATGCGTCATTTCCAAGCCCAACATCAAGAAACAGGGGCTATACACCCCTCTTCCTACTCCAGATAGGCCTCGGGAGTACATATCCATGTGTTATATCCCTAAAATTCCTTACTCATGCATACATGGCATTCACCCTCTTACTTGCATAATTTTCCAAATCATTGTTCAGAAGCTCTACTTAAAAAACCATTTTTTAGAGAATGTGCATACCCTGCACCACTACAACCCATGTACATACACTTTTTGAATGCTATAAATCTCACGTACATATGCTTGTATCACAATACACAACCTGTGTATACCTCCAAAAGTTGCAAAAATTAAAAAGTTGTAAGGAATTCAGTGGAATTCACAGGCTGTTGGAGGTTTCCCAACCATTTCACCTGTTATAGCCCATCCCCCAACCGAATAACCACCATTTTTTCATATAAAAGGAGGTGTTGGGGTCTCATTTCATAACTAATCATAAGAACAGTGAAAATATTCCCAATTTCAATTCCCTTCCTTGCCCAAGCATTTGCTACCTTTTATCAGTTATTGCCTCAACATTCCCTCCTTCAGCCCCTTCTTCTTCCATTCAATCCATTCCCTTCCCTTGAGGTGATCAGAATATTGAGAGAAGAGGCCTATTGAAGGTGCACTTGGAGCATTGTAAAGAGGATCCCGGACCAGGTTCATGGAATGGTGGCCGACATGGATTGTAAGTTTTAGTCTTTGTTTGATGAATAAAAGAATCTCTTTTCACTGTCCCAAATGATGATGTTTTGTGTATTTTATTTGATTTATACATAGCATTTGATATATAACCCTAATTTATTAATAGAAATAACATGCTTGTAGTCCTTGTTTTCCTAGTCTTGGATACAGGTCATCCTTGGGAGGAGACTTTTAGACTTTGGAACTACAGAGCTCGAGGAGATCATCACCAGACGTGGGATAAAAGGTACAGTTACCGATATTCTCTTCTACTACTTTCTATTCATTGATTTTGGTATGTTTGGGGTAGAGTAGAAACTAGATTGACTTTTAGACGATCATTCACTGTGTCTATATCTTAAACCCTGGTATAGTTAAAGGGGGGATTTTCCCACTAGCAGAACTAGTGACCATACTGGGGATCTCTCTAGGGTTTTTAGGGAGGTTTTTGGGTTAATTGATTGTTTTTTTTTTCCTTTTGAGTTTCATTCAAGTTTACTGAGTCTTTTTATGGTTTATGGTCACCCCCAAGGTGTATACCAGCCTTCCCTACCCTGTAAGTCTTCCTTGTATTTTTATTTTTGAAAATTCTCAGAGGTGTACATGGCATATTTTGGTTATGCATGCGTATATGTGTGCTATGCACAGTAGACAACCCATGTACATACGCAGGCTATTGATGCAACAACCCGCGTCTCTATTTCATGAAATTATTTTTTAATAAAGAGAGAGTTTGCCTCTTTCCTGATAGAAGTTCAGACTTCTCAGTACTTTCTTGAATCAATTAGAGTCTTTTTATGTGTTCGTAGCTTGGGTATAAGTTTCAGTTTACTTGTTTCCTTAGTCTTCTTGTGTTTTCCCTAAAAGGTTTAGAGCGAGTTGTCAAGTCTTAGATCCACCTTTTGGTTTCTAGGTTGAATCCCTATGATCTATAGTGGGATTAGGGACTTTATCAGTCTTGTTTTTCAGTTTTCTCTTTGTCCCTGTTTCTTACTTTGAAAAAAAAAAATTACTTCAGTTTTTTCTTGGTAAAGCAGTTCGAAAAAAAAAAAAGAGAGAATTTATTTTCTTGCATTTAGTTTGGTAAAGTAGTCAAGTTTGTTATTTGCAAAAGAAAAAAAGAGTCTTCATTTGCAAGTTCTTTTCAATTTCCTAAAATATATGTAGTTTGTAGTCAAATGAAAGCAAGTTTTAGGATTTCTTCATTTACAAGATCTTGAAATATCGGTTAGAAAAGTTGAGTTAGAAAGAGTTGTTTACAAGCATTGCTTTAATTTTGAAGTATTTTTTGCTTTCAAGTGCTTTAAAATCCTCTTCCTTTTTCGTCTCTTCATAACACCATCAGTTTCACTACCATGCATTTTGAGTAAATCAAGCCTTAAAATTAACGCCTAATCTAAAATACATTAGACTTTTTTGTTTGTAGGGTTCATAGACTAGTTTAGGGTTTTAAGGCCTTGAATTAGGTGTGAAGAGGAAACTCTTCAAGGCCACTTTAAAACAAACATTGGAGTCTGAGTTAGGGAGTGTTTTAAGCCTAGTGTCGTAAGAGTTAGTCGGCAGCCCCCTCTAACACAGGGGATAAGCACACGGTCGCGTAAGGAAAGGAAATGGAGATAACCCCTCCAAAGCTAGGCTGAACGTAGTGGGGATTGTATATTGAGGGTCTTTCTCGAGAGCCATACCAATTTAATTTTCCTACAGAGCTACGTGGACCTCGATTCTGTTCGAGATCCTAAGTTGTCTTCCAGACCATTTTATCCTGCTCATTACGATCTACCCGACTGTCAATTGTACCTGCTTGGTAACTGACTGCAAGTTGGTGACCTAGTTTCCCATATTTTATGGACTTACATAGGTTACTGTAGGGTTATACCGTGGTACCTAGGGCAGACGTTGGATCTCTCTTCGCAGATTATACCCAGAGGGTTCTTCCATGTTTGAATTGCACTTGAACCGGTTAGTTTCTCTAGTGTCGATTTTCGTAACCATCCTTCCCACTAGTTATTTGATTGCTTGATTTATCTTTAGGAAACTTTTTAGTGTATGCTTTGTGTTCTATGCTAGTCAAGCCTTACTATGTCATTTGATCATTTCACACAGTGGAATATCAACAGCTACATTGGTCGTGAATGCTTCAAGGTCTGTCGTCGGTTACTTTGGAGCCACCTCTGCACTGTTAAGGTGAAGACTTTATCAAAACGGGTCGTTCGAAGTGATCGGGCCACAGGAAATTGTTCCCAAGTTAGCTTCATAAGGAGAATTTCCAGCTTCGAAGGAATCCACCGTCTTGTACCTTGAAACTTAAGGCTTCATGCCAGCTAACCCTTCGATTACCAAATTTTTGGCATCGATCTTGATTCAGATTTTCCCTCTCGAGGTGACATCTTCTAAGCACCAGCTAGTCCTACGAGTGGAAATGGAAGAGAATGCTTCTACTTCATCCGGGAGTCCTCATACTCTCATTACAACTACTACTTAAGGGGGAATCCTACCTCCTCTCCCACATTCTCTAGTCAGGACTACAATTGTCTTGACCCCCTCTACCTCGGGTAGTGGTTCGATACCTTTATTGGATTCAACCACTATTTTGTTTACTCGGAGTACAACAAGCCCTCCCTTCTCATATGGGGTGCCCAACTTTGATACAAACTCAGTTCTTACTTATTCTACTTTAAATACCATGGATCTAGGGGTAGGGCACTCAAACGCTCCCTTGCAAAGGTCAATTGTGGGCTCTAGTGTTCCTTTTAGTACTATCCCTTACGGTGGGGGTCATATACCTCCTTCGTCCCCTTCTCTTGGTGACTCTTTTCAGCAGCCGATTGGGTAGAATGCTAATTATAACTTGTTTGGTGGAGGTAGTTTAGGAACTTCATCTTATACAACATCAGTGGGATCTATGCCATTCTCTTTGTTTGGTGCGTTTGGGAAAAATGCTTTCTCTTCGGCCACTTTCTTGACTGGGGGAAACCCCAGCTTTGGTCAACAAGACCCAGTACAAGGTATTGTTCCTTCACAGGGAGTGATGATTGGAGTTTACTCCACACAGGGTCTTTGGAATCCTTGACAGGGATCAGTTCCCTTGCAAGGGATGTCGGTCGAGGGAAACCCCTTCCATACTCAATGGAACCCTGGGCAAGGCTCTGTATCCATGCCTGTCGGATCGGCTGGGGGCATCCCCTTCCAAGGCCCTTGGAAAACAATGTAGGGAGAAATCGTTGCACAAGATATGTTGTTCAATTTCGGGAGTCAGTTGATGATACCCCAATAGTCGTAGTTTCCCTATGCTAGTCAAGGCCATGGTTTTTACCAAAACCTTGGCCAGTAGTCAAACTTTTCATGACAACTTGGTTCCAGTCAAAATCCAAGGCCGTCTTTTCCTGTAAATAGTTCACAACCAAAACTACCATTTCTGGCAACTATACATCTGCCAGACTTTTCAAGATTACTGAAGGACCCGATTTGTTACGACCTACATTGGCCCCCCATGTCGACTAAGTTACCTTCAGATATTCTAAAATTTGAGGGCAAGCCTGTCGAAGATCCAGGTGATCATGTGGCGGCATTTCATTTATGGTTCTCGTCAAACTCATTGAAGGATGACTCTATCCAGTTGCACCTTTTTCAACACACTCTTATTGGGGGTGTTGCAAAGTGGTATATTGAGCTCGATGGCTCGAGGTACTCTTACTTCAACAACTTGGCGATGGTCTTCTTGAACCATTTCCAGTTACCTATGAGATACGATGTCGACATTGAATTGTTGGCCAACTTTGAGAAAACCAAGGCTGACAACATCTCTGATCATATCCAAGAATGGCAGCATAGAAAGAGCTTAATTAAGGTCAATGTCCCTCCTACTTTTTTTCTTGAGTGGTTCTTGAAGTCTTTGGTGCCCTGCGTATCCAAGGACATAGCAACTTTCAGAGTGTTTTCAGAAGAGTAGGTGATTATTTGAGCCCAACATATTGAATTGATCTACTCTTAGTATTGCATGCTTTACAAGATATTGCCAGATGCATCATGATCTACTCTCGATAAGGCCAAGAAAAATTATGGGCCCCAAGCCGACAGCATTATGGGCTCAGCACAAATAAATTCCAAGGACCTGTTGTCAAATCAATTGCAACAATTGTCGATACAACAGACTGCGGCCAACCAGACTCCGAGTTCGGTTGTTCCCCCTACCTAGACATCAGACGTACATAGTGTGTAGTTGATGAATCCCAAGGCCAACCAACAAACCAAGGGAAAGAAGAAACAATAGAATAAGAAGGGTAAAGGTGATAAAAATTCTACCAATAATGTTGGCAGGGGGGAAACAGAGAAGAATAAGTCAAAGTATATGTGTATAATGTTTGGACAGAAGACCACCCGACTCACATGTGTCCTCAGCTTGCAGAAGCCCAAAAGCTATTAGTGCAGCAATAGCCTATTGTGTTGACGAACCCTTTTCCATAATGGAAAAACATGTCTCGGGCTTCCGCATCCATGAGCATGGTAGGGGGGCAATTAGGGACCCCCTGTTCCTACCAATAAAAACACGGTCGTAAATATTTACATAATGAATGTCGAAGCTCATTTAGTGACTAGGACCCAAGACTATGGAATGCAAGAATTTGTCGAGAAGGGTAAGGAAGCCACTAACCCACTGACTCCTCTCCAAATTGAGAAGACGGTGGGTGAAATGATGACTCACAAATAAATTCATGATCTACTCTCGATAAGGCCAAGAAAAATTCTGGGCCCCAAGCCGACAACATTATGGGCTCAGCACAAATAAATTCCAAGGACCTGTTGTCAAATCAATTGCAACAATTGTCGATACAACAGACTGTGGCCAACCAGACTCTGAGTTCGGTTGTTCCCCCTACCTAGACATCAGATGTACATAGTGTTTAGTTGATGAATCCCAAGTCCAACCAACAAACCAAGGGAAAGAAGAAACAATAGAATAAGAAGGGTAAAGGTGATAAAAATTCTACCAATAATGTTGGCAGGGGGGAAACAGAGAAGAATAAGTCAAAGTATATGTGTATAATGTTTGGACAGAAGACCACCCGACTCACATGTGTCCTCAGCTTGCAGAATCCCAAAAGCTATTAGTGCAGCGATAGCCTATTGTGTTGACGAACCCTTTTCCATAATGGAAAAACATGGCTCAGGCTTCCGCATCCACAAGCATGGTAGGGGGGCAGTTAGGGACCCCCTGTTCCTACCAATAAAAACACGGTCGTAAATATTTACATAATGAATGTCGAAGCTCATTTAGAGACTAGGACCCAAGACTATGGAATGCAAGAATTTGTCGAGAAGGGCAAGGAAGCCACTAACCCACTGACTCCTCTCCAAATTGAGAAGACGGTGGATGAAATGATGACTCACATCCCTAAAGGTGCGTTTAATAAGGCTTCTCATAATCCAAATGTGAGGGCCACCTAGAACTACTCCATTGTAGAGGATTTGGCATCTACCCCTTGCGCGATGTCTTCTCTGGAAGTCCTCCAGATTTTCCCCCCGCAGAGAAAAGATTTGTTGTCCACCTTGGGACAGGTAGAGACTTGTAACCCAGAAGTGATTATTTTTTATCCAACCAACTTAAAACCCTGTCTTCCTCACCACGTTGCCTTCCAGATAGTAGTGCCTTACACCACAGGATATTTTACGCGGAAAATTTTTCGTACAGTGGTTGATGAGGGTGCCTCGACTTATGTGATGTCATTGGCCAACCTGAGTTGTCTCTGTCACCTACGTTTATTATGGCATTTCACGGTCAGTCATTTACACCACACTGAATTATTCCTTCCTTCCCCATGCAGTTGGGAGGTAAAACTGTGTGTGTCTAATTTGAAGTGGTCGATGCACCTCTCGACTACAACTTGTTGTTAGGAAGGATGGAATTATGTGATGCATGCGGTGGTTGCTATGGTTTTTCAGGTCTTATGTTTTTCGCATGAGGGCCTGATTGTGACCATCGACCAGTTGTCCTTCTCTCATCCTAACCCTTAATCGAGGGCTTCCACAGTCCCGATGATTGATAATCTGTAGCCTGGAACTTTCAACTTATGTGTCGATTTGTTTCCATAATTAATGGGAACCTTTGATTACCCATCTCCTTCTAGCAATGTAAGGATTCTATCGATTGTTCCTGACCAACCGAGGGCTGCAATTTTGAAATTATTGTCGTTTCGAGCAAGCTACTTTAACGATCCATGGAATTTACCTTCCCCATCGGGCTCGATGGAAGGGATAGGGCATCATGGCATGGCCATGCCCTTATCCACAGCTGAGGTTGTGTACAACATTGTCCAACAAACTTCAACTAACCCCGACCTGGCTCCATCACAAGATTTAGATCCAGTTCTCGAGCCTAGTTGGGTTCAAGATTCTCTTGCCACTCAAGATCCTTTACAATTGTTCTTTCCCTCTGACGAGGTGATTCTCGAGGAAATGGCTAGTCCCAATATACCTTGGGATGATCTACATCATAGATCTTACTTCCTTCCCGAGCTTAGGAGAATAGAGGAGGGAGAATTCATTTTGATCGTGAATGGAGATAATCCTTGTTCTATCAATCCTCTAGCTATGCACAGAGTTTACGTCGAGGGTAACATGGAAAGCATTTCTACAAAAATTCCAATCGATATCTCCAAAACCCCTGGCGTTGTGGAGAATGTTTTTGTTGGATCGGATTGCTCCCTCGAAGAGATTTGAACTTACACTGAGTTATTCAAAGAATTTTGTGACTATTTTTCCTAGTCTTATGAGGAAATTCCAGGCATCAACCCATGAATTGTCGATCATGAAATCAGGACCTATCCTAATGCCAAACCGGTCCAACAGAATCTCCATCTAGTAAATCCTCGAAAAGCAGCAGCAATCAAGGCAGAAGTAGAAAAAATTCTCAAAGTTGGTTTTATCTACCCTGTACAATTGATGGAATGGGTGTCAAAACTAGTTCCGGTTAACGAGAAACAGGGAACGATTCACATGTGTATGGAATTTCATGATTTGAATAAGTCATGTCTGAAAGACAATTTCCCTACCCCATTTATTGATCAAATTGTCGATGAATGTGCGGGTTATGGGGTCTTTTCATTCATGGACAATTTTTTGGGATACAATCAGATTCAAATAAAACCCAAGGACCAACATAAAATGACTTTTATTTGTCCTTGGGATACCTTTTCATATTGTAAGATTCATTTTTTCCTAAAGAATGTTGGAGCCACCTTTCAGCGAGCCATGTCGTTCTCTTTTCATGACCTCAAACACATAGTCAAGGCATATCTTGATGATCTAGCATCACATTCTTGCAAGATATCTGATCATCCCGCCCATTTACAACTAATATTTGAGAGATGTTTCTATTATCGGATTCGCTTAAATCCTAACAAGTGCAGTTTCTGTGTGATGTCAGGTTGTATTTTAGGTTTTATTGTATCGACAATAGGGATCATGGTCGATCCTCTCAAGGTTGAGGTGACAGTTCAATTGCCTCCCCCGTGCACGATAACCCAGCTTCATAGCTCACAGGGGAAAGCGAATTTTATTCGATGTTTTGTCATAAATTACGCCGAGATCACTAAAGGTTTTATGCATCTTTTGAAAAAAGGGGTCCCATTCTATTAGGATAAAGTTGCTCAATGCTCCTTTGAAGTGTTGAAATGTGCCTTGACGTCTGCCCCTCTTCTCCGGCCTCCTGATTATAATAGATATTTATTGTTGTATTTGGTTGTTGCGGAGTCGACCATCGGCATGGTATTAGTTCAAGAAGATGATATGATCGAGGATCATGTTATATATTACCTTATTCAAGGCCTGGTTGGACCGGAACTCAACTACTCTCACATTGAGAAATTTGCCTTGGAAGCTGTTCATGTTGTCCAACAGTTCTGTCACTACATTTTTCTTCGCAAGACCATTTTCATTGTCCTGTTCAACCCTTTCCAATATGTGTTAACACGAAGGTCCATTGGCGTAAATATTAGTAGATGGATAGTCATCTTCCAGTAATTTGACTTGGATTTTGCTTCTGTGAAATCCAAAAGGTCATTGGTATTTTTCGAACTCATTTCGGAACTTTCGGTCGAGTCTAGTGATATCATGCCCGAAGAATTGCCTATTAATGGAGATATTTTTCTAATTGCATCTTTGGACCCCTAGTATGGAGATATACTTGTGTATCTACAGACTTTGAAGTTCCTTGCTTCTGCTTCCTGCGATGAGCGTCGACAAATTCGACATCAAGCATGAAACTATCTTATACTAGATGACACTTTGTACCATCGAGGCATAGATTTCATTCTTCGGCTATGCCTTATCCACAAAGAAGGAGAGCTCGTTTTGAACTACTGTCACACTGGAGCATGTGGCGGTTATTTTTATGGGTTGGAAATAGCCCAAAATATTCTACGTGCATGTTACTTTTGGCCCTCGTTAATCAAGGATTGTGTAGAGGTGATCAAGAAGTGCCACCTGTGTCAGATCTTTTGTCGGAAGATACAGGCACATCCTGCTCCTATGTTTCCAGTCATTGTTGTTGGTCCTTTCACCAAGTGGGGGATTGAATTTACTACATGTCATCCCGCCTCATCTAGGGGGCATCATTACATCATCGTACCAGTACACTAATTCAAAAAGTGGTTCGAAGCTATGCCAATGTTTAGCAATGATGGTGAAATTGCATATCTTTTCATCTTTAATCAGATAGTAGCTAGGTTTGGTATCTCGAAGGAGTTTTTCACTGACCATGGTAATCCCTTCTAAAACAAAATGATGACTGAATTAATGTCAAATCTCGGGTTCAAACATGAACATTTGTCACCTTATTACCCGTAAGTGAATGGTCAGGTTGAAGCTGTGAATAAGTCTCTCAAGACTGTTCTTCAGCGGATGATCAATTATGCCAAGTAAAATTGGCATTTGATGTTATATTCAGCGTTGTGGGCCTATCGAACATATGTGAAGGCTACCACTAGTTTTTCACCTTTTCAACTCGTATACAAGCTAGAAGCAGTCTTACCTATTGAGTCTCATATTCCTTATTTAATGTTGGTAGTGGAATTACTATCGTACACTTCATCGTCTGAGGAACGCCTTCTATATCACGAGCAACTCAATGAGCAGTGTCTTGATGCAGCCTTGGCCAATGAGGCTCATAAGCAATGATTCAAGTGTCAGTATGATCGGTCCATTCTTCCTCATATTTTCTCTAAAGGTGATCTTGTCCTGGTCTATGATCAAGACAAGGATCCCTTGGGGGCAGGCAAGTTCAAACCCATGTGGTTCGGACCGTTCATTGTGAAAGAGGTCTTGGAGAAGGGCACTTTCCATCTCATTGATTTTGAGGGAAATGCCTTGGCGGAGCCTAGAAATGGGCTCTACCTTAAGAGGTACTAATCTTAGGTTGGTCACCTGGGTGACTTCTTGTATATATGTATAACCTCTTATACATTTTTTTTTCTTTTTTGTTTTGTGGATGTGTAAGTATTTATGTCTTATTTTTCACTGTGCCAGATGTCAAGTGAATCGAAGGTTTATTTTAGGTTCGCGGATGGTGCTAGCTGACACACTCGGAGTTTTTCTTCCGTAGCTAGGGTGATTTTCACACATGGAGGCTAGTTTCGAACTTCCAGAGGTATTTTTCTAGGCGACGGTACAAACAATGTTTTCAAGTAGAGCGCAGTGATAGAATTGCTTCATGACGCTTTGACACATGGAATTTTTCACCTTCAGGTTTTCCTAGATGCTCATCTGGTTATGTCCCAGTTAAATGGGGTTTACTGCATTTATGATCCCACACTGTACCGATAATTCCTTAGGGTACGTCTCTTAGAATTATCTTTCGATTACATTACGTATATCCATGTTCCTAGGAGATTTAATCATATAACTGATACTCTAGCTAATCAAGTTTTAGATTGGCATGTTTCTCACATATAAAAGAAAAGAACACACATACACATGTAAATACATTTGTAAAAATGTCATCCATAAGACAAGAAAGATGTAAATATATATGTGTGTGTGTGTGTGCGTCCAAAAATAGTGTCATGAGTAGATAGGTGGGCATAAAATCCTCAAAAGTGGTCAATCTACATCGTTGGGCTTATTCCCTCAAAAAATACATATGGTACAAAAAGTGCCCTCGGCACATCAACGGTCTAATGCTATCTAAGGATGAGGCCTATTGGCCCTACTATAGTGTACAACGGCATTTTCCAAACGCCAAAACAACTGGACCCAAGTTCAAGGAACCCCTACTACATGATACTGCATAGCAAGGGGGAGATCCTTGATCTCGGCCATAGGGACAGCACAAGTGAGTGCAGTGAGGTTTCACTCCACTCATGGAAAAACTTTTCCAACCTCTCCAACTAGGGGTCCCCCTACAGTTGCTGGTCCTCTTGTCATTGTTGGTCCTGCCTCAAGTCAAGGACATCGCCGAGTCCTAGAAAAGTATGTTGTTCGTATAGGCCCCACATCTGTACATAACAAATACATGAGTCAGTACTCTATACACGCATAAAAAAGATATATATGAAAATTAAAAATAAATAAATAAATAAACTTTAACATATATGTTACCTATCTTGCCTCGCTCCTCGTTGGGAGGTACTGGAATGTCCAGGTCTCTAGTGAAGTTGATCCCTGCATACAGGTAATCCTCAATCACCAGGATCTGACATTCCCACCAATAAAAAAAAAATTCAAAGGCCTCTATGGACCTCCCTCCACCCTATCTAGGAAGAAAAGTTACCCACTTTCTCATTGCTGGGAAGGAGGCTACATGCCCCCATATTGTCTCTCTGGGAATCAGACTGGGCACCCTCTCGAAGAAGAAGGAGCACAAGATAGTACCAAACCCAAAGTTGTTGTTCATAGAGACTCTATAAGTTGTCTCTTCATACATACCAGCATGGTCATACTCCAGTCGAAGATGGTGGCCTCCAAAAACTAAATGGAACAATGGATATGTGCCTGAGAGGGCTGGTGAAGGGTTTCAGATCTAGTAATCCTCCCGATCAAAAGTAAGATCACACGCAAAGATAGGCTGGTGATATTGTGGATTGGCACCTAAGAACCTACCTTCTCGGTGTCGTCCTCACAGTACATATGAATGTAGTCCTTGATGTTGAAAGGCCCTAGAGGAAAATACTCAAGTTAACTAGTTCCCCTCTTCTCGAGATGTCAATCAAGAAGTAAATATCATATGTGGTTGGGTTCAATGATTGAGCCTCTAGCATGAAAGCCTCTGCATCAAGATGTTAATACTCCACAAGAGAATTGAGAAACCTCGGTTGTTCCCTCATAAACGGACACTCAAAGAACTTCCATAACCTGCGTTGTTTAAGTGCAGCGATGACCACAGGGTCCTCCTCAACTAGGACGTCAAGCTCCTCATGTTCTCTCTCTCTCTAGTGAACATACATCCTGTTACATGGAAAAATAGAGAAGGATCAACACTTGCTTTTTATTTTTTCAAAGTGGTAGAGGGTGTACGCAGGCTTCTTTGTAAATAGTCATGTATGTATAGGGGTTGTTTAGTCTTTTGCCCGAGTTTAGCCTTGGATAGCCTGTGTACACACATGGTTACTCTTTTTATAGGAGCACGCCCACTCCAAACATAAAATTAAAACTAAAAGAAGGAATTGAATTGCAAGTGTAGGTGTTTTGTACTTACTTGGTCCAAACAAAAGGTCGTTTTGTCCATTGAAGCTCCTGGAATCCACTCTTTTAGCAAAGGGGTCTTTTCACCTTTTGGTTGATTTTCAAATTGCAATGGTAAAAATGAGTTGTCCACTCCTATTTATAGACTTTTTTGGTCCTTTTTTCCCCTTTTTGGCCCCCTTTGTGTTTTTTCCTGGCTTGGTGATCACTAGATTTCACTTCTGAGTTTTTTGTTGGTCGTTCCGGTACTCTTTTTCTTTCGGTTTGGTAAATTTTGGGATGGGTCATTTTTTTTGGTATCCTTTGGTAGAAGTCATTTTTTCAAACTTTTTGCATATAAGTTAGTATTTATTTCCCACTGTTTTCATCTCGTTGTCTTTTTCTCTTTTCCATAGGATCGACCCTGTCGAAGTGGGACATGGAACCGTCATTACTGCTTTAGAAGTGTCATAATTGGGTGGTAGAGCCTACCTTTACATGGATTCCCTAGGTATATCCTTGATGCATTTATGGCATCCATGCTGTCAATAATGACTATAGGATTACAAAATGAATCCTCATTATTTTCTTTACCATCATCCTAGGCCTCTCCCTTGGGACTCCCTAATGAGCATGCTTTGTTGTCTTTCAATCTCACTTTGAAATTCGAAAGCAACATACAATGAGACTATATGTATTCTTTTAAATATTGTCTAGATTAACTAGGAAAAGTATCCCCCTAGAGTCTTGTTTAATCCCTTTTCAGACTCTATAAAAATGAAAATATTGTCGAGTGGTCTTGTTTCCCTTTACGCTCACCAAACTCAAATTTGAAGGCACATTTGTCTGGCGTTAGTTTTCCCCTTTTTCAGTCTGGATGGCCAATTTTACGAATAAAGATATGCTCTAGGAACTTCAGTTTTCTAGAAGAGTATTCTCAGGTGTAAATTTAACCCTTTTTCGGGCCTGAGGGACTAAATCTTCGAAAAATGAACATTCTCTTTGGTTTTGGTTTATCACATTTTTCGGGCCTTGGAGATTACTTACGAAAAAGGAACCCTCCCGGACTCCATAGTTAAGCTCTTTTCAGACTCCCTAAAATTGAAAATAACGCCGAGTGACCTTGTTCCTTCACACTCATTAATTTGGTCCATAAGAACATATATTGGCATGAGTTTACCCCTTTTTCCAACCTGTAGATTATAGCAGAGAAAGGTATGCCTCGGGAGATTCGTCTCATCGGGAGAGTTCTCCTCGGTTACTTTTATACTTTTTTGGGCTAAGGATACTAAACTCAGAAAAAGGTTGTGAGCCCATAGTTAAGATCTTTTTAGACTCCTTAAAGTTGAAAAGATTGCCGAGTGATATTGTCTTTGTCACACTCATTAAAATGGTTTTGAATAGATGTCTTTTTGGTGTAAGTTTAACCCCTTTTTGAACCGACTAGACTATCTCCGAAAAAGGTACTCCCTGGAATATTCTTTTTCATTTTTTCAGACTCTCTAAAACGTGAAAAAACTACCGAGCTTACCTTCTTTGGGCTCGTAAAACTTTACATAACAGGGGTCTCACTATATCTTTCTTAATCACATTGCAGGTCTCATATTTGCATCTTTGACCTAATGTTAGCTCCATGTTGCTCTCAACTGAACCTTTGAATCATTCCTTATACACAAGCCTTGAAACACTTCTTTCCTCTATGACCTAACAACTTGACCCATGGAGGAATTTTCCCCGAGTGTCATTTTCCTGCACATGTCTCCTTGCTCTAAGAATTAGTATGTTCTGTCCACTTGGAACTAGTATGCTTTCTTGTGACACTTGTTCTTCCTTTGTAATGTAGCATTCTTTTATTCTTTTTCAAGCTCTTTAAAAAATTGAAAAAGACAAAAAAATGAAATATTCCAAAAAAGAGGGGATGGGAAATATACATTCTTTTTTCGACAGCAAATATAGTCTCCCTTGGACAAAGCACATCCTTCGGTTTGCTCATCAAGAATTGTGATCTATTATGACTTTAGGAATCTATTATCTCTACATAGAGTTGTGTCCTCCTTCCTTTGGTTACTCTTCCAAACATATGGAGAGTTTGTGTTGCCTCCTACATCACAAACTTATGTCAATGTCATCCTGCCTGAGTCTGATCATCTTTCATGCTTTTTTTTAAGGGAAGTTTTACCCAACCTGAGTCGGCATTTCAAAATTTTGTCTCTTGACTTTCATGAGTTAGCAATCTTGAGAGTCCAGTCAAGTCCATATTCGAAATCGATGAAGTTATTTGCCTGATCATCGATTTCCTCTAATATTTTCTCAATGAACTGTCGAAGACCTCAGGGTAGTGATTTATACACTCCCATTATGCTCCTACCTAAGTTTTGAATATATTGAAGTTGTTTCTCAAGCTATGAATACTTCATCTCCAACCATAGGTGCCACTAGCTTCTTGAAGATGCATATTGTACTTGTATATCTTCAACTAATTTTGAGATGTAGATCCATTGTGTATTGATTGCGGCTACACTTTATATATTTATATGACATGGATTTGTAGTGTATTTGATTGGAATCCATGATTCAGTTCATCCCGAGCATGGGTATTTCTACCTCAGAGAGACAATTAATGTTTTGCAGATGGCACCTCCCGAACTCTGGTCCTGGGCTCACTCGATTTTGTGCATTGGTGAAGATGTTGTAATGTATTTCAGACATCAGTTGATATTATTAAATCATACATTAGGGGGCATCTTTTATAGCCCTAAAATTCCCTACTCATGCATACATTGCATTGGCCCTCTTACTTGCATAATTTTCCAAATCAGTGTTGAGAATCTCTACTTACAAAATCAATTTTTAGAGCATGTACATGCCCCACACCACTACAGCCCATGTACATATGCTTTATTCATGCTAGACAACCCACATAGATATGCTTGTTTCATGCTAGACATCCCATGTACATACACTTGCTAAACAATACACAACCCGTGTATACCTCCAAAAGTTGCAAAAATTAAAAATTTGTAAGGAATTTAGTGGAATTCACGAGATATTGGAGGTTTCCCAACCATTTCACCTGCTATATCATGTCCCCCAACCGAATAACCATCCTTTTTTCATATAAAAGGAGGTTTTGGGGTCTCATTTCATAACTAAGCATAAAAATAGTGAATCTTTGCCCAATTTAAATTCCCTTCCTTGCCCAAGCATTTGCTACCTTTTGTGAGTTACTGCCTCGGCATTCCCTCTTCAGACCCTTCTTCTTCCATTCAATCCATTCCCTTCCCTTGAGTTGATCATAATATTGTAAGAAGAGGCCTATTGAAGGTGCACTTGGAGCATTGTTATAAAGAGGATCCTGGACCAGGTTCGTGGAATGGTGGCTGACATGGATTGTAAGTTTCAGTCTTTGTTTGATGAATAAAAGAATCTCTTTTCTTTGTCCCAAATGATGGTTTTTTGTGTATTTTCTTTGATTTATACATAGCATTTGATATCTAACCCTAATTTATGAATAGAAATAGCATGCTTGTAGTCCTTGTTTGCCTAGTCTTGGATGCAAGTCAGCCTTGGGAGGAGACTTGTAGTCTTTGGAACTATAGAGCTTGAGGATATCATCACCAGATGTGGGATAAAAGGTACAGTTAGCGATCTTCTCTTCTACTTCTTTTTGTTCATTGATTTTTGTATGTTTGGGGTAGAGTAGAAACTATACTGACTTTTAGATGGTCATTCACTTTGTCTATATCTTAAACCCTGGTATAGTTAAAGGGGGTATTTTCCCGCTAGCACCATGTACTACATGTCCAATCTTCTTTCAACCAAACATGGGAATGACTATGTCTTCATGGTCGTTGATCAATTCTCTAAGATGATAATTTTGGCACCCTGAAAGAAGAGAATCACAACCAAGTGTTGTAGTGATTTTGTACCCTACAGGAGTTGAGCTCCCTTAGGCTCTTCCTATACCTAAACCATGAATAGAGATACGAGAAAAGGATGCTTCTAAGCTTGATAATATGTCATGATCTACAAATATATCAATCCTTTATAAAAAAAACACACAAACTTACATGAACAGTAATTTAGAGGGAAAGATACAGTATATCTTCCATTAATCAAGTAAGCAATATTACAACTTACAGGTGTAAACTGAAGAGATATCTTTCTTCCAAGCTCCTTGCCCACACTTTGCCACCAAAACACTAGAGAAACTTTGATAGTTCTTTCTCCTCCTTTCCCATGGAAATGGATTGGTTCTTATAAGGCTTTAGAGATAAATCCATATGGTTAATAGGATAAGATCTTTGTGTCTATACTAGAAGCCTTCTTGAGAAGAAACCCTGAGAAATCAGAGAGAGGTATTATCCATCACAAAAAAATCCAAAAAAAGGATCTTCTAGGCTTGATCATGACCTAAGTACATAGACAAAGAGACATGATCATGACTTGGAAGTCTGGAAAGAGCAACCAACCCCTTTGGTCACAGGCTTGAGAAATGACAAGGGAGACCGAAGGAAGATTAGGCTAGAAATTCAATGGGAAGATGATGAAAGATGATTGAATTGGGTAGGTGACCTCTATGAGATGCCCTCTAAAGTCTGAGGTCAGAGGAGGTGTCTGATGGCCGAAAGACTTTACCAATAAAAGGAATAGAGTTGTGGGCAAAGAGCTCGGAGAAGAGCATCGCCAGTACTACAAAAAAGATCCCTGAGGTGGGCATTCCCATGCTCGGTAAGATAGATGGTATCATATCCTCCATAAATACACTGCATATCCATGCATGATGCAAGTGATGGCCACAAAAAGTACACCGTGGATCCATCAGAAAACAAACATGACTCGATTCATGGCCACAAAAGTATACAATGTGGATCCATGAAAGATGCAAGTGAAAACATAGCCATGACCAAGTAAAAATTTGGATCTATGTGGCATCACACAAAGAAGTAAGATGACTCAATAAATGAGAAATCAAGGAAGTGCTCATGAATATTATCCATCGCAACTTGGGAAAGAATGTGATATAAGAGGAGGGTGATATGTCCCAAGGTCTTTGTCCGTAATCCAAATGGTATGAATATACAACATGTGAATAAATGAGTTGATGTCAAGCATGCTAGAAACCATCTAATTACCAACCATTAGTGTATACCATTAACAGACACGAGGGAATCCACCGATGATGATTATGGAACCCAAGATACCGAGTACAATATACGAAGTGTGAAAAAAGGAGTTGATGTCGAACACTCGTAGATTCATCTGACATGAGTCAATGATGTAAAACCCACTATCGAAATGCAAGGAGACCTTCCATTGATGTCTGCAATTCCCATGGTACTGAAGGGTTTCTAGATTTCAATCTTGGATAATTTGTTGAAGTCGACAGGATGAAATCTATCGAAGAAGGGCCTTGATGTATCCCCCATAAATCGACGTGAAACGAGAAAATATGGATGGTAATAGTGGAGCATGACTAACACATGGATGGCGGAAATAATCAAGCATAAAGGGAGGGCAGGTGACTGACGTATGTAGGAATTCCCTTGAACAAGTATGCATGAAAAATGGCTTGATTCAGCAACATTAAATCAAGTGAATACCATAATAATTGTTCATGGACCGGTGAGGGGAACATGACACAATGGTGGGAATGGTGGTCAAATGAGAGAAAATGGATAACCCGACTGTTGTATGAGGTGATAAAACATGTGTGTTTTTCAAGGGTGACACAAAGTAATGACAACTGCCAGCTAATGAAGACAACAAGATAGAAAATCCCTCTAAAAATTCCCCACCATGATCGATGAGTACCTCTTTTTAGTTTTATGAGTTGGAGGAGGATAATAGATGATTTTTATAGCTCATATGATGATGAGTCCCTCGACATATTATTATTGAACCTGAGGAAGGAGGGGTTCGATCCCATGAATGGGTCCTTCGATGTAAATTTTAACGATTCCAAAGAAGGAAAACACGATGGAATTTTCTTATTTAAAGAGTTTGAAAATATCATAAAGAAAACTCTATATACTTACCTATGGATTTTTCTCGAGCCTAGGTAGGTTTGTTCTCGTCAGTGTTTCCAATTTGAGGGATTATGAAAAAATTAAATAAGACTCCATGGGGGTACTTTTATCGTAAATTTTAGTCTCCTGGGCCCAAAAAAGTTTAAAACAATGCGAAGGAGAACTGTCCTAACCACAAGGGATAGGGTGTTCCTTTTTCATAAATAGTCCATCCGACACGAAAAAGAGGTAAACTTATACCAGGTCGACTTCTTTTCAAATCCATGAAATGAGTGTGAAAAGGAAAACATACTCGGCGATCTTTTATTTTTTAAGGAGACGAAAAAGAGCGTAAAAGAGACTCCATAGAATGGATCCATAGCTTATGTTGATAGTGTTCCTGACAAAAAAAAAGGTTAGAATATGGTTCCATGAGCAAAGAAAATGATAAATAGCCAAAAAATGAAGAAAGCGAGCTACTTTATAATGTGAACAGGGTTAAGATGAAGCTATATGTGGTTTAAAAATAGGGTTTTTACCTCATTTTACCCATTTACCTTGGTGAAAATTTGAAGAGACCTTTTCTTGTGAAAATTTGGAGCAGTAATTGTGGAGTGTCAAACCATAGATCCTATACCTTTCTGCCAACAAACAATAGGTCGGACCTCACATTACAAAACCCATCTTGCATTTTTTTTATGCATTTATTTATTCATGGCATGACTTGAAATTTTTGAGTCTGCATGGTCGCAACTGGCCTCTTTGCGGGGAGATACCGAATGGTTTGGTCGCTCTGTGTGAAGGAGGAAATTGTGATCAGTTGCGACCATAGTAGATTTGAGGGGCAACCGACCAATGTGGTCCCGGCCAGTCGCATTGTTGACAAAAAAATATCACAACCAAACAAAGTGGTTGCGACCGGTCCCCTGTCTGCTCAAGAAATTCATGACTGAGTGTATTTTTGACAATTGTTTGCAAAAATTTGATGAGTATTGTATATGAATGGGTTCTAAAAAATAGCAATTGTGTCTTTGGAAGGTGTGAGCAAGGATGTTGGAGTGGAGAGAACGTGAACACGAAGAGAATGATAATGATGGGCAAGAGGATCCTCCGACTTTAGATTCTTTAAGGAACTATGGGTTACTGAAGTTATCCTTAAGTCATAACATGCGAGCACATATATTGATGTTAAAAAGGTTGGTTGATATGTAGGATGCATATCAACAACATTTTGTGGTGCGAGACCAGATATTAACCTTGGATATTGAAGATATTTACTTTTTGACGGGATTGTCTCGTCGTGGTGCCACCGTAGTCTTGGTAGGTGGCAAGAGGGGTGGTGCAGATCAGGTGGATGACTACATGGCCCGTTACTATCACTTGGGTACACAGAAGAGAAGAAATAAGTTTCCTATTAGTCAGGTAGTGCATTTGACCCTACGTACCATGTTATTCACAATTACACGGGCGACAGGGAGTACTGGGCCACACATGACTTCGAGGATCCAAGTGCATTATGTCATGATGAGTTTGTACCCTACAGTGTATAACTGGTGTACTGCAGTGTTGGTAAATATGAAGGATCAGTTAACCAAGTGCAGGTTGGGTCGACAAAAGAAATTTTGTTATGGATCCATTTTTCTATCTTTCTTTTTTGAGTGAGTGCCTTGAACTTCATCACAACCATGGTGTTAGCACCACAAGTCACATATGGATTGTGATAGAGGTAGTCCCAGTACCCATCAGTTTATATGTCATGGTTAATGGATTTAAAGAGGTCAAATGGGGTAGACTCGAGAGAATATCGTTTTAACTCAGAAAACTGGGGCAATATGCATAAGCAAATGAGGTCTTGATCTAACTTCAATCAGTAAGTTGTAGTAAAGGTAAGTAGGGGGAAGAACTTGAGAAGAGTGAAGAGGTATACTATGGACATCTGGTCTTCCAGCAGCCTAAAGAGGAAAAACTCAGAAGACAAGATCCTCTTGGTTCATATTTTTAAGGAATTGAATGAAATAATCACTGAATTGAAATCAAACATACATAACAATTCAATAACAACAACCCAACTTGATCATCCATGCCCAATTCATTCAGTGTTTGGGGGAAAAGACAACACAGAAACTGATTAAAAGTAGTCGTGATGCCACTATGATCAAACCTACATCACAAAAACATAACTACCCTCGACTGGATCCTCCATGCCCGAGTGTTCTAACACATCTGTTTATAGAGATATGAAAAGAAGATGACTTACATTAAATATGAAGTCTCAAATATAGATACATAACCAGAAGAACTAGAGCTTCATTAAAACATTACAATACGGGAGCTTAGCTCAACCATCGACCATAACAAAATATCAAACTAACTATTTATACTCATAACTACTAGCTCCCACCAAGAGCATGCTTTGGTCACTGCATTTAAGGCTTAGCATCTACGTTTTCTTCTGTCAAGCTGCACTTGCATTCTTCTGCCAGATGGAAGATCGGATCAGTATGGGCTTTGTAGGAAAATATGTTGATAGGGGAACTTTGGGTTGACAGTTTGTCTCCATGGCCAATTCTTCTATGCTTTCCATTTAAGGAACGAAATGAGGTTCCAACCACCCCTCTACTTTCATTAACTACTTTCATCGGGATCAGGAAAAGGCCTGAAACTCTTGAAAGTTCCAGGTGAGCTCATGACTCCTTCGAGTCAATTCTTTCACCTTGAGGCCATGCATATCTTTCTCTGTGACCAACTCAGGTGTTTCATCCTTTTGCGCAGCTCCTTTCCATTGCCCCATATTCAACGTGACCTAGGGTCATGACCCTATGCAATTGTGTGATTGCGGGCATGACCAAGGGTGGTTTGAAAGCAAACTGCTTTTGTCCCCACAATTCACCATGAATCACCATGCATCCTTTTCCAAAAACCACAGTTTCGATTGTGGCCCGCCCCTGAAATTTTAAAACGTGCACACCTTTTGCCTCACAATGGAGCGTGACCGTTGATCTTGTGATCTGATATGAGGCTTCCTGATCAATAGCCCAGCTCTAGTGATTTAGATCAACGGATCAGATGACACGCATCCCTTTGCATTGGATGGCCTCGATTAACATCGACATTTTAGGACTCGAGGCTTCGCGCCTTGCTCCATGCTGAAATCTCTGAGTCGCGAAATCATAATTGCTTGGATCAGGCGACATGTGTCCCCTTGCCAGGATCAATGGCTAGGATTGGCCTCGTGATTTCAGAACTTTGATGTTGCACTTCATGCAACTCTATGATACCAATCTCCCAATGGTCATCGATCCGATCTGCCTGATGAATCTCTATCGATGAAAGATGATCTTGCTCACTTTCTTGATTTAATTCCATACCATCCCTCTCTAAGTGTTGCGCTTTCGCTTACGGCTATGGTTTATATAAAAAATTACCTGGATGAATGACTGAGGGCTTAGGAAAATATTTGATCAGTGATAGAGGTCAAGAGAGAAATGATCAGTCTTACAGAAAATGGGTCAATCAAATGGGCGAAGGGAGACAGAAGAAAAACAACAAGCCGAGAGGAAAAACTTGCAATTGGGTCTGCAAAAGGAGGAGAGACAGGCAAAAGATACAGACTTAACAAACTCTTAAGGTTTAGACAAGTTTATGTGATAACATTAGGATCCATGGGGGATAGAGTCCTCCCTGCAAGGCTCTAAGAAATCCTTCCGCGGATTCAGTGCCTTAGTGTTGGGTTGTGGAGTCTTCTATTAAAAACAAAACAAAATAAACATAAAACAGAAACGGTATTTACAATGGTGGGATGCCGACTGCAGATTTTAAACAAGAAATTTTTTTAGGAAGTGCCCATTTACTGGGCCACCAAAAACTTCATCACCCTTCGAATCCTACAAGCTGTAAGTATTATTTGAAAATTCCTTAGAAATCTTGAAGGGTCCAATCCAAAGGGATTTGAGATTACCATGCTTGCCCTTGCCCTGTTTGGGTGCATCCAATTTGAGTACTAGATATCCCATCTAGAAATCCTCTTTTCTGACTTTCCTGTCAAAATCCTGCTTGATCCTTTGTTGATGGTCATGTGCTCTGTTGAGAACCAGTTCCCTCACCTGCTGCACTTCTACTAGCTGATGCATCCTCTTGATCATGTCATTAGGCTCTTCCTGGCAGTCTTGGAAGAACATTTCCATCGGAAAGACAAGCTGAGAAGGAAAAACTGCTTCAGTTCCATATACAAGATGGAAAGATGAGATGCCAAGGGACCTCTTTGTTGTCACCCTGTAAGCCGACAGAGAAAACTTGAGCTTTAAGTCCCATGTTTTCTTGTTGTCTTCTAACAGTCTTTTGATGATCTTTACCAGGATTTTGTTAGAGGACTCTGCTAATCCATTACCTTGTGGATAGTAAGGGGTAGAGTGGATCAATGAAATTTTGAACTGCTCACAAAACTTGATCAGTGGTTCAGCCTTGAAGGATGCAACATTATCAGTGATGATTTTGTTCGGACAACCAAACCTTACTATAATTGTTGGGTATGTGTTATATTCTTTGCATGTGTGTGTGTGGGCGCGTCAGATTCAACAACTACGTCTGATGATCCATTGTAGTAGTTATTTGTTTCTGTCATGTGCAATGGGCACTTTCCTAGGGGGGTCCCAAGGAGGGTAGGTATGCCCCCCCTGGTTACACGCAGCGCCCCAAAAAAAAAATTTGGGCATTTTTTGCTATTTTTAGTGGTTTACTAAATTAATCCTGGATTAAGGGATTAGGGTTTTTTTATCTACGGGATACCTAAAAACATTGTATATATTGTATGGTGAATGGTGAAATTCGATATAATGAATATAAGAAAGGTTTTCCTGGTTGAGGGTTTCTGGTATAAATCTCTGTGTACTATGTGAATGAGCCATTGATTAAATTTTGTTTTGCTTAAAAACTTACATGTGGTATCAGAGCTCGTTTTTGGCTTCAGACAAATGCCTTTTTTGTTGAGTTTTTGGCTCGGTCTTGATAGATCAAGTTTATCTTGGGTTTGTGATAAACCTAGGTTTAGTGGGAGCTTTTGCAGTGGTGATTTGAGTGCGGAAAGAGGAATGGCGAGTTCTTCTAGAATCAAGATAGAGAATTTCAACGGTAAAAACTTTGAGCTATGGAAGCTGAATATGGAGGACCTTCTTGTAGATAAATAACAATGGATCATTGTGGATCCTGGTACACAGCCTACTAGCACACAGACAACTGGTACACAACCTAATAGTGCACAAACTACTAGTACACCACCTACTAGTATGTCAAAGGAAGATTGGGAGAAGTTGGACAGAAGAGAAAAGAGTACTATTCGACTCTGCCTGGAAGATTTGGTGTTGTTGAATGTATTAGGAGAATCTATAGCCATGGAACTATGGGATAATTTGGGGAATTTATATCAATCAAAGTCCCTGGTAAACAATTTGTTTCTTCGAAAGAAGTTGTATCATCTTAATATGGGATATGGAGATTCTATGACAGAACATGTAAATGCCTTTAATACTCTGGTAAGTCAACTTGGCCCTGTTAATATTACAATTGCAAAAGAAGATAAGTGTATTGCTTTGTTATGTTCTTTTATAGACTCTTAGGATCATCTGGTTGTAGCAATAGGTAGTACCACTCAATCTACATTGAAGTATGAGGATGTAGTTGCATCGCTGTTATCTGAAGAGATGAGGCAAAAAAGAATGGATAGTCAGAGAACAGATGCTTTATTTATAAGAGGTCGTCCCCAAGATAGGAATCCTGGTAAGCCTTCAGGGTGGCGATCTAAATCTATAGGTAGATCTAAGTCTCCAGGAAAATCTTTGAGTAAATGTTGGAAGTGTGGTAAAACAAGACATTATAAGAAAGATTGCAAGTCTAAGAAGGTTGAAAAACCAAAGGGATTTGATAGTACCTCTTCCATAGAGGAAAAAACCTCTACTGAAGAAAGAGGTGATGTTTACCTAGCATCTACAAGTACACATGCAGACCGTGATGTTTGGTTGATAAAATCAAGTGCATCATACCATATGACTCCTCACAGGGAGTGGTTCTCTGAATATGAAAAATATGATGGTGGTGATGTATTCCTAGGAGATGACTTGACAGCAAAAATATTGGGACGTGGAAGAGTTAAGTTGTGGCTAAAAGATGGAAGGATTAGAACTCTCCCTGGGGTTCTACACATTCCAAAACTAGCCAGGAGATTAATATCTGTAAGCAAGATGGAAGATGTAGGAGTGGATACTGTATTTGGAAAGGGCACTTGCAAGATGGTATGAGGAGCAATGGTGTTGATGAGGGTATTTTGGTGTGGAACTTTGTACAAGTTGTTGAGAAGAACTTATACTAATGGGTGTAACAGTTCTGTTGTCCTTGAGCAGAGAAATGAAGGAGACAAGACCATTATTGTCCCAGAAAAGAAGACCATGCTATGGCATCAAATACTGGGGCATATTGGAGAAAAGCGCCTTCGAACACTACACAGTAAAGGTATGGTTGAAGGTATGTCTAATTGTACTCTGGATTTTGATTTTTGTGAACATTGCATATATGGTAAACAGAATCGAGTAAGATTCCTATTTGGTGCTACAAGAGAAAAGGGGATCTTAGAGTTGATACACAGTATTGTTTTTTGACCTGTTCCTATTCTATCCCTAGGTAAATCTGTGTATTATGTTTCATTCATAGATGAGTTTTCAAGGAACACATGGATTTATTTTATTAGAAATAAATATGAGGTATTTGATAAATTTAAAGAGTTTAAAGCTCTGGTAGAAAATCAGACAGAGAAGAAAATAAAGGTATTGAGAACAGATAATGGTGGAGAATTTTGCAGAAATGAATTTGAAGAATTCTATAATAAGTGTGGTATAGCAAGGTAGAAGACTACTCCATACACTACTCAGCAGAATGGAGTTGTAGAAAGGATGAGAAGGACACTGATGGAAAAAGCAAGGAGCATGCTTAGCGGTGTCGGGTTAGGACAAGAATTTTGGGCAGAGGCAGTGGGTACAACATGTTACCTGGTCAATCGATCACCTTCATTAGCGTTGGATGATATAACTCCACACGAGGTATGGTGTGGAAAGAAACCCTCTCTTCAACATCTTAGAGTGTTTGGTTGTGATGCTTATGTACATGTTCCAAAGGAAAATAGAAGTAAGCTAGATAAAAAGGCTGAAAAGTGTATCTTTATTGGTTATAAAGATGGTGTGAAAGGTTATA